>JAJHSJ010000003.1:91481078-91519089 GCA_021015155.1 Magnolia officinalis
TTTTTTGTCTCAAGCCTTAGGACTAGTTCACCAAATTAACAGAGTGGTTTGGATATAACACATACCTCATGATCAGGCCACAGAATTTGCTAACGTCAATGCAGTAGCCGCTTTGGAATACGGACAGGAATCATGTGATAGTTGATCACCACGTATCATACATATACGATGCTGGTAGCGTCTGACGGTTGGATGGAGCATATCCACAAATCGAGCTGACCAAGTAATCACAGCTATACAATTGTGGGCATTGGATGGAAAATCAGATGGTTAAGATTGTGACATCTTGATATGGAAGCGGATTTGCTGGTGTATCTCACACCAGCTAAATTGTTGCTGTATTGATGTCAGCAAGTTCCTCGGCCTTATCATGAGGTATGTGTTATATCTAAACCGTCCTTCCATTTGGTGAGCTCGTCTTAAGGATTGAGACTAAAAATGAGACAGATCTAAATATCAAGTACACCACGTTGAAAAAGCAGTGCGAGATTGAACGTCTACCATTGAAACTCTTTTTGGGGTTACAAAAGTTTTGGAGTAATATGAAAAATAAAAAATAAAAATTCCTCCTAATTCAGGTCTTTGTGACCTTATGAATATACTGGATGGAAAATAAACGTGATGGGGCCTTACGAATTTTTTAGCGGTGAAAATCATTATTTCCATGCTATTTGTGGTGTGGTCCAAATGATCTTTGGATATGATTCGTTTTTTGGATAATGCTCTAAAATGATCTCTAAAAATAAATGAACGGTGTAGATATAATAAATACATTTACTGTGCGGCCATTTAACTTTAATCACCTTTGAACCGTTCGTACAACTCGGAGCTCGAGGAGCGTTAGTGATCGTCTTCGCACGACACGTACGCTATATATCTTCTCGCTTGAGATAGTCTTATTATCTGACAATCAGATGGGCATTGGATTGTTGCATTGCCGCACATGCAGGCCACATCTACGGTTGGTGAAATATTGTCAGTCTAATCACCATGGTGAAATTGGTGGTGAACAAACACTGTAGCCTTCATTCAATATACGTCTCGACATATGAGAAAGAAGAAGTACGCTCACATGGTACCTGTACCACCACAAATTGTGGTGGAACCTAACTGATGTGGCCACACGTCTATTATGCATCAGATCTACCCCGTCCATTACATGCTCCATTCCATGTCAGACCATTGCATGAAAAATCCGTCAATTTGAAACTAAAGGTCACCCACACAATAGCGAAAAGTCGAGAGGGGAAGCCCAACTAATAAAAACCTTCTCCACTGTTTATAGGGCCCGCCGTCTTGTATATATGCCATCTTATCCATTCATCAGAGGCGCCTTACTAAGATGAAAGGACACCAAAACCACGCCATTACAAATTCCAAAACCCAGTTGGGCCACTCCAAGTGAATTTAGAAATATATTTTTACATTGTTTCATATGTTGTCGCCCATCTATCTTCTGGATAGCCTTGAGGTTTGATTTCTACGGTGATCATGAGAGAGAAAACACGATGGCCGGCGTGGATCTGATGTGAATTTGACGTGAGCCGCACAGAAGCCCAGTACCACAACACATTCACTTTTGTAGGCCGTGGACTACAGGACCGGTCAGGACCAGTTGAATTGAATAGAGCATTGACGAGTCTCATCCGTCCAATTTCAGCAAATCGTACGGTGCAATTAAAATCTTAATAAGCAACGTAACCAACAATGGGGTTTGAAGGACTGGCTCATGCTGGCCACAAATCTAGGGCAAATCCCAGCATGAGTTGGGTCCACCCACGTGTGAATAGCATGATTTAGGCAGTCTAGGACAAGATCGAACAGTCCAAAAAAAAAAGGGTAGGGGCCCATATACGGCCCATATTCAATGCACACGTGCAGACTTTGTCAGATGGCGATCTTGAAGTGGGGCCCACCCATGAGCTGCCCAAACGTCCCACAAAAATGTCAGGATGACATGTGGGTTAGACGTCAAGGGACCGTGTAACGAACCAAAATGGGTGGCTTGTATTAAAATTCTTGTACTTGGGAAAATTGAAAAGAGGAAGAATCCGATGCAAACACTATACAAGGCCCATCCAACCATGCCCTCTTTCAAACGTCCTGCTAGTGGGTCCCATCTTGTATTACTGATGGAATTGATGATCTTAATCGTCCAACCACTCATCACAGGAGAAAAACTTCAATACTCTGGCGGGTGTGCTGTTTGATATGCAGGCACTTAGAAATTAATTAGAATATGTAGCATATACTTAATTGAAATACACTGTTTAAATTTGATGGTGGAAGCTTGATGTGTATTCCATTGATAATAATCTGACATCTATCTAAGAGAACCATTAGATCGACGGTTCTATTTCAACAATAACGGTCCAAGATTAGAGGTTAGGATAGTTTTTAAAATAGGATTTAATGGTGATTTAGGGAAAGTGGGTTCCACAATTTAGCCAGTCTAAATTGAGTTTGTGTATGCCACGTGTCCATTTTTCTGAATGGCTGGTGTATCAAACACCGTAGTCCGCCCGAGTATTAACTAACTCCTCTTATCACATGCTTATCATGACAGGAAGACACCATATTTCAAATTTTCATTCCACGCGTAATCCAAGTGCTACCCATTAAGTAGACAGTCGCATGATATCGTAATTTAAAAAGAGGAATTACAGGATATTACCAAAAAAAAAAAAAAAAGAAAGAAAAAAGAAGAAGAAGAAAAGAATGAAAGGATATGAGACACGGATTTCTACAGTAGCAATGGATTTTTAAGACTGACCAAGGGGGTATGTATGTGCTTTGATTATCCTGACCGTTGTTCTGTTGTGTCCCACAACGGATGGGCCATGTATGAAACATATCCCAGGTTAGAAGATCCTATTCAATCTTTTGTAAAATTTCAGTTGATTGTAGAAATTCGTGTATTTCTCTTATCAACCGTCCATCCGTAGCCACAAATCGAGGTTATGGTGGTACTAATAAAATAAAACATTGGGCATGGCCCACCATGGTGGGACGCAACGGGAGCATATTAGGTGTTACCCGGGTAAGAGCTTAGTGGGTGTTACCCTTACAGTTGGGGCCCACCTTGTTGATGTGCTGTATATCCACGTCGTCCATCCATTTCTCCAGCCTAATTTAGAACGTGATCCCAAAAATTAAGCAGATACAAACAACAGGTGGGCCACACCATAGGAAATAGTGGTGTTTGAGAGCCTCACCATTAAAAATTTTAAAGGGCCCATCATAAGGTTATCGTAATGTTTATTTTCCATCCAACCTGTTGATAATGCCGAGAACTGGATAAAAGGAAAATGCAAATATCAGCTTGATCCAAAACGATTTTGGCCCACAAAAAGTTTTCCATGATCATTCTTCGCTGTTTCTAGTGGTATGGTCCACTTTAGATTGTGATCTTCTTAATTTTTGAGATTGCTTCCTAAAATGAGATGGAAAGACAGATGAACGGTGTAGATATACAAAAGATAAATCAAGGTAGGCCCCACACGGTTAGTGCAACACCCGCTAAAATATTTGCTGGGTAACAGCTAATCCGCTCCCCAGCACGACATAGTACTCAACTTGTCAGAATTTTAAATCTGCATATTAGGGTCGCGTATCCAATAATTCTTCTTTACAAGATAGCCTTAAGTTGAAGTGAAGATATTCATACTCTAGCAGAGTGTGGTAGATGATACTCAGGCACCTAAAAAGTACTTAGAAATTGCAAACATAACATAAAAGTAATTTAAATTAAACCAATTCAAGTTTAGATGTATCATGAACTAAAAATCAGTTCTTATTTACTTATCTAACAATCGGATTGGTGGACCGTTAAAGATGTAACATATCTAATGCTAATATTTCAATAAACAAGTGTCTACGAATCAGGGGTTGAGATTGTTCAACCAATCTAAAATTTGACTGTGACTTAGCTTTAATAGGATCCACAATTTAGTTGGTTTAATTTGAATTCATATATGCCACGTGTAATGTCTGAGTGCCTGTGTGACAAACTAATAGTCAGCCAGAGTATCAAATAACTTCTTATTTGATCGTCCATCTGAAGTGTACAGAGGTTTCCTAATTCCAAGTGTACAGACTACACGCGAGGATGAAACACGTGAGATCCGAGATTTCTGTCAGGCTAGCCAGGCTGTTAAGATCTTTTTTGGCCGAAAGAAAAAAAGAAAAAAGAAAAAAAAAAAAAAAAAAGGCCTTTTCACTCATCAGGTGGGCCAGAGTTTAAAAAACCAAATGGATGGCCGAAGAATATTTAATCTAGCCGTCCATTTTGTTGTGCAATCTGTGGCCCGAGTGAAAGGCATGATCTTTTAGACAGAAGATTTAAGCAGTGTGGCCACTTGGAAAAAGCTTGGTTCTAATACATGTGTCCAAAGCAAGCACATGTGCTTGCATGTCAGGGCTCTAAACTCGTGTGGCTCTTCAACCACAAGAATAGCCCATGTGTGAAAAATCATCCAATTCTATCACTCATCACCTTCCTTTACTTCTAGCTAAAAATGCTTGACCATTAAGCGTGTTGGTTCCAACCCACTCGCGGGGGAATGAGATCATAGGGCTATAGGTGTACACAAGTCGAGTCGAGCTTAGCACAACTCAACTCGGCTTGGCTCCATCTTCAAGCCTGACTGGCCAGCTTGCCTAGTTTCGGTCAACAACTCGAACTAGTTCGAACTGAGTTTGAGGCAAGATCGAGTCGAGTTCACCTGTGCAGCATTTTCACAAACACATGAAATGCATTTTTAAATTCTCGCCGTATGCAAAATATCAGCAGCAGTTTCACAGGTATTTCATTAAACACCTTGTAGGCAATATCAAAGTCGAGAAAAAAATAGTATTTATTTCATACACATACCTTCCTTGCCACTAGTCAACACTTGGTTGAGTCGTTTTATCAAACACTTGGTGAGCAATATCAATATCAAAGTAACCGAGTCATCAAACTGGTTTGATCCGAGTTCGATTTGAGTTGGGGTTCGATCCGAGTCGAGTCGAGCTCAGGCAAGCTCAAAAAATCAAGTTAACTCGGCTTGAACTCAGTTTCAAACTAAGTCGAATCGAGCTTTTTCAAGTTGAGTCGAGCGAGCTAACAAAGCTAACTTGGTCCATGTACAGCCCTACATAGAGCCAGAAGCCAGGTTGCTACATGACACGTGAAAGGGTTGTCTCTCAAACACAATTGTCCAATCTAATTGGACAGCTATATATGGATGAAAATTGATATTCTAGCTCTAATCTATGGTATCCTCTCTCTTTGTGTGCCGATAGTGGCGCATATAATGTTAAAATCATGTAAATATTAATTTAGCGGAAGTGAATTTGAACCAGGCAAGCTCTCAATGTATACACTCAACAAAAATAATGGAAAAAGAATCCACCCCTTTATCAATTCTACTTGTGATGGAACCCCACGCAACGACAAATAAAAGCCAACCGACATTTATTATTGGTAATGCTAAGGTCATTGTACCCTGTACAATAGTAAATATTCTAAAAAAAAAAAAAAAAAAAAAAAAAAAAAAAAAAAAAAAAAAAATCTTATGAAAAAATGTAAATAGAAACGTTTGACATCTCGTTTTTAATATAATTTTATTAACGAAATTGTCTAGCAATTTATGTACGAGATTTTATTTAGTAATAAGATAAAAAATTTATGCTAGCTACTCTCATTGGCATATTATATATTTGGAGCCGAAAACATGCAAGCTACTTTTAGACTCGTTACGTGTGTGGGCACTCTTGTGAGCCCACTACATGGCGTCCACAACCAAAACCTTGTCTCAAGTAAAAAAATATGGTAAACCTGAAAGAAGTATAGCATGGTAGATCCATCCTGCGACAAGATCACGTGGTAGGGTGATAAATAGATTAGATTCACTTGGAAGGATGGCTAACGTGACATTTCAATCTATTGCTTTTTCTACACTTCATCTCATCATATGTTTGATGTTAATTATTTAAAAATTTTCAAACCCTTTTAGTGGCCATAGATCATATGGAGAGGATTGCTTTAATTAGTAAGAGTGATTTTTGAGATGTAAACCATCCATAGTAGGGCCCCACATTTTGGTAGACCTAAGTTTCACATTATTTAGCCACATGTACTGTAAAGAGATGGACGTACTACAGTCCAACATGTACTGCACAGAGATGGACGTACTACATTCCAACATGCTACAGTACATGCATGTACCAAGGTTATCTTTCACTAAGGAGATCTAGTGGGGACCACTAATGGGATGATCTTAGCCATGTGAAAAATGACCATTAAATTCATGGTAGTAAAGAAAAACGGTTAATGGTCAACATCAAGTGTTGGAAAGTAAAGATAGTGATAGCTATGATCTTCTGATAAGTATGTTTTTTAAAAAAAAAAAAAAGAAAAAAGAAACTACCAGTATTGTGTGGCTTTTCCGGCTCTCCGCTGTCATCTCCCTCCATCCGCAAGAGCAACTAGATAGATGGTCACGATAGATTTTTTTTTTTTTTTTTTTTTAAATGTGGTGTTGTGACCTCACAAAGATGAAGTGGGCCTAACATACATGAAGAAGTAGACAGTCATGAAGATAAATTTATTTAAGCTGATTGAAGTTTCATAGGTAAATGACATGGAAGGAAACGTTCCTACCCATCTGATTGGAGGACTTGAATTCACAACGACAGCCATGGTAAACTTACTATAGCGGGTACAATGCTGGAACTTAGTGGGGCCCCACCATGTTGTGTGCAACAATTCCTCTCTAACGTCCAGAACCCCTATGAGCCACACGCCACAAGGAATAATGTAAAATCATTCCTAAAACCTTCAAGTTCATGTGGTGAGGCTGGAGTTTAGGAAACATATGGTTGACATCCCCTTCATATCATTCCATGTGGTGTGGCCCACCTGAGTTGCGGACAGGGATGATATTTTGACCTGGGGGACTAACATTAAGAGGTGTACTTAATGGAAGGAGTGATGGTTACACCCTACACTAACACAATGGGCCCCACAAAGCTCAGGTGTTTTTTTTTTTTTACACACGCACACACACCCCACACACTCAGGTGTTGTATCTGTTACATAATAGGTGTTTTAAGACCTTCAGGATCAAGGAAATGAGAATATGAATTTGATAAATTCATTAACTTTTTAAATTCATAGATTTGCATTGAATTCGAATTTGGTAAATTCCAAAGTCCATTGTTCTCTAAATAAGCTGAAAATTCATGGATTTGATGAGTAACTATTATAATGGCAGAGTATTTATTGTAAAAGCACAGCTTTTATTACTTCTAAGAGTCTCATTTTATGAATTTGTTGTATTTAGGCTTTTTAGGAATTTGTATTTGACCCAAAACCTTCTATTTATTGGGAGAATGGATTTGAGAAATCCCTGATAATAAAAAACAAGCAAGGGAGATTTTAAGTCTGTGAATTTTATAAATCTTTGCCCAAATCCTTCACTCAAACAACCCCATAGAGGAACTTTTTTTTTTTTCTAATAGTTAATGTATTACCAGAAAGAACCAGAGAAATTACTCCAACCAATTTGCCAAAAGAGCATAAGCAATAGGGGAAGTGGGTCATCCAACCATTCTTAATGATGGGTCGTCACCTACTTTCATAAAATCATTGCTACTGAGTTTCTATGAATATCTGGCGAGAAATTTCCTATCTAATTCTCTGAAGCTGGTCCCAGCACATCTTCTACATTGTTCTAGTTCTCCATCCCACCTCTACTTGGTTGTTAGAGGTTGTATTCTAAGCTGGGAATCCGCTTCAATACGAAGGCAACCACATTTTTAGATTTGCAGCTCAAGAAATTCGAACATAAGAGCAACAAATTCAGCCACATTGACTGTCCATGATGGTGACGATTGTGCATAGCCGAAAGGAATTTGACATCAAAATCTTAGATGATACCACCAACTCTCACAACACTATTTCCCAAATGAATTGATCCATTCAAATTTATTTGTATGAACCAGTGGTAGATTGAGAGAAGATACTTCATTTCAACATTGAGGTCATGGTATCGATTCCCTAGTGGGGTGGCTAACAGTGGAGTGTGTATTGACAATGTTGTCTGTACTAAGAAAAAAAAAAAAAAAAAATTGTATGAACCAGGCAGTTATATATAATTTTATTTTATTTTATTTTTTTTAAAAAAATCCCAACAAACTGGTAAAATTCGCATCTAAAAGAGTTGTGGATGATGGTTTTGTTTGGTTAGTTTCAAAATCTCCTAAATAGGACAAGATATCAAGTAGTGGGAGTGTATGCATTGAGAGTTTCTGGAAGTGTAAATGGTGTTTTCAGCAGTATATCTTAGCCCCCTTATTGTTGTAGCTTGAACAGTTGCTGTCACAAAAGGATTCCCTGTTCTCTTGAAGAAAAAGTAGGCTTATTTGTTGTAAAGGTTGGTATCTCTTCTGATTAGAAAACAATCTAATATTCAGGGTTGCTTTCTGAGTTTCTAAATATTCTTTTCTTCCTAACTCTTTCCAAATATTCCAAATGGAGACTCCCAGGTAAACTTGGAAATGGCCTTTAATAAGCTTTTATGCGATCGAGGAGGCAAAGAAACGTCGAAGAGAGAGCAATGGGTGCTTTGATATCAACAGCTTGGGCTGAGTGATCTAAATGGAAATCGGAAAGGGACAGTGGAAAACAGGTGTTAGTGAGTTTCTTAATGGTAGCAGCAAAGGGGAGAAACGCGATCGATTGAGCTATGATGGAGAGCACACTATATGAAGATTTTAAATTAAGGATGCTATGGTACTTGTTACATAGTTTCTATAAATTCGATGCACCTAAAGATGAGGTTCGTCTGTATAAAGTCCTAGTATGCATACTTCAAGAAGTTTCAATTCGATGAGGGCATTGAACTAGTTCATCTGTGTAAGTTGGAATTGAAATTGAATAGGAAATAAGGGTGGTGATGAGTATGAGATGTTACCCATTACACAAAGCTTTGATAACTGATTTGGTTAGTGTAAGGTCGATAAAAGGAGATAGAACTTTGGCTTTCCATCTTGCTTGAATCATGGAAAAGGGATATGATGCAACTGAGCCAGTAGAACTGAAACGTGGTAGAGCCATTTTTCAGCAGCATGCTCACAGAATGATAGCCTATCAATTTTAACCGTCCATCTTGTTTCCCTCTTTTCAATGGCAAATGGTTCAAAATCAACATATAATCCAGATCTGATAGTGACCTTGAAATCAAGGGTAGAAACAAAATGTGGTTAATGGTCTAAAATTTTCAATATAGCTTTAAAGAAAGCTCCATAAAGGCCATAACAGTCTATTAAGTACTAATACAAGCTTTCTGTTTTTCTTTTCTCTTTTTTCAATAAAAAGAAAAGAGACCATAACAGTCATTACAACACGTATCATTGTGGTTGTTTGTTTACTTCTTTAGGCTCTACCTAATAAATCAGTCTAGTCCGTATCTCCAATGGGTGGCAGCTTTCGGAGGCTATGGACATTGCAATCCACTAAATGAACTGTTCACACCACCGTACACGTATGCCACGAGGCTGCAGGCAATGGGACAGGACTTGTCTGTAACTCCCCTGTAACCCAAAGCTCTGTGGAGTTTACCATGATGTTTCTGCCATATCCACTCCATTCATCTGTTTCGTCAACTCATTTTAAGACATGATCTCAAACATGAAGGAGATCCAAAACTCAAGTCAGCCACACGACTGATGACTGAACACCTACCGTTGAATATAATACCAATCATGGTAGGCCACATAGAGATTGGTGTTACAAGCAAGTTGGGGTCCACCAGCCCTGGAAACCTCTTGGATTGCCACCAGCCATCGAAGCCATTGATCTCTGTTGTCATCATTGTCATGCTGCTGTCATCCAGCTCTTCGATTGTCCTGACCATCGACGCCATTGATCTCCATCGTCGTTGTTACCATTGTGCCACTATCACCCACCCCAACAAATCTTTAAGAGCTCTTTGATTGCTGCTGGGCCTTGACGCCATTAAAAGATCGATTTTAAACTGTTTGGTATGGGCCTGAGAGGCTGGGCCTATTCAAAATTTTGATTTTAGCAGGCCTGAGCATGGTCCATTGACAATCTAACTTCCTCAACCACCTCCAAGTTTCATTGTAGAAGGTGTGGGCCCACAACCGGACCCTGAAACATGTCTGACAGGTGAGGGGCTTTCATGGGCCTAATGACTTTAGGCCCAACGATAGGCTTGGGCCATTCATTTGAGAAAAAACTGTTATGCGAATACGCTGTTTGATGTATTTGAACCGTTGGATTCTTCATTAGGCACTTATTTGATGTGGAAACTTAATTTCCAGGTGCATTCCATCAAAAGTGTAGCTCAACAAACCAACGATCTAGATCACTCACCCATCTAACTCTCTCTTCTATCTAAAAATACACCTACTTGAAAATCTCATCCATCTGATCAGTCGCCAATGGAAGTGATGGTACAAAACAAAAACTGCAAAGGGTCAAATGTTCAGTGGCGTAAATTGAAGAAAATTAATGGATAGGATTCTCTAATAGGTTCTAATTTTTGAAACATAAACCATCAATGTTCAGTGGCCAACTTTCGCCCTTATCATACTAGATAGTTTGCACTCTTGATTTGTTAATTTCTTCACAGGCTTGGACCGGTTTCATATAGGCCCAGATTTTCAACTAGTCGGTTGTTCTTGTCAGCCGATCCGATTCACGCCCAGTGTTCTTACTAATGGCTCTTTAGATCTATAAATAGATTATTGTCCCATATATTACAACATTTCTACAATAATCTTAATATACAACTTTCTATCAGGGGCCCTGTAGCATATGTATGCCATTAATTCCAATAATGGTTAAATAGATAGACAAAATTGGAAGGTTTTAATGTGGGTGTCTCGAATTAATAGCTCATTTTTGTGACCCATCTAGGGCTTAAAATTTCCTTCTTTTTAAAGCTAATCTACTTGATCAAATTCAAGTTTTCATGAATAAAGTATAGAATTTCATGTGTATTCCAAATGTAGGTTACCAATTATAATTTTTGAATTCATGTGAATTCTAGTCAGCTGTAAAAAACAACTGATAATTCTATTTCACATCGATTCTATTATGGTGATTATTATTTGAATTTCAGTTCATACCAGATATAAGCTGTCAATGGAGTCATTAATTTCATATGTAGACTATAACACCACTAGTATGAGGAGCAATTATATGATAAATGTCCTGCATCTTCTAATAACATAGTCAATTCTCAATTTTGACAAGTAGGCCTCATGTTTGGCAATCCAGACTGTTGGTGTGTCGTGTCTAGGCATGTGGGTGGATATCGTTTATACCATCATGGCCATATCTAATGGATGAGGAGACACCATGTGTCGGCACCATTTGTCCAAGATATAAGATATTAGACAAAGATAGCCGTGGATCTCGACAGAAATAGATCATGTGGATCAAGAAATATCCTTATCTAAGACATGTAACAAATTAGGAGCACTGAGAGGTTATGAACCTTCCTAAGTATCCAAGTCATTCGAAGGTTCAAACCCTAGCAATGTAAACAAACAATTTTTGTTATTTAGCACAAAGCTTTTTTTTCTTTTTCTTTTTCATCCAACGTGGACGCTTACCTTAAATTAGTTTTGTTGGGATGCCTTGCACAAACCTTAGGATCTAGCCTCCCGAAACAAACCAGAATTATGGATAATAAAGCAATGAAATAAATCAAAGCATCAATCACACACCACACAAGAGATTTTTACGTGAAAAACCCTCAAAGAGGTAAAAACCACGGGACCTCGTCCAGATCAACAATCCACTATGAAGTAGAACGTTACAATCTTCTTCACTCACGCAGGAGTGGATAAACAATAAGAGAAATAGAGAAAACGGAGAGATCTAACCGATTACGAGGACATAGAAGCGCTGAGATGTAGATTGCAAAGTAGAGAACCTCCACGAGCAGAACTTCCCTTCTATAAGCTTCCTCTCTCTCTTTCTCCCTCTCTCTCACCTTTGATAGTCCTAAACCCTTTAGCAAATACCTTGTAAAGCTTTAGGAAACCCTCTTGCTATTTTGTGATACCTAGAAAAAATCCTAGGCAACCCCTTTTATAGTTTTGGGAAACTCCTTTCCGCATCCCAGTTGGGAAAGGACTCAAATCCGCAGTTTCGCTCAAAATCGAGGAACAAACTGCGTAACCTACGACTCGTCCTAGAAATTCCAGGACTGGTCTTAGCCTCCTACGAATGGTCGTAGCTCACCTACGACTGGTCATAGACCACCTACGACCGGTCGAAGCTCACCTACGACTGGTCGAAGACTTCCGAGAAAAACAGCACGAACTCGCTGGACTTTGAGTCGTGCCAGGGCTCGAACCTACGACTGGTCGAGCGCCTCCCACGACCGGTCGAGCGGGGCTCAGGACTGGTCGAAGACGGGGAAAAAAACCCTATCAAGTTTAGCCTCTCCACTTCCTTCCTGCACAATGTTACAACTAATCCAGATCCATTGGTGTAGTTTGAGTGTAGTTCTCATCCGCTTTTATTGAACACATCGCTATAGTAAATTCGAATTAGTTTAGCTCTTCATCCATGACCTTATTGTAGTATCTCAAATCCTTAAGTTCTTATTGAGCAATTTCATTAAACCACATCATGTCGGCTAAATCACAATAGTCTCGTGATGGTCAAGGTTCTAACATACATCAACCTTCCATGGCTACTCCAATATTGAAATTTTTTCTTTACTTTATGTACTTCTTATTTTTTTTTAAATTGTATTGCATTTGTTATCAATTTAATAAAATCGGCACTTGTTTTTTTGTTTTTTTTTTTCCTTCTTCTTATTTTTGAGTATTTATATTATAATTAAACGATTTAAGCTATTACCAAGGTTATAGAAAAAAATTATTATAAGGCAAAAGGAACTCATTTAAAGACTAATCATTTTCTTCACAAATCTCCTAATTTTGTGTAATTTGTAACTTTGTTAGTTTGACTTCTACATATCCATTCCTAGGATGCTATTGTGACCCCGGGTCATAAGGCGTTTAATTTGATTAAGTCTTTTTTTTATTCTGGCAAACTCGGCACATACATACAAGCATCGCCTCAAATCTTAACCAAACACTACATATATAGATGTGTGTCCCATTGAAGCCATATAAATATATCTCACAAATCTTCTTGATGGGACAACATTGATCAATGGAATCCTGTGATCTAAAATAATTTTTGCATCACAGACTAATCAGATGGTCTGATTTATGGGACAATGGACCCCACTTCTCATAATTGAAAATATATGTATAAGGCATAAAAACATCCTTCTAATTATAAGTTTCACCCTGAAAATGAAATAAGCGACTGGCAAGAGTTTTTAAGCGAGGTCATGAGTTCGAGCACCGTTGCAGTGAAATCTATTAAGATATGCGCAAAAATAAATAAATAAACAGTAGCATTGTACAAATGGCTTTTGGTTCAAAGTAATTTCTCTCACATCAGTATTAAATGCGAGGTAAAATCATTACAGCCGATGTTTACAAGTGAGGAGAGCTGCTCTCGTAGACTATCACAGTTAACACGTCGTTAAAAGCCAAAACTTTGTGGTGCCTTCGTGATACGTATTATATCCACACCATTTATTTATTAGAATAGACAGACTACATATCTTCTTAAAGTATGGCCCAAAAATAAGGCAGATTCAAAACTCAATTGGACTACACTATAGAAAATAATAGAGATTGACCGTTAACCATTTAAACATTCTTCCTATAGCGTGGTCCAGATGAACTTTGCATCCACTTCATTTTTTGAAAATACCTTAGAATTATGTGGACAAATGAATAGACGGCATGGATAAAAAACACAAATGATGCGACTCATCCATCTCATTTTCCGTGTCTAAAAGCTATTGTTGTCACATCCATACAGCGCAACTTTCCGTCGAAAATGGTGTGGTATGAGTAATTGATTCTTAAAAGACAAAATACACCTCAAATCTTCCGAATTAAAGTGTGTCAATACACGTGGCATACACGTCCAGGATCCTGACCACTCATCAACTGTCTACCCCTACGTTTCCTATCTCATACCCCAAAGGTCACACGAATCATATTATCCTACCTGTTGATCAGAGGACTTGCAAAAATCATCCATTATACTTTCTCTATCTACCACCACTTATCAAGATTTCAATATTCATCTAATCAATGGCTAGGATTGCCCGATTTATGTGCCACTTGGGTATTGCAAAAAAGGCAACACGTTGAGAGGGAAAAAACAATTACGTTAAACAGTGAATATTTTCCTACCTAAGATTGTTAGTTGTAAAGGAAGTTTGCAAGCCCACCCGCGTCTAAAAGGTATGCCATGTACGCGCCACCACCATATGCCAATGCGGTAAGCATCTGCAAAATCCAAGCCGTCCACCAGGTGGATCAGACCTAATTGATATTCTCACCCAAAATTCAAGCTGGTCCACTCATCAGGTGGGCTATGATGTTCTAAATAGATGAACGGTTTAGAAAACTTCAGCAAAGCCTTTTTTCCACACGTCTGTAAACTGCGGCCATATGCAGTGGTGCCATCCGTGCAGCCAGTGACGACAAATCAATCTACACGTGTACGGGAGCAGATCGGATACTGGTCAAATGGTTACTGAAGTGACGTGGCAAAATAGCATTGGTGGATACCAATAGGCTGTTTCCTTCCGATAAATGCTCTTTTAGCGGATGTTTTTCCGTTTAGACAGGCCGTGAACGCACTCGGCCACGTACAGTAAATGTTTATCTTAAGAAAAAAAGGAAGCGGGAGGAACTAGGTGGGGCCCACTGTGATGTTTGTAATAAATCCTACCCGTCCATCCATTTTTTGAGTCTAATTCAGGACATGAATTCAAAAATGAACCGTTTCCAGAGCTCAAGGGGGCCAAAAACTTGATAATTGAACGTCCACAGTTTAAATATTCGTGGGCCACAGAAGTTTTGTCATGCTAATATTTGTGATTTCAGTTCATCCCACTAGGAATGAAGTTATTAACGGTATGGATGGCTTGTAAACATCACTGTCGAACTCAGATATTTTTTTATGAATTTCCGTTACTACATTTTCCTTTAATACGGCCCACTTAAGCTTTGGATACGGCTCATTTTTGCATGTCCTGAAATGAACTCAAAAACTGAATGGAAGGGGAGGATTTCTAAAAAACATCACAGTGGCCCCACCTGGTTCCCATAGTAGGAAATCCGCGTCCAAAAAAACGTACGTGGAATTCACGGTAATATGTGAAGGGAAGCGGATAGTGTACTGAGTAAACTGTGGGGTCTACCGTGATTTATATAGTTTATCCAGTCTGCCCATCCATTTTATAAGATAATTTTAGAACCTTATCTTAAAATCTAAGCATATAAAAGGTTAAAATCGACCACACAAAGGAAACATTGTGAATTGAATTTATACCGTTGAAAAATTCTTGGGGGCAACCGAAGTTTTGGTTCAAGATTATATTTGTCTTTTACCTTCATCTATGTTTTTTAATCCTTTGAACAGTTTGGATGAAAATTAAACATCACTGTGGGGCTTGGAAAGGTTCCAACCGTGGAAATCATTATTTCCACTGTTTCCTGTGATATAGTCCACTTGAGATTTTTATAAGCTTCAATTTTTGGCTCAACGCCTAATATTAGATGAAAAAACAGATGGAAGGTGCGGATAAATCACATAAATTCACAGTGGGCCCAACTGAATTTTCTCAGTATGACAATCCGATTTCGTGGCCGAGTGGGTGCACGGGAGAAACCGAGAAAGGTCCGTTAACGGCTATAACGGAGTAGCGTTTATACCAAGGGAACGTACCATTGGTATCTAACCAATGGCGTTTTGCCACATCACTTCAGTGGCCTTTTGGCTACTGAAGTGTTCAGTATCCAATCCGCTCCCCACGTGTACCGAGAAATTGCATTCCGATTATTCGGCTCTACCGTTTTATTCCTACCTGATATGTCTTTTAGTAGGAACGAGAAAATGAACGGTTTATATTCCATAGTTATATGCCACGTGTAAGGAGATCGGATGCTTAAAAGCTATTAGGAGGAACGCGGCTTCAGTGGATCCTTGACTGTGTGGCCCATTTTAATGTATTTTTCTTATATCCAGTCCGTCCATCCGTTTTTCCATCTCATTTTATGGCATGGACCCAAAAAAGAAGCAGATCAAAATTCTATATGGATCACACCACAGGAAACAGTGTTGATTGAATTCCCACCATTAAAAACTTCTTTGGGGACAACGTAATGTTTACTTTCCATCCAAACTGTTGTTAAAGTCGTACAGATATGGATGGAGGGACCACGCAAATATCAGCTTGATCCAAAACTTTTCTGGTCCCTGAGAAGTTTTTAATGGTGGGCGTTCAATCCCTACTGTTTCTACTGATCTGGTCCATCTGTGATTTAAATGTACTTTTTTTTTTTTTAGGATCATACACTCAAATGAGCTAAAGAAACAGATGGACAGAGTGGATATAAGATACGGACATCAAGGTGGGCCCCACAGATCCCCGGATCCGCCCAAGCCACGTCCTATTACTGGCGGATGATAAGGATATCGGACAAAGCGAATCTAAAGTCAGCACGCTTCTCTGAAAATATATGTATAGCAACAAAAAAATGCCAGACCGAAAACCTTTGACACGTCTGACTAATACGACAAAACCCACCTCGAAACAATACAATGACGAAATTACCCCCGCAGGAATTTTTATTCCCTCGCGCCCAGCAATAGGAAAAGAGGGGGAACGGATTGGATACTCCCCTGACACCAGCCAATGACTGATGGTAGGTGCTTTGTGGGCCCTACCATGATGTATGTCTTTCATCCATGCCGTCCATCTATTTTTTAAAGATCATTTTACAGCATGAGACCAAAAATGAGTTATATCCCAATCTGAAATGGACCACATTACAGGAAACAGTGTTAAATGAGCGTCAACCATTAAAAACATTTTGGGGGCCATAACAATTTTGGACCGAGATGATTTTTGTTTTTCCCCTTCATCTGAGCCTGTATGACCTAATTAACAGATTGGATGTCAAATAAACAGTACAGTGGACCTTAGAAGGATTGTAATGATGAATATCCAATCACTATTGTTTTCATGTCGTGTGGTCCACCTGTGATTTATATACCTCTCATTTTTGGAATAAATTTCTAAAATGATCTTCAAAAATGGATGAAAGTAATGGATGAAATACATACATCATGGTGGGCTCACAGAGCACCGACCACCAGCCACGGGGGACCGGCAAATCCGTTTCCGAAGCGAGCGTACTAAGTAAACTCTGTGGTGTCCACCGTGATTTATGTATTCTATTTACACCGTACATCCATTTTATCGTATCATTTTACTGTACCATCCCAAAATTGAAGCATATCCAAAACTCAACTCGAACATACCACAGGAAAGAGTGTGAATTCATTGCGTACCGTTGAAAACTTATTGAGGGCCACATAAATTTTGGATCAAACTGATAATTTTGTTTTCTCTTCCATGACGTCTTTATGACCTTATGAGAAGGTTGGATGAAAATTAAACATCAATGTGGGCCGTAGAAAAGTTTCAAAGGTAGATAGCATTATTCACACTGTTTCCTGTGGTGTGGTCTACTTAAGCTTTGGATATGCTTCAAGTTTTGGCTGTTACTCTAAAATAATCTGTAAAAACAGATGGACGGCGTGGATATGATACATAAATCCATGTGGGGCCCACGTAGTTTACTTAAGCCTACTGGGTTGCTCAGTACGCAACCTGCCACCCTACAATAATATGGAAAGAGAGAGAGTGAAAAAAAAAAAAAAAAGTTTCAGTTATCAGAAATAACATTGGGCTGTTGCATTCCACGGACGATCCTGGACGTGGATTGCGTCCTACCCCCGCCCATCTCCAGCTGGGAACGGGCAGGAGCTTTGAGTAGCTAACATGATGCGTGGATGTTATCCACACTGTCCATCCATTTTTTTCCTATCATTTTATAGGGTATAAGCCCAAAAATGAGGTATATCCAAGGCTCAATTGGACTACAAAATGGGTATTAAACTCTTACCGTTGAAAACATCCTGGGCTACAGAAGTTTTGGATGGATCCGATATTTGTGTTTCTCTTCATCCAGGTCTATTTAACTTTATGAATAGGTTGGATGGCAAATAAACATTATGTTGGGCCTAGAAAAGTTTCAACCGTGAGAATCATCATCACCACTGCTTCCTGTGGTGTGGTCCACTTGAGCTGGATCTACCTCATATTTGGGATTGTCGCCTAAAATGATACGAAAAAAATGGATGGACGGTGTAGATAAGACCCATACATCACGGTGGCCACTCAAAGCTCCTGCCCGTTCCCAGCTGGAGACGGGCGGGGGTAGGACGCAATCGGCGTCCGGACGATCCTGACCATCAATAGTGAGTTGTATCCGTTTTTAACGGTCTAGAAGAGTTTTGCACAGGCCATCCAGGTGGTTCAGACCACTGAGGGTTAGCTGTGATGTGGAAAATGAGGATGGCGGATGGTTTAGATGAAGCTATGTCCCTTGATAGTGTGAATGGCAGAGAAGGATTCATGTACCCTACCGAAATTAGTTGGAATTAGTCTTAGATGATTGGATTCTTTAAATGCTCTGAAAATGAATCTGATTTCTATCTGAACAGGATGTCAAGAAAAAGTCAATGGAAATTAATATCCACTACTAACGTTTTACCTAATAAAATGTAGATATTAATATCTTAAAAGACAAAATAAAAATAAAAATAAAAACACGGCTTCAATTTCATTTCTAAATTTATAAAATATAGTTTTCTCTGTTGATAGAGTACGCGTTAGGTTTGAAATGTGGGGACGGTCTGTACTTATCTGATTCTGCCGGTCATGCTGTCATTAAATTGATATCGAATCTGGACCACCCAATTGATGGACCACCTTTATAATCCTCAACCACATTAATGTTTCCATCAAGTACCTGATTTTAAAATTTGGATATTCAACAGATGTCCATAGTATGTGGATGGATATGTATCCAATCGTCGTGGACGGTTAGGATGGACTGGCAACTCATGTAGGTGAACTTGAACATCGTTCACCCACCTATGTTGTGGACGGGATCAAAGAACGATTGAAAATTATAGAGAGTCTAGGGGAGGATTTACAAAGAAACCCTACATAATTCACAAATTCCCACCATAAACTGAGAAAGGAAGATCACGTGGTCCGCGGCTCCACGGTGGAATCTAGAGTTGTAGCCGAGAGCAGATCGGCTAATGTGCGCATCGCCTTTACTTGCATCTCGAGAGCTGCCACGTAATCAGCGGCTTCTTCCAGAAGGGAGGCGGTTGATAGTTTCCGACATCCGGGGACCAATCGCCCGAGGACACGTAAACGGTCCCCCACCTTCTCCGCCTTCTTCTTCCTTGCCTGCGGTGCTGCTGACAGGGACGGAGCCGGCTTCTCGAGCCGCCGCGTACCTGAATAACGCCTAATCATTCCCCCGGCTTTCATCCATAATTTACGCTTCTGCCACCGCCTCGAGAGGATCGCCCTGCTCCATCGGTTTGACCTTTTGCGGTCAAAGCCAGAGCCGAGTCGGCGGCTTCTTTGATCGTGCGAGAAGAGGAGATTCTCGACGGTTGGGATGAATTCCGGGCGTGTTTGATAGCTTCGAGCAATCTCTGGCCGTAGATCCTCTCCTGCGAGATGGTTCTCCATCTGGATTCGGGATTCTTCGGGGCGGGTCTTTTCCGGAACGGGATTCGGGGAGGAGTCTCGTCGGGCATGGCTAGAAACTGGAAAGGGACCGTTTTCCGTTGGAGGGGGTGAACGGAGGAGAGATGGAAAAGCAGTGGGAGCGTAGGATAAGGAAGGTGGGCGTGAAGGTTTAGGAAGGAATATCAAAATTCATCTCACCTGTTGGGTTGGGCTATTTATAAAGGAAAGAGAAGAGCGACGTGGAGGGGGTGGTGAAGGTTAAGGGAAAAGCGCACTCGTTCATCACATCACAGGGGCTCACATGATTCCGCATTAAATACGCCTACCTGGGTTACCCACTGAGGGAGTGCGCGTGGGGCCCACCTCTATCTCTTTCTTCATTTGTCCTTTTCTTTTGGACCGCCAGAATACCATGGGCCTTGAAACAGCGGTGCCTCATCCACCATCCACGTGGCATGGCCATATGCGACAATCCAACTGCTTTTGGTTGGTTTATTTTATTATGAAATTTACACGAATTAGGCAGATTATAACCATTCAATTGGTGGCCATTAAATGGACGGTTGGATAGGAATGATTAACATTCCAAATTCAACGGAAGATAGCACATTGTTGAAGATCATCCGATCTGAATAGAATTTCAGTATTTGCTTCACCTGTAGTAGAATTATATGGACGATCTCGTGCGTTCCAACGCATAGCAATTAAAATACGTTCAAGCTGTGATGTTTATATAGAATCCAAACCGTTCATCTGGTGAGAGTCTTCGTGAGCACCGTAATTCCTGAGAATCATCCCTATCAAATGCGTGGCTGGAAAACACCACAGGGAACAATGTACAATAATGCCTACAGACTATGTCTTCACATGCAGTGCCTCAAATGGACGGTTTTGAGCTTCGGTGTTTTCTATAATCTTGGTGGGGTGCACCTGATCAATGGGTTGGATGACATGTAAATGACAGGGCCGACGCCTCATTTCATTAGAAGATCCTATGGTGAGGATCCTCTCCCTATGTCCCCTGTTGTTCCATTTGGTGTGGCCCATCAAAGTCATGAGTCTGGCTGTATTTTGGAATCTAACCTAATATTTGGGGAGTTCATCAAATGGACGGTTTTGATGGCACTCACACATTACGTGGGCCCCACGTACAGCTTGAATTATGGTAACACATGCATTGAAACGCATGTGATCATTTCCCAGATACTTTATCTGAGCATATCCATGGTATCCTTGAGTTGTCGGGATCGTATTAGGTGCGGACACCCAAGACGGTGCTGCCCTTACTGTAGGGCCGACCTTGATGTATGTATCCTATATCTACACCGTCCATTCATTTTTATAGATCATTTTAGAGGATTAACCCAAAAATGAAGCAGATCCAATTATCAGGTCAACTAAGATATAGGAAACAGTGATGATTGAACATCTCACCATTAAAAACTTCCTAAGGCCCACCGTAATGTTTATTTGACATCCAAACTGTTGATAAGGTCAAACAACACCAGATGAATGGGAAAAACAACTTGATCCAAAACTTCTATGTCCCACAATAATTTTTAATGGTCAATCACCACTGTTTCCTATGGCATGGTCCACCTGAGAATTGGATCTGATTAATTTTTTGGCTCATCTCCTAAAATGATCTGGAAAAACAGATGGACGGTATGGATTTAGTATAAATATATCAAGGTAGGCCCCATGGGAAGGGCCTCACCTAATCCCCTTCCTGAGTTCTCAAGGTCCAGCGGCCCCACATGAATGGATGATGCCCCCAAAAACTGCATACAAGGGACCATCCTAATGTTTCTCTGATTGGCCACCTGCTAATAAACGGCTAAACAAGCAGATATAGAAATGGTCCAATCGAAATCGAGGCCCACCACTTGGACGGTTTGATTCGATTCATCACCAGCTGAGCATTCTCATTTCATTTCTTTACAAGGACGGAAAGTGGAACGGTTGGTGGCGAATGTTTGGAATGGATAGCGTGTGGAAGAGGATTAGTCTTATTTTCTAATCTACAAAATGACTAATAAACTACCATTTTTTATTGCTTATTCCGTTTTCCTTTCTCATTACATTTTTGATTCTTTCTATTCCTGCAATGCCCAATGTCCCCACCTGACAACATCAGCAACATCACCCAAGCATTTAAATGACACGTCATGACCAGCCATGACCACTCCATTATAACAATTTTATACAATAATAACCGTCCAATCAATGGCATGAAAAATGGACAATCCAGATTAAATGATTAAACAAGTCATTATGAAAAACATTTATTTAATAGATGATATACTAGAGCCAAAAGAATATATCAGAATAACATAGAGCCAACATTGTTGCAGAATTCCCAGGATGATTGATACATTGAGACTGTCCATTTAGTAGGCCATACCATGGATGGTAAATGGTTTAAGTTATATATAGATGGAGTGATCTATCTAACTAAACAAGGGCTGACAATGGGATGGTGATGAAGAAAAATATCTATTAATGGCTATCAGCAAGCGACATAAATTGAGCAAAAGAAACTTTTGCAATTGTCTAGTTAATAGTGTGGTTTTTTCTGAATGTAGACAATCCATAAATAAATGAATAGTACGTTGATGTTATCGCTTGCCATGTCAACTACCATGTGCACTAGATAGATCTAATATCATCTAGTTAGTTCACATTTGGCATAGCATCTACCTTAATTAAGGTATTCTATAATGGTAATGGTGTCTACAACGACCGTTGTTGTAAATTTTATAATATAGATTATAGTGGCTGTTATAGTCATGTAATGGTTGTTATAATCCTTGTGTTTTTTTTTTTTAATTGAAAGAATTTTGATAAACCTATATCGACGTTGTAATAATCGGTTACAACCTTTTTTGGAGAGCAAAATAGCACATATAGGTTATTTTTCTCATAACAGCTGCTTAATAAATCGTGGTTGCCACTATTATCTTTATATAATGGCCTTTACATCCCCGTAATGACCATTATAGCTCACTATAACCCTACTGAATTGCTTATAAATCAAAGGTTAAGATTCATCCAATTGGCCTTATCTTTTGCACCATATTTTTCCTTTAATGGAAGAAAAGGGAATAAACAATTTGGTTTGAAGATTGGCCATCCCACCATGAGAGAGAAATGGACGGTTAGGATCAAAGAGCTTATAGTAGGTGGCAATTAAATCTCATTCTCAGTCATTAATTTCTCGGCCTAAACATTTATTGGTAGATTTTCTAATTTTGAAGTTTTTCTTATGATATTATTGAGAAAATCTTGATAAAAATAAAGAAATTTTAAAATATTTACCATGAATTACTAAATAAGTTTAAATTTTAAAAATATATTTATATAACGAATTCTTTAGGGTTTTTACTAATGTTTTGAACTAATATTGCAATATTATCATGATAAATTGCACCATGTATTTTTCATGATATCATCACAAGATTTTCAAATGGCGGTGATATTTGTCATATATACTGGTAATAGCGTTGCACTGCTTATATCTCACGTCACTGCTCTATTAATCATGTTATATTGACTTTGCCAAGCTCACACACGTGCAGTAAATCGTCTATACCCTACAAATTGTGTCAGCTTGGCACCATATGTCCGGGATCCAATCCATCAATTAGAACCGTATACCACTATATTAATGTCCCTATCCCAAGAATAAAGTTGATCCACTAGTTAGTTAGGTTACACCTTTTATTCTATCAAGCGTCACAACTTCAGTCAGACCATAGGTCATTGAGTCTTTGCCAAACAAATATACGGATATGAAAAACTTGGCTAAAGTTTTCTAATCCATCGGCACGATGAGCCTTGACGTGCGGACCTAAGAGGCCAAGGAATGTTGGCTCCCCATATACACACCATATCCTCGCCATTTTTGGTTACACCCTTGCACACACACCCTATGTTGGCACTCAAACTCACAACTTTAATGTTGAAATACACTCCGTCTACCACTGAGCTATAGTTAGATCTCTATTCCCGCATCTACCATACCAAAATATTTCATAGTAGAAGTCTTTTGATTGATAAATACCAAAAACACCAATTTCATGGGATTCCGTGGACCCCTACTGAACAAATCCTCAATAAAATCTTCAGACTTTCAGCAAAATAATAAAAAGAAAAAGCAAGTTGGTGTTGTTGAAGACTTGCAGATTATTACTCATCAACTCATGGTAGTTGGGTTGATCATCCTCACAACAATAGTTATGGTATGTGTGGATTCTCTATCGATTCTAATTGCGGTAGTTAATCTATTAAAGTAGAATAACCAAATTGTAATATCCTTTCTTGCTATTCAATTCATAATCATCCAAGCTCCAAACTGCAATTATGTTACTTTTAAGTTGGAGTTGAAAGAGATCTATAGACAATTTGAAGCGTAATAAATGATTAGACAGATTAATAGAAAGTACCCCACACCAGATTGAATCAAAACTGAAAAAGGATGCAGCAGATGTCAATGCAAAGTACAGATTGCAAACCACCCAACACTAACGTCCACCCAACGCAGCCGTGTGCCCATGACAGAAGAAAACCACAACATAGCTAACAAAATAGATATTTTCTTAGAACAGCTCATGTGGACAAAACGACTCATACAAGCCTAACATGGCAAGATTTGTGCGTATGTGTTTGGATTAGTTTAATCCTTGCATCAAATTGGCGGTAGATGATATATAGTTTTTGGTATTTTTCAAGCAATATGGGAGGAATGCTTTTTCAGACTAATCCACATTTTATAAATGTGGGAATACACTTTCAATAATCAAAATATTTATATTTTTTTGAAATATATACTAGAAGATGCAGCCGCGTGTGGAACAGACCGGGCGGAAGGCACTAGAAGAGAGAACAGACCGGGCAGAAGGCACTAGGAGAGAGAGAGAGAGAGAGAGAGAGAGAGAGAGAGAGAGAGAGTAGGAAGTGATGAAAATGATTTGTGTAGTTGCGCCACTAGCTAAAATTTTGAAATCCATGATAGGTTAGATGTGTAGAACCACGATGACCCAGGGGTTAAAGATGAATTGTTTGGATTTGAATGATTTAAAGTAGTTTACGTTTGTAAATTTTGAGTAAGGGCCTAGTTACAAAGGAAGAAAATGTCAGGCACCTTTCTTGTCATGCACAAATCTGTAATATCTACTTCGTAGAATTTGAGATTATTGAAATTTTAGATCTAAATTATTACTTACAAATAACTAAATGTATAATGCAAGAAATAAAGAAAATTTATAGTAAGGAGTGCATGAGAAAGGAAATATAATATTGCAAAGAATAAAAAACAATGTAAAAGAAATTAATAAATAAGTTGTTCATATTAACTATTGGGAGCAATTGACTATTCCATTACACAATGGGGTATCCCCGACACTCAAATTTCTTTTTAAGAATTTAATGGTAGCATGTTAATGCGAGGGCATTTTCACACCTAGTTGCAATGAGGTAGCCTGTGGGATGTGGGGACACACTTGGGGTGAGTAACTCGTGTGAAGTGGAACCTGTGTGAAGTGAGGCTCATGAGGAGTGTTTGACCGAGGTCCTAACCTATGAGATGTGGGGCCTCGGCTATGAGATAAATAATGCATATATGAGCATTCTCACACTAAGCTCAAGTAAAGTAACTTGTGGGATGCAGTAACACACTCTGGGTGGGTGACTCATGTGAATTGGTGCCCACAAAGATGGTTCGACCGAGGTCCTAACCTATGAGATGTGGGGCTTGAGCTATAAGATAAAGGGATTAATTTGCTACTCTATCAGTTTGAAATTTTAAAAACAAGTGGTTAATTGTCCTGCTTCAAAATTGGTTCAGAGTAGGGAGGTCTGTTAGAGACTTGTCACCGGAGATGATTAATGTAGGGGCATTTTCACATCGCGCCCATCCCATCCATGGATTGAAAAAAGGATAACAATAAAAATAAGACCCAATCAAAGATGAATTGGATCATCCAATGTGTGTAACTTTTGCACAGTGGTACATGAAATGTGTTCTAGACTTGATTAATTGTTCAGATCAATCTATCAAACTAAGATAACAATGCAACTAGGAGTACTATAGCTTATAGTGCACTGAGATCATTACAGCATTTCTCTTACATAGATATCATTAATATGACATAAGAATACTTTGTTTGGGCTTAGCAATGAACCGGGTAGCCCGACCCAACCTTATAGATCAGTTAAGGCTAGCTCCTTGAACTTGGTCTGAAGGTTGGGACTAGCTTGAAATGTAGGCACGGTGCTTGATCCTTATTATTCATGTGTGTGTGTGCCTACATATTGGGGCTCGCTCACATGGCACCGGTACGACTGCTACTTTTGTGCTGGTAAGGGGCTGTTGTGGGGTGCGGATTGGGTACTACCCTCACTAGACCTAACTAGAGACGGACAGTTAGAGGTGGGCATGTTGGACCTGATCCGGTGGATCCGACCCTACCCGATCGATCTGACCCGTTCCGAACAGAACCGACGGCCTAGATCGGGCCTGATCGAGTCTGTCCATCCAGATTCATTTGTTTTTTGAGTCGGGTTCGAATAGTGGTGTATCCGGACAGATCCTATCTGAAAACCCGAATCGAAAGGGTTCGGATCGACCCGACCTGGAGCAGGTAGTCGGAGTAGTATAAATATTATTGTTACCCTAAACCTAACCCACCCAAATCATTTTTACCCTCCCTCTTTTCTTACCCTACCCTCTCCCACCCGAACGAAAGATCTTTTCCTCTCATCTTCTTCTTCGACGCTCGATCCAAACCCAGGCCACCACTCCAGGCACCAACTGCTGCCCGCCATCTGTCCCTATCTGTCGTCCATCCCTGTTATCGTGATATTAATTTCTTACCCTGTCTTCTTCGATGCTCGATACCTCATTCTTATGGCTCGTTTGCTTGATTTACTTCACCCAAGTTTGATTGTCTCATGCCCCCTTTTCATTTGATTCATGTATTCTTGAGAATTTTGGTAGCTTTGGTTTGATTTTGTTCTTGATTGGATCTTGCTTTGGTGTCTTTAAAGAGATAGTTCTTTTTTGGGATTTGAGTTTTTTTTTATTTGGGTTTTGGGTATTAAGATTTTGGGTCTTGGATTTTTAGGAGTTGGCATAGGTGGATTTCTGATATTCGATCTTTTTTCGATTTTGATATTCTGACTTTCTTGTGTTGTATTGTGTTTGGATAATTTTCTCTCTCTTTTTGTGATGTTGGGTGCGTTCAATTTGCAAATTGTAGAGAGAAGCTTAGGGCTTGTTGGATGTACCACAAATCATGATTGGGATCTTTGTAAACACCCGTTTGACCACCTTCTTTGGATGCCAGTGCAAAGAGTATGCATATGTGTTTTGATGAGTAACCTATAAAGGATGTATTTCTGCTGAAATTGAATGTTTATGTTCAAGGTAAATTATGTGGAGCACAACTGATCCGAACCTAGCGAAATCTGATCCAACTTGGTTTTCCTGACTGAGTTGGACTCGGATCGGTTCAGGCCAACAGGGTTAAGATCAGATTAAGTTAGATGACCCAGACCCAGTCCCGGATCGGACCGAGTTTGAGTAAGGCCATACAAAACTCGGACCGAGTCAAGTTGGACCCAATCCATTCGACTCGGTTCGATGCCTAGCTCTACGGACGGTGCTACCACCGTGATGTAAATGTTTTATCCATTCGGTTCATTTATTTTGATAGATCATTTAGATCATGAACCCAAAAAGAAGGTAGATTGAATGCTCAAGTGGACTACACCCTAGGGAGCAGTGGGGATTGAATTCCTGCCGTTGAAAACTTCCTTATGCCCATCGTAATGTTTATTTACCATCCATCCTGTTCATAAGATCACGTAGACATGGACGAAGGGAGAACATAAATACCGGCTTGATCCAAAACTAAAACTTCTGTGCCTCCAAAGAAGTTTTCAACGGTAAACTTTCAATCCTCATTGCTTCCTGTGGTGCAGTCTACTTTAGCCTTCAATCTGCCTTCTATTTAAGCTCATGCCTTAAAATGACCTATCAAAATGGATGGACGGCGTGGATAAAACATAAACATCATGGTGGGCCTTACAGATAGCCTCACAGGACCGTCCGGCTCTAGCTAACTAGGTCCTGGTGGGGTAGTACCCAATCCACGCCCGCTGTCGTGGGGCTGATCCATTTTGTCCGTCAGATCCAACCCGTTCACTTAGATGCGCTCTTCGATGTTCCGCCATCTGGCTAAAATCTAGCCTGATTGAACACTTGGGTGGCCCACATTGCCAGTAAGCATTTGGGAAGGGAACCAATAAAAACAAAAACATGGGTAGTAGGGCTAACATGTTTTAAATATGCCATCCAAATCCATTCAGCAGAAGAAACCCATCAGAAAAAGACAAACAATCAGGCCATTCCAAAACCCATGTGAGACATATCATGTGGTTTTAAGCATGATTTTGCATTGTTGCCTGTGTCGTGGCCCACCTAAGCTTTGGCTCAGCTTACATTTTGGTTTCTACGATGAGAATCGGGAAGGAGAACAGTCTAGCTAGACCGGTTGGGCCCTACAACCACTGGATACCACAACACGTATCGGTGCCACTGATACCATGTGTGCCATGCACGTGTGTATACCACCGTAGCTTATGATGGTATTAGGTTGTTGTGGGACCCATGTGATGTATGCGTGACATCCAACCTCTCTATCATATGCATCACCTCAAGCCATCTAAAATTTAAGTAGGTCACACCACAGGGAGCAATTTGAGAGTGGACACCCACAATTAATATTGTGGAATCCAAGTCATTCAAACCCTCCATCTTACCTTAAATGCAATTTGATAAATTGAAAAATAATTACAATGTTAAATTATATTTTTAAAATAATTTTAGAAATAATTTAGTCAAAAGGGAAAAAAGAAAAATTAGTGTGCCATCACATTTAGCATTCAGTCTTTAGCATTAAGTGAAGGGCAGGTGTTTCATCCATGCTATTGTGGGCGGTGGAACTCGGATGGAATTGACTCGTGCTTCCACGTGTGCCTTTTTCAAGGGCTTTTGCGTTGTGTTTGAAATGGTGTTTATATTTGATTGGAGTCACTACTAGTCAATTACTTCGTGTCCACCACCTATACTCTGTAGAAACGTTAGGAGAGAGGATATTAAGATTCTCAGTCCTAGAATGACTCGTTGATCTGCAATCGAAGATTCAAGGTAAGGGACCACAGTTACAAAGTGGGAAGGTGTGAGGCACTCACTCTGCCCGTACAAACGTACGGCCTCTACTTCGCAAGATCAAACGAACTCTTGAGTACAGATAGGATTAACACATGCGCACTGATATATGTAGTGTGTGTAGAATGTCATGTTTAATGCACCATTGTTGCCAAGCTATCTTGAGCTAGATAAATTTGTCCTGACTCACCTGTCGAGTGAAATAATCAATCGACTTGAGTTTTTTTATGGCAAGATCTGGGGAACTCAACAAGCCTCAGAGCATACACTCAAGTTGAGTGAGTGAGAATGCTATGTATAAAATATTGTGGATAAGATGAGTAGGGAGTTAAGAAATGAAAAGATGTTGAACAAATGCTAATGTTAAGATAGAGGAAGTTGATTGAGAATTGGATGGCAGGATCGATAATGGTGTCCCGGGATTGAATTGAGTGGCTTAGATCAAGACTCGAGATGCCTAAGAGGGCATATATCTAGTTAGGCTAGGCTGGACTTGGGCTAGGCCCTCTCTTCATTCTCACTCTCCTTCGTGGAGCGATAAGATGGCTAAGGCTAAGGTTTTCTCCTTAAGTGGAGAAGACTTGGGTTTTCTGAGACTCTTGGGATTTCCAAGGCTAAGGATTGAAAGTTATGTTGGTCTTTCTGGATAATTCTTAGACGTTTAAAATGGGAATGGGAGGGGGGCTATTTATAGCCTCCTAGCTCAGTTTTTCTACAATTCTTGTAAAGTTTAGGGGTTAAACATGTTGGGATGCCTTGCACAAACCTTAGGATCTAGCCTCCTGAAACAAACCAGAATTATGGATAATAAAAGCAATGAAATAAATCAAAGCATCAATCACACACCACACAAGAAATTTTTACGTGGAAAACCCTCAAAGAGGTAAAAACCACGGGACCTCGTCCAGATCAACAATCCACTATGAAGTAGAACGTTTACAACCTTCTTCACTCACGCAGGAGTGGATAAACAATAAGAGAAATAGAGAAAACGGAAAGATCTAACCGATTACGAGGACATAGAAGCGCTGAGATGTAGATTGCAAAGTAGAGAACCTCCACGAGCAGAACCTCCCTTCTATAAGCTTCCTCTCTCTCTTCTCCCTCTCTCTCTCACCTTTGATAGCCCTAAACCCTTTAGCAAATACCTTGTAAAGCTTTAGGAAACCCTCTTGCTATTTTGTGATACCTAGAAAAACCCTAGGCAACCCCTTTTATAGTTTTGCGAAACTCCTTTCCGCATCCCAGTTGCGAAAGGACTCAAATCCGCAGTTTCGCGCAAAATCGCGGAACAAACTGCGTAACCTACGACGGTCCTGGATTTCCTACGACCGGTCGTAGCCCCCTCGACCAGTCCTAACTCACCCTCGACCAGTCCTAGCTACAGTAAAAAACAGCAAAATTACTCGCTGGACTTTGAGTCGTGCCAGGGCTCGAAACTACGACCGGTCGAGCGCCTCCCACGACCGGTCGAGCGGGGCTCAGGACCGGTCGAAGACGGGGAAAAAACCCCATCAAATCTCCCCCTTTTTGACCCAGGAGGGATCCACCTTCTTCAAGCCAGCCAGGTTTCTACAAACCTCAAACTTGCCCTTGAGCAAAGCCTTGGTCATCATGTCTGACCCATTATCGTCCGTGTGGACTTTCTCAAGCTGTAACACCTTCTGTTCCAAAGTATCCCTGATCCAGTGATACCGAATCTCTATGTGCTTCGACTTGGAATGCTGACTTGGATTCTTGCTCAAGTGTATAGCACTTTGACTATCGCAATAGACCACGTGCTCCTCCTGCTTTAGGCTAAGTTCCTGTAGGAACCTTTTCATCCAAAGCATCTCTTTACATGTTCTGTGACTGCGATGTATTCGGCCTCTGTCGTCGACAATGCTACGACCTTCTGTAGCTTGCTCTGCCAAGAAACCGCTCCCCCTGCAAACGTGAACATGAACCCTGATGTAGACTTCCTGGAATCTATGTCACCTGCCATATCTGCATCTGTGTAGCCCTCTAACACAGGTTTACCGTCACCATAGCATAGGCTCAACCTGGATGAGCCTCTTAGATACCTCAGTATCCACTTTACCGCTGCCCAATGCTCTTTGCCAGGATTGGCAAGATACCGGCTGACAACACCAACCGCATATGCTATGTCTGGGCGTGTACACACCATAGCATACATCAAACTTCCTACAGCTGACGCGTAGGGTATCTTCTGCATCTCTTCCACCTCTGTCTTCGTCTTGGGACACTGCCTGTCGCTCAATCTGAAGTGACCATCCAGTGGAATACTGACCGGCTTCGCTGCATTCATATTGAACCGCTCTAGGACTTTCTCAATATACCGCTCTTGTGACAGCCAAAGCTTCCTGCTACTTCTGTCACGGGTTATCTCCATTCCTAGGATCTGTCTAGCCGGGCCCAAGTCTTTCATCGCAAAAGACTTGCCCAACTCCTGTTTCAGCCTGTCAATCTTTTTGATGTCTTTTCCCATGATGAGCATGTCATCAACATATAACAGCAGAACTAAGAAATCACCGTCTGAGAACTACGCGTGAACACACAGTGGTCCGACTCCGTTCTGTCATACCCATGCTGTAACATGAACGAATCGAACTTCTTGTACCATTGCCGTGGAGCTTGTTTCAGCCCATACAAGCTCTTCCTCAGCCTACACACCATATGCTCCTTGCCCTTGACTTCGAACCCCTCTGGTTGGTGCATGTAGATCTCTTCTTCCAGGTCACCATGGAGAAAGGCAGTTTTAACATCTAATGCTCTATCTCCAGATCCATGCTAGCCGCCAACCCAAGCAACACCCGTATGGATGTCATCTTCACCACTGGTGAGAATATCTCCTCGAAGTCTATGCCTTTCCTCTGACCAAACCCTTTCACCACAAGTCTGGCCTTAAACCTCGTCTGTGAATTCTTCTGCTCAACTTTCTTTCTGAACACCCACTTGTTGCTCAAAGCTTTCTTGCCCTTAGGCAATTTCACCATGTCATAGGTGTGGTTCTTATGCAAGGATTCCATCTCCTCTTGCATAGCTTTCAACCACTCCCTTATGCTCGTCGGCTAGGGCCTCAGAATAATCTTCTGGCTCTCCCCCATCGGTTAGCATAATGTACTCATGCGGCGAGTACCTCTTGGACGGCTGTCTGTCCCTAGATGACCTCCTCACCTGTGGCTCAACAGGTGGATCAAGTGGGGGCTGCTCCCCTGGTCCATCTTCTGAAGGAACTCCCTCGTCCTCTGCACCTTGCTGTACTCCCCCGTCATCAGGCACCACGGGAGGAGTAATCGGATCCATGTCTCTAGCTCACCTGAACTAGGCTGGTCTTCTCTGGCTTACCAATGTCTTCGATACACTGATCTTCAAAGAAAACCACATCTCTGCTCCTGACGAGCTTCTTCTCGGTCGGATCCCATAACTTGTAACCGAATTTTTCATCACCGTACCCCAAGAAACACACACTGCCTGATCTTCATATCGAGCTTGGACCTCTCGTCCTTTGTACGTGAACGGATGCCCTGCATCCAAACACCCTGAGATGATGTACGATGGATCCTGTCCAGTCCACACCTTCTCAGGCACTTCTCCATTCAACGGGGGCTGATGGAGACTGTTTATCAAATACACCGCCGTGCGCATTGCTTCTCCCCAGAACGTCTTGGGCAACTTCGCATGGGATAACATGCATCTGATTCTCTCAACAATGGTGCGATTCATTCGCTCAGCTACACCATTATGCTGGGGGGTCTTGGGAACCGTCTGTTCATGCGTATACCCTGGGACTTGCAGTACTCATGAAAGTCGCCAATGTATTCACCACCATTGTCAGTGCGGATGCACTTCAATGGTCTACCTGTCTCTCTCTCGACCATAGCATGAAAAATTTAAACACACCAAAGACCTCGTCCTTGGATTTCAAAGCATAAACCCAAACCCTCCTAGATGCATCATCTATAAAAGTAACAAAATACAATGCCCCACCCAAGGTTTTGTCCTCATAGGACCACAAACATCAGAATAAACCAAATCTAATGCATGCACTTTATTAACATGAGAAGCAGTTTTAACGAATGAAACTCTATGTGTTTCCCTGATAAACAATCAAGACAGGTTTTGAGAGGCATACCTGTCACGTCTGGAAGGAGCTGCTTCCTCGCTAGTAGCTGAAGCCCTTTTTCACTCATGTGGCCTAGACGCCTGTGCCACATGTCAATAGCCGAATCTTCCGCTGCGTTCAACCACCCCTTGCACATACTGACACTTGCCTTGTAAGGGTGCAGTTGCTGCAACACTTCTTTCCTCTAGCCACGATCAACGAACCCTTGATGAGCTTCCATCGCCCACCAGCAAACCGGCTTTCATAGCCATCATCATCCAACCTTCCCGTCGACATCAAGTTGAGGCGAAGGTCTGGGATATGCCTCCATCCCTGAGAACCAATGTGCAGCCCACATCAGTTTCACACAAATATCACCGACTCCCACGATCTTTGATACGCCAGATTTCCATCTTCACAGTCCATAGTCACCTGACTTGTAGCTTGTGAAGGAGTCCCTGTGTGGAGTCGCATGAAAAGAAGCTCCCGAGTCTATCACCCAGTCGGTGTCCTGACTCGTAGCGTGAGAGACATACATAATGTGACTGTAGAAAGAATAACTACAATGTCGCCATCTGAAGGACCGCAGTGGAATCTGATTCATCTTCCTTCCCTTTTCCTTTCTTGTCGTTCTTACGACATTCATGCTTATAGTGGCCCTTCTTGCCACAATTCCAGCATTCAACATCTTTCTGGGGCTCGACTTGCCTCTTGATTTATCTCGGGCCTTCCCGCCCTTCCTGTTCTTTCCTCTCCCCCGTTCCTGTGTCACAAGAGCCTCTTGCTGAGTAGACCCCTGAGACTTCCTCCTTGTCTCCTCATTGAAGAGACAGCTAGTTACCTGTTCCATGGATATCTTTCCGTTGGCGCGGAGTTACTTAGAGACACCACCAATGTCTCCCAACTGTCAGGCAATGAACTAAGCAATAGTAAAGCCTGCAATTCATCATCCAGGACCATCTTCATAGAGGTGAGTTGGTTCACTATATTGCTGACCTCATTCATGTGCTCGGCCACAGAACCACCATCCTTGAACTTGAGATTCACAAGTCGCCTTATCAGAAATATCTTATTACCGGCTGTCTTCCTCTCATACAACCCTTGTAATTTTAGCCATAGGCTTTCGGCTGAGGTTTCCGTAGACACATGGTGGAACACAGAATCATCCAACCATTGTCTAATAAACCCCACCGCCTTTCGGTCCGTCTTCTTCCAATCATCATCAGTCATATCCTTGGATTTTGCTGATATGCCTGAGATTGGAGAATATAGGTCCTTGCAATAAAGCAAGTCCTCCATCTTAGCCTTCCATATGGTCCAGTTAGAACCATTGAGGCTGATCATCCTTGAGCCACCTTCCATAATTCAAAACCGATCCTACCCGTTCAATGAATAGCTTTGATACCACTTTGTTGGATGCCTTGCACAAACCTTAGGATCTAGCCTCCCGAAACAAACCAGAATTATGGATAATAAAAGCAATGAAATAAATCAAAGCATCAATCACACACCACACAAGAAATTTTTACGTGGAAAACCCTCAAAGAGGTAAAAACCACGGGACCTCGTCCAGATCCAATCCACTATGAAGTAGAACGTTTACAACCTTCTTCACTCACGCAGGAGTGGATAAACAATAAGAGAAATAGAGAAAACGGAGAAGATCTAACCGATTACGAGGACATAGAAGCGCTGAGATGTAGATTGCAAGTAGAGAACCTCCACGAGCAGAACCTCCCTTCTATAAGCTTCCTCTCTTCTTTCTCCCTCTCTCTCTCACCTTTGATAGCCCTAACCCTTTAGCAAATACTTGTAAAGCTTTAGGAAACCCTTTGCTATTTTGTGATACCTAGAAAAACCCTAGGCAACCCCTTTTATAGTTTTGCGAAACTCCTTTCCGCATCCCAGTTGCGAAAGGACTCAAATCCGCAGTTTCGCGCAAAATCGCGGAACAAACTGCGTAACCTACGACCGGTCCTGGATTTCCTACGACCGGTCGTAGCCCCCCTCGACCAGTCCTAACTCACCCTCGACCAGTCCTAGCTACAGTAAAAAACAGCAAAATTACTCGCTGGACTTTGAGTCGTGCCAGGGCTCGAAATACGACCGGTCGAGCGCCTCCCACGACCGGTCGAGCGGGGCTCAGGACCGGTCGAAGACGGGGAAAAAAACCCCATCAAAACAAGGCTTAGATGGTTGGGATTCAAGATCGCCAAACTGCATAATATAAGGTTATATTGGGTGCATTGTAATTTCGACCAGGAGAGAGGTGTATCGAAGTTAATTCACTTCAACACATGGATGAAGGTCTCTAGAGGAGAAATACATACGGTAAGGGGGTCTTCCCTTGGACAGGAGACTTGCCACATGGCCAGCGGGCACCCGCCGCTGGTCTCTCAGGGTTCCCCTACTTGGCAGGTGAGCTCCCCTATACGTGTGAGGACTCCTTGCCAGGATAGGGGAGTTGCCACGTGGCTAGTGACACACTGGTCACCCCTGGGACCTTGGATTGGCCTCAAATCTTGCAGGAGTGCTCCTGGGGTGGTGTATTGCCTCTGGTTCGCTAAGTTTTGCTTCATTGTGATTCTAAATACTAATGGAGCCTAGGTTTGGGCTGGACTTTGACTGGGTTGGACTTAGTCATGGGCCGATTGGATTGACTGACTTGATTGAGTTGGACATAGTGTGAACGGGCTTTAGGATTTCGATTTAGGATTTGGTTTATTAAGGTTTAGGCCTCTAGGGTTAGGGTTTGGCCATTAAATTGATTAGAGTTAGATCAACCTAATCCAATCAGCTTGTTAGCCTGGGGTGGAATGTCTACTACTATCTATTTATCTATCTTTCTAGATCAGTTAGGGCACGAGTCCAAATATACGATATAACCAAAATCTCAAATGGACCACATAGTAGCGTTTGAATAGCCACCATTAAAAACTTCCAAAAATTCACTGTAATCTTTATTTGCCATCCAACATGTTGACTAGGTCACATAGACTTGGAGGAAGGGAAACAATAAATATCAGCCTCATCCAAAAGTACTTGTGGCCCAAAAATAGTTTTTAATGGCATGTCTTAAATTACCATTCTTTCTTGTGGTGCGGTTCACAAGAGATTTGGATCTATCATTTTTGGACTCATGCTCTAAAATGATCTAGAAAAATGGATGGACCGCGTGGATATAACACATACATCATGGTGAGGCCCACAGAGCAACATCCAGTAGCTATGGCTATTTAAACTATAATAGGCTATCTGCATCCAAGTAAAGGGAGGGAAGCTAAAAGAAAGGCCCATACTTTAAGCACTTAATAGTTGGATTTTTCAAACAATCTGAATCAATGAAAGTCACTGAAAACATTACATTTTATTAATAATTGTAAAAAAAAAAAATTTAGCTAACGGCCCCAGTATGGTTGTAGCCAATGGCATCTTCATATAATCCCATTATCTAAATTGCATGTTTTCAGTTCAAAGCACGTGTATGCCCAAGTGCAGGCTTTGATCACTTTCATGCAATCTATTTATAAGAGGAGTCAGGTTGCCTTGATTTTTAATTACCTATTCAATGCCGACAAGACCATGTATTATTTTGGACCGGCCCCCAGCCGAGAGCCAGGAGATCGAAACCAATGTAGTCTCCAAGTTTAGCATCTTGCTCCATGCTTTCTTAGGTAAGTTGCTCAGTTTAAATTAATAACCTCAATGTACTTACATGAAAGGAATTAAACATATGGTGCAAATCAGGGAGTTTTGTATCTTCGGTCGGCCGGAAAGGCTAAAACCCTGTTACTGTAGTTTTAGCTAATAACATCTTCCATTTTTCTCATTTTCTAAATTGCAAGTTTCAATTCAAATCACTTGTGCATCCAAATGCAAGCTTTGTTCATTAGTATGAAATCTATTAAAGTATGATGAGTGTGAGATTATTTTGATTCTAATTAATTGAATAAGGTTAGTATGAAAAAAAAATTGAAAAGAAAAGAAACGAAAAGTGTTATAATTATTCAATAATGAATTTCAATGGATTTCAAGAGCATTTTATTGTTTGGATTTTGTTAGATACTAAGTGAAAATCTGATATTATTTTTATAAATTTCACCTTGCTTGTACTCAAGCTTAAAAGTTTAACTATGGAAATTATCAAAATTTGCTATTTTCAATCTCAATTTTTCCTCTTAAAGAATACAAAGGGTTCAATGTAGAAGAAGATATCTTCTCTATTCTCGCCACAAACACAACAATATCAAAACAAATATAAATATAAATATTTTTTAAAAAAAAATAAAGAAAAAATACAAACCACAACACTGAGTTTCATGTGGTTATCCTATATACGTCCATGGATTTACACTGATCCGCAATGCTCAAAGGCAAAAATAAATAAATAAGCAACTCTTCATACAATTATAGCTCTTTCTCCACGACAAATATATATTACCAACAACTAATTATGATTTACATAAAACACCATGTGAAATTAGAATTATCCTTCAAATTTATGACATAGCCCTCAAACTCCCGAGTAAGGGAGCACTCACTTTAGCGAGCTCTATGCGAGGCGCAACAACAAAAATATTAGCTGGATGGACAATATACTTAGATGATCCAGCTCCACAAAGCCTAACACCAAACAATGGAATACCATTTATTTTTCTTTTCCTTTCGACAAGCCACGCATATCCATAGACAACTGTTCTTCTTACCCTCAATATTGAAATACAAGCTGTCGCCAGTGAGCCAACGGACTCATGTCAAGCAACCAATACATGCTTTATTAGGCAAATTTTTGTTAGGTTTCAATAATTGCTTCTATATATATTAACTAAATTGGAGGGAGTCTAAAAGTAAGATGCAAATTGGGTCCATGTCCAAGTCCGAGTTGGGTCATTTGAAGTAGTACAAACCAAATTCATT
>JAJHSJ010000003.1:91519189-91584191 GCA_021015155.1 Magnolia officinalis
CTCATCCCGGTAAGCCATTCAGTTGATTGAAACTGAAAGAGTTTTTATGAAATATTGACTTACTTTAATTGCTGGAACTTTCAGGGTACAAGGGTGCAAAAGACCCGTATGGGATGTATCAGTATTTCATCAAGGTTAGTCTCACAAAGCTGCCTTCATCATTTATGTATAATGAAATTCTTTAGGAACCAAAATAAGGCAGCCCAAAGAAGTAATTTTGTTTTGCCCCAAGACATTTTTATTTTTGTGTACCATGCATAATTGAGAGACTAGGCCAATAAAAGAACCTAGTTTGGGGCCATCATCTGACATGACTGATATTTTCTGTATTGACCAAATCATCCTAGGCACAGTCATAATGGCAGACAACTCAATTATTGCACAGTCCGGTTTCTACATTTTCATTGTTCTTCCCCCCCCCCCCCCCCCCCCCCCCCTATTTCTTACATGGTATTACCTCTCTAAGCAGAATTAGATATGTTTTCAGTAAGAGATGCTTACTTGGTTTGCTGTTTCAGTGAGAGAAAGTGGTCCAATAATATGCTTTTTTTTTTTTTTTATAATGTTAGGGCTTGAAAGTTGTGATCTTTTTGTATTGTTTATTTAGGATAATTTTTTGCAATTCCATGTCATAGTATACCATGCTAAACTAAATTAGCATTAACTACTTAACTAGAATTTGATGTTTTTTCACAATTTGAATTACCACTACCTGTTTACTACAACAGTTGCCTCTTCTCCACTCAACCATATCATCTGTTGATTATCTGAGCATTCCTCCAACACATAAGATTGGATTTTGTGAATCAGTTGGGGATTTTTGTCTGCCAATTTGTAGTTCAATTTCCATTTCGCCCATTTTAACTAACTAAACTAGCATTTGCTGCTAGTTTGCTACACTATTGCACTCACATCAATTACCTTTTTGGTGTAAGTTTGTTTTAGTAATAATATTTTTCTTGTTTGTTTGTTTTTTAGTTGTGACAATTCAATTTCAGCTTTATTCTAAATCATCATCTCTTTTCTTGGTTGGGAAGTACAAATTTAGAGGCCATCCAAATCTTTAAGAAAGCTAGAGGATCCTTGAAGGATTCGTTTTTAGATGAAGTACGTTCCCTTAGTTTTCAAAGTTTGTGCATGTGTACTGCTTTGCAGTGACCGATGAACTAGTTTGCATCATCTTTTGGATGTTTACGATGATAGTTTTTGGAGAACAGGATGGGTTATACTAGAATATACAACATCAAATGGCATTTATTTACAATGGTTTGTTTCAATACATGGATTGTTTGTGCTAGCACTTTTTGTAATCTGAGAGTTGCATATAAGTTCTCTCAGTTTATAGGATATGCATAGTATCCGCAAGATCTTAGTTTACACGTGGGGCCCAATGTTCCAAATAGTTATCCATGTGGCCCACTATGGATGGACCATGTTTTAAACCCCTCTAGATCGGACAATCTTAGTTATCTGATCTTTGGCTTTCATTTCTGCCAAGTATTTATAGTTCCAGAATTTCTTTTCAGTATTCAATAGTTATCTGATCTTTTGGGCACTTTCTATCCATTGTGGGGGGGCAAACCTTGGATTGTTCATGTTTTTATTTATTTATTTATTTCCACAAAAAAGTTTTTCTTTATCTATGATGTGGAAACATGGTATCTCCAAGGTTAAAGTATTGTAAAATTGGTCGGATATATGTACTGGAATTGTCCATGAATGATACAACAATATCAGCCCACAAAAAATTCGTTGTTGGCTGTGTTTGTGGTAAAAAGTAGTGGACTGACATCCCATAGAAGATATATATTTATATATATCTGCTATGGTGGACGTCATTCTTAAAGTAGTGGCTGTGTTTATTCTGATCTATATATTAATATATGTTCTTTATATTCTTTGAATTGTAGCTATGGTTCAACCAAGTGTGTTTAAGGCAACTCCAAGCATCTCTTTTGAAGGAGTGCAAGCGATCCAAGGTTGGAGTACATACATTGTTGCTAGCATGGTATTAACAGAGTTACTTCTAAGCTAACTTTGGTGGCATTTCCAAATGCCCTAATGCATGTAGCTTTCCTTCTGAAAATTAATGACTTCCTGATTGGGGCTTTGGTCTAGGTAATGCACACTATGGTTTTTTTTTTTTTGGCTAGGAATTGATTACATGATCAGGTTCCATTTAGTAAATAGCAAAAAATACTACAAACTTTTTGGAGTTTCTTTAATTTAGTCTTTCAAGCAAATGATTGCTATGTGCTTGGTAAAAGACCCATCAAAGCGGCCATCTATGCAAAAGCTGTCAAGCATTCCAGCCATCCGTTCTCTGGTCCTTTTTTTTTTTAATGTTGTCGATGTTGGCCCTTGATAGAGTGGAATGGTGGAAAAGGGGGAGGCAGTAAGAAAAGATTCGATGGCCTATGGTCTAACTTATGTTGGCCCTTGATAGAGTGGAATGGTGGAAAAGGATTCATGTAGCTACCGGTCTAATGCTTGTGGTGGCTGGGACAGTACTAGTATGGGAGATGCGAAAAAGCACCAATTTCGCTGTCAACAAAATTCTAGCGATGTTGAACCAATTTCGCTATCGACAAAACGAATTCTACATAATTCCAAGTGAGTTCTGTCTTATATATTATGTATACCTGCTATCTTTTCATGATATTTTAACTTCTCACTTGTTCAAAAGTATGTATGGTATTGAAAATGTTTGTATGTTTTCCTTCAAATCCTTAAAACTTCTTGGTATAATGTCAGGGCTTGGTTTCTCATGCTGATAAAACTTCTTTTCTTTTGCATTGCTTTCACATTATTGTCAGGCCTTATTTCATTGGACTGATCATAACAGGGGCATAAACTTGAAGGGTTGAGCATGTCCCAGTACCAAGGGGAAAAAATTGATTACATGGGCTTGAATTGATGTAGGATTTAGAGCTTCACGGGCTTGCTAGAGTGTGCACGCATGATTGATGGAAAAAAATAATTGCATGCGACTGGTGCTGTCAATTATTTAGTTGTGTATGACGACTTTGGTCATTATAACTCTTGGATTTGGAATGCACCTGGCATGCTAATATTGAGAATTTGTATCCAACTATACCCTTCTATAATGCAGCCCCTCTACCTGCCAGCACACATGTCAAGGAATCTATATGGTGGGTATTGGATCTCTCACATGTATGCTAGATTGGCATGTGTTTGAGTGTATAGAGGAACTAGGCCCTGTTTGGATACGAGGAATCTGTGGAAAAGAATTCTTTTTGCAGAAAACTACTGCTGTTTTTTGTATGGAAGAAACCAACGGTCAAAACCATTTTTTCTGCCATGCATTTGGGCTGTGGCTCACGTCACGAGTGAAATAGCCTGACGTTTACGCCAAAGGATCCAAATAGAGCGACCCAAAATGATGTAAAGATTTGATCTCGCACGTGTGCTGTATTGATACATATTTGACTGAACGCGTATCGACGGGGTCCCGCACGAGGCCTTTGGCTAACCTTTACATCGTGATGTGTCCCACATAACTTTTTTGGGTGGGCCTGATCTTCTCTCAAAAAGCAAAACCCGGAGCGGTGAACCTGCTGGACGGTGTGGATTTCATGCACATAAGTATGCCTGCGACTGTCACGCGATCGTTTTTTCTTATTTAATGCGACACTTTTATGACACATGTAAGCTTTGGCAACGCACCTGCCGTTCGTATAATTTCAGCCCTACACGTGAATCAGTGTAGAATAGAGGCATCTTAGACCATACGCACTTCTCCAAACGCACAGCTATACGTGCCAATATGGCATCCATGTGTGATATCTGATCCGTGCATCGTGTGTGGCCCATGCATAGGTTTTTTGATAAAAATTAATTTTCACCTACCCACACTTTTTATGGAGGGTAGATGTTACGGTAGAGCTGGGAGAACCGAAATATGGTACAGTCACCTCTCCACAGGACACGTGGCAAGATATTTTATCCATCGGGTCCACTCATGTACCCGAGCTAGAAAGGGTGCTGTACGTTTTAAAAGTAAAACTCATGAGACAGTCCTATGCATTCTTTTTTTTCTTTTTTTTTTTTCAGTTTATCCCATTGTATATTTGTCCTTAATTGTTTCTATTTCCACCGTCAATTTAACAGTCATAGATCAGAAGGATAATATTAAATAATTGCTTTATTTTTGAGATATAAACTATCTAATCTAGGTCCCTACAAATGGACGGACCTGATTACCACATCACCTTGCCAATTTTACTGTATATGAATCTACCATATTTTGGTTCTTTCAGCTCTACATACAGGTACAGCCAAGAGGAAACTTCAATTCCTCGTTGGATGATACCCGACGTGGATTTCCTGCGAAAGCCTTGATAGGTTGGGCCCACCGATGTTTGTAAAAGCTTCAAGGTATATTTGCTAGCATGAGAAATAGGTTGGCATTTATTAGGCTGAAAGTTTACATGATAGAAGAAACAGAGATTGGTCAAGATCTGAAGCAAAAACTCACATTTCAGGGCTGAATGAGTTGAAGGAAAAGGTTTCTGAAGCTCATAAAACTATTTTGCCTCTATCACAGCAAACAACATAAAGCTAGTTTACTGAGGAGGGAGTTTGGTTAGGAGTTTCTGAAGAACCCTGAGACATTTGAAAATAAAGTGATGGATTGCTTCGTAAGAGTCAAATCTGATCCCAATTGCTTTTATTTGCCAAAAACGTATTTTAGCTTGTGCAAATTACTGGTTAGTATGACCACACTTCATTTTGGTACACTTTGATTGGAATTCCTTTCTGTTTCTCGGATTTGCAGCTCGTGATTTCCATTTTATCCTCTCAGGCATAAAGAGGGCTTCCGAGTCTTACAAGATAGGAGAGATTAGTAAAGACATTGTCCTGAAGGTGTCCATTCTGATGAAGGATATTTGCAGTTGCATGGTATCAGATGATGACTTCTCTGGGGTAAATGTTGTCACCAATCGCTTATGTTTTAAAGGTATTGTGGCAAGTATACTCAACAGTTGATCTCAATTTTCATTAGCTACTAAATTAATTGACTTGGAATTCAGCTAGAGTGACTCAGTTTAGTTGATTCCGAGTATAAAATCAAATTGCATTTATGTAGAATTTCTTGTGCATGGTTGACTGGCCAATTTCAGAATAGTTTAGCAATTTATATATATATATATATATAAACTATATATATATATATATATATATATATATATATATATATATATATATATATATATATATAATATGTATATGGGCTTTCTGTCTATATCTCAGAAAGAAAGACAGAATCAATGAGAAATTTAGGACATCAGTCCATGCAAAAGCCATTTGGTACATTTGTGTACCATGGAAATTATTTCACTCCACCATTTGCTTCCCTTTTTTCGAAAGATTCCATGATGCCCTTCCTTAAGGGTGTATAATACATGAATTCCTCAACATTTTTTTCTTCATCATGTTGTGGGTTTTAAGCCTGCTATCAGTATATGTTTGCAGATTTTTATTGATCTTTTGTACTTGACGACATTAGGTCGCAGAATCTGTTTATGATAAATCACTAGAACTAGTACATATCAATGCCCGTGCAAGCACCATCTCTTAGAATTGTTCTTTGTTGCATGTTTGTGGTCGCAGGAAGATCGCGATCACCGCTGAAGGTGTACTGGGCATTGTTCTCATCCGTCTCTAGCAAGGCCAACAAGTGGTGCTACATTCTACTTTCTTTTCATTAAAATCTATTTTACTTTTGAATATGTATGTGATGATTGTTTAACTCTCACATGAGGATCATTTTCGTTCATGCTATCAATAATGTGTTTTATCTTGTTCTTTCTATGAATGTTGGGATAGGACATTTGCAAGCTGGTACTCAATTGGTGGACAGCTTGGATCTTGCACTTGTGTCTGATTGACACAAATGGGTGTATGTAGATGGCATGCCTTATACTTGTGTGTCTGATTAGTAAACCTCTATAAGCAATACCTGCCCTGGACATGGATTTCTTGATTGCAACCTGTGTTTGCTATCATGCAAGGCTATGCATGGACAGGACTGGGCATGAATATGGATTAAGAAATGATGTATTTTAATAAGGAGTTTGATGTATTTTAAGAAGGGAGTTGATATCGTCCACACCCACCATTTTTTCCAAATGGAAAAATTAACTGTATGCTAGTGACAAAGGTGGGTGTTAATCGTGGCTGCTCCCTTTTTGAAATTATTGCTTGGTAGCTTCATCTGTCAAACATACTTCCTTAACATGGGTTTTATAAGATAGTTCCAGAATATTCTTGTACTATACTGCATTCGGTTCCACAAGAAAGAGGCATTCAACTATCGGGCCTATCTTTCTCTCAGTTTTGACGTGTTAAAAACTGAATCAGCAAACTGAAGAATGCAACCAGTGCAGTAAACTGCAGTTAATTTGAATGGAAAAAATAAAAAATAAAATCTGTTTTGTACACAAGAAGCCAAGTTGCATACACTAAAATGATTATAAAAAGAAAATTTGTTCATGCACTAGATGATAACTAGAAAACTTCATGGTTGGACAAACACATCTATTATAGGATTATGGGATTTTAAGTTCTATAGCTACGGTACACCTGTGCCTAGAATGATGAAAAGGTCCAAGCCAAAATCTCCATCTCATACACTGCTTGCCTTTTGCTTCTGGTGCATACACCTCTTGTGTTTGGTGGACAGATGCAAAGCTAAAGATGCAACTAATGCTACAACAGACCCAGATGAAGGTATGCATCCTTAGAATTTCAATCTCTATTATGAGAATTTAGAGTTTCATCTTAACATGAACTCTATTTTCTCTTGTTTTGAATCATTTGATTGAAACCAAGTGACGTCGCTTTGTTTTGATATATTTTCTCTTACTTAATGAAGTAGAAATGTGAATTATCTGAGAACTCAGCCACTTGGCTCTAATGACATTTGTATGTTTAGCTTTGTATGTTCAGCTTATCCTAGGGACATTTGTATCAGACTATGAATTGAATTGGCTCTAATGATCCTAGCTTTCTTTCACTGTTTGGATTTTTAGAATTTAATGCTAGATGGTATGTATTTTAGATTTGATGGGTTCCATATTAATGAAGATTATAGATGCAAAAACTTCATCATCATCATCATAGCCTTGTCCCAACTATTTGGGGTCAGCTTTATGTAAGTCCCTACCCTAGGTTAGTGAACAATCTTTAAAATTTTGTTATGGAAATCTGTACTCATGCATTGTTGGAGAATCTGACAAACATCTACATTCTCAGATTGCATTGAAAAGCACACAAGAGAAAGGAAATGGCTGGTTATACACCAAGGGTTTTTTCTGTTGGAGTACTTACGTTCTAAAGGAGAGGAGAGTAGAGGGAGTATCAATGCTCTGATTTGTGGATAGATGGATGCTCTGATTTGAAGTCACTTCTAAAAGGACTACAAGAAATTGGAGTTGTGGAGTATCAATGCTCTGAACAGTATACGTACGTAGCCAATGCCAATTAATTGGAATATGGCTTAGATGACATGAAGGCAATCAATTTGAAATTGATTTTTTTTTTTATTTTTTTTTACCCATGCGTCAATGCATCAGATGGAGCAAAATGCAATCATGACCATCCATCTTCTGGTCTGTACTATATATGGGCCATGGACCAAAAGTTGTCTCAATTGGACAACTGTAAGTATCTGGGGATTGCACTTTTACCCAGTTGCCTATCATTTTTCATCAGTTTTTGCCTGTGACCATTTGTTTGTAGATCAAGAGGGTGGTGCAATTTCTTGGGCTGAGACCCATCGATGCTATGTGCCACCAGATTGATAGATGTTTTGTATCTTCTATACAGCACATGCATAGTGGTGGAATCTAAAATATCCTTTTCATATTTTCTTTTTTTTTTTTAATATGAAAATAATGCTTACGGCTTTTTTGTTAAATCTAAAGTTTGAAATTTGAATTTAAAGTATGAAAACCTATTTGGTAACTACCCAAAAGAGAGGCTAAAGTCTAAACATTAAGTATTGAATTTGAAACAATTTGTTTATTAACAAATGTCTGAAATATATTAATTTGATACATTTGCTAATTCTCTAACTGTGGACCCACTATAATTTATTTTCTTTACATTCACACTGTTAATCCATTTTGACAACTCATTTTAGAAATATTTGATTCTTCATTTCCGTCACCAGCTTTTGTCTTGCTGCAATCATTGATCTGATAGCTTAGAGACTATATTTTGAATGAACATTCATCAGTTGGGGGCTGTCATGAACATGCCATGGTGCAAAAGTTCGGGTCTCTCCAGTCATCAACCAAAGGAGGTTGGAAAAAAGATGACCAACCGCCTATACTCAATGTATGCTTGTAGCTCCCCTGATGAATGGACTGGATCCTAATATATCTACATTGGCACATGTGCTGCTGCTATCAAATCACGTCAGAGGTATTAAAGTTTTGCAAATACCATTTGGGTGTTCATTTCGCACAAGTGGTGCAAGTTCATAATTATCCATTCCATACCCCATCTATGGATGGTGAAGAAAAAAATTTGGAGCAGTGATTCAAGGAAAATAAAAAAATAAAAAATCTATAAATGGGGAATGATGCTTCCAAATATCTGCGTCATGTACATGGCTGATTTGGAGACGATCAATGACCTCTTTCTTCACTGCCCTGTTGCTTCTAGAGTTTGGAATTTTTATTTATTTATTTTATTTCTCTCCAAGTTCAGTGTCTCTTGGGCCACTCCAATCTCTATTGGCTCCCATCTGATAAGTGGCATGGGGTGGAGGTTGGAAAGAAGAGGAAGTGTATATGGAGGCTATGCTTATTGGCAGGTATTTGGGTGATTTGGGAGGAAAGGAATGGAAGGTGTTTTAGGAACGTGAGTCATGCTGTGGGTTGGGTCAAGATGCGAGCAAGGGGTTTAGCGATTGATTGGGCTTCATGCTTGGATGGGGATATTGTTTGTATTTATTTATATATATTTTTTTTTTGTAAATTCGGGGCTGTTTTGGTTGGAAATTGTTCGCGTGTATTTTTGGGGGGCTGGTTTCGGTCCCCAGCTGTACAGTTCTTGCAGTTGTTTGCTATCTATAAAATTTTTTGTTACCTCTCAAAAAAAATAAAAAAAAATCTATAGATCAAATGGTTAGAAACGACCAATCCCTACTACATTTGACCAATGCCCATTGATGTGCATTGATTGACACATTCACCATTCCTATCAGTCTTAGGATTTGTACCATTTAGTAAATGGATTTAGCCTCTAGCAATAAGTTGCATCTTGCATCCTTGTATTCATTATTTCTCCCAAAAATGTGCATTTTTGTGCAGGAAATAGAGGATGCTCAGAAGATCCGTAGGAGTGTTATTGATTGCTTTGAAAGAGCCAGCCTTCCAAACCTCAGTGAGGATGAGAGGAAGTCTGCTCTCCATTTTGTAATCGTTGGCGGAGGTCCGACTGGAGTGGAATTTGCTGCGGAGTTGCATGATTTTTTCTGCGAGGACTTGGTCGAGATATATCCCACAGTTAAAGATTTAGTAAAAATAACAGTTATTCAGTCAGGGGATCATATTTTAAACATGTAATTACATATTCTCATATCCTTTTCTGTTCTTCTTTATAGATTATTATTGCACAAAGGCTAATTGCAAGTATTTCTTTCACACACAACCTTCAGCCTCATCAGCCTTCAAAGTTTCTCTTGAATATTGTTGTTTTTCTGCTGCTGTAGTGATGTTTTGTTTGTGATGCTAGCATTTATCTTCCAACCTACGCTATTTAAATTTTATGTGGACACGTTGTTTTAGATTCGTTTGGCATCCTTATCATGAATTGAGAGACAACTATAATTCCTGACTATTTCTTTTCCAAGTAATCATTATCATTTCCTCCTTACATTTCCTAATTTTAATGTTATTTTAGAAATAAAACTTTTTGAGGTGTTGTCTGGACAGGAAGCTTTTTATAGCATCATTTAAAAATCTTGATTCTAGTGGGGCCCATACCACCTCACTGATAACTTTTCTGCAGTGGCAATTTGACATAATTTATCGTCAGAAAATCTTGAGTTGCAATTTATCTCGAGTTTCCTCATTGTAAATCTGTTTTTCCCCCCTGAAGATGAGTCCATTTGTATCTTTTATGCTGGCCATGTTTTTCTTTTTTGAGTCTACTTGTCTATCAGCACTTTTGATTTAGTTCTTTATCTTTCAAAATGTCCTCATTCTTTTAGAAGTGTTGTTTTTGCAGGTTTGATGAAAGAATCAGTTCATTTGCCGAACGGAAGTTCCAAAGGGATGGTATTGATGTGAAAATAGGACAACGGGTTATCAGTGTGTCTGATAAGGCTATTACCACCAAGGCAAAGGCAAATGGACAGATTTTTTCTGTTCCATATGGCATGGTTGTTTGGTCTACGGGTATCGGGATCCGCCCAGTTGTAATGGATTTTATGCAGCAAATTGGTCAGGTTCATTGCTCTAGACCTATGATCCTGTCTGACTACCTTGTTTTACCATGTTTTTGCACCTTTTCTACTGTCATTTATCAGTCAGATATAAATTAGGTGTCTTTCATAGGCTTTGATGTTTGTTTTAAGTTACAGTTTTCATTGATTCAAATATGCAGAATAATAGGCGTGCTTTAGCAACTGATGAATGGCTGCGAGTCGAAGGATGTGATGGCATATATGCACTCGGTGATTGTGGGACAATACATCAACGCAAAGTCATGGTATATGTAGCTTTTTTTCCCTGTTTGATTTGTACATTTCATGAGGCTGGACTATATGTAATTGTGTTCTCCTGTGAAGCTCATGTGCTTTCGTGTTGTTCTATCATGATATGTGTATCTATCTCTTTCGAGTTGTTCTATCATGATATATATCTCTCTCTCTCTGGGAAATATGATTGATGCAGGACACATGATTTAATGCTAGCATGCAACATGGAGATTATGAAAGAGTCCATAAAGTAATTCAATTAACAAAAGATGCTAATCCACCAAGTAATTAAGAGTAAACGATAGACAATAAAGTCTAATTTAACCTAAATCATATGCTCGCATGCTAAGGAATCGTATAAATCAATTAAAACTAGGCCCAATGGATGGTGTTTGGAGATTACAAGGGTCGTTAGCTGTATCTAGAGGGATTGGTGATTCACATCTTAAGAAATGGGTAATTGTAGAGGCTCGAAACAAAGATTCTTAGAATCAAGCATGATTGTGAATTCCTAATTGCAAAAAACTTTTGGGGGAAAAAACACTTGCTGTTGTATTATGCTGTTTGGAATTGTATGCCTGCAATTCCTATCTCAAATGGTACAACATTCGTTCGAACTCTTGAATTTTTGGCTGCGGTTTTGAGAGAAAAAAAATTCAAGCCTTCTGTCAAAGGCTCAAACCTTTTTCCCCTTGTAACACAATATTAGTAGCATTGTCATAGCACTTGGAAAATTCCAATTCAGATCAAACTCTAAGGGCCTGTTTGGGTTTCTTGAAATATAAATTGATGAAATGTCATATCCATGAAAATGGCATTTTTTTTTGTTTGTTTTTGTAAATTTCTTGAAAATGTCATTTCCGTTTCTCTCATTTCCTGAAAAATGCTCTCTAGGTTCAATGAGTTCAAGTCATGAGACAAATTCATTCATGTGCAACGCTTGTTTTCTTTGTTCAGGCTAGTATATATCAGAAGGTTGCTGATTGGATACTTTGGCTTGCAATTGGCAGGTGGTAAATGGTTTTTTTTTTGGCAGGAAAACCCGTCCTGGCCGCTGAAGCAGGGGGCTACACATGCAACTGCACTTGGTGTAAGTGGCTACAGGTTCTGCTTGATAACCATGCTACTTTCATTTTTTTTTTTGAAATGTTTTCTTGAGCACAAAATCCAAAGGTATGTTGCAGGAAATTCATTGAAGTTATGGTGGCTAGGCACCCCACAATTTCTGCATGCTCATTTCAGTTATGCCCAAAAGATGTGGGCTACATTTCTAGGCAAATTCAACATCAAATGGGCAGAAGTCCTATGATATGTCTGCTGACCAAACCACATGCTCTCTCATTTACCTGGCATTGGAATTGGCCATGGCAGAGGTGCATATTGTAACAACATTCACATATCATCTCTTAATTTATGCACTTCAAACGTTGAGTTCCCCTTACTATGGCCTCAATTCTTGGTCGTGTTGATGAGTTGTGTGAGCTTTCCTTTGAACCAGTGATTCCTAACTAGTCTCTTGGTCTCATTTCAAAGTTATATCTTCTATTTTCCTTATAGTGCTTAATATATTGTTTCTTGTGCAAATCCTATTCATCAATACTTCATATTGTAATTATTCTTCACTCTGCTTTCTGCTTTTTTCCTTTCATTTTCTTGCTTTTTCTTTCCTTTTCTAGCTTACTGTATCTTGAAGAGAGTCTTCAGTTTCACTACCTGCAGCTTCCACTCTTCAATAGACAAGTCGTCCCGATAATTTGATTTAAGTGTGTCGATAGATTTCCTCGAGATGTGGCTAACAAGCTCATCATCAATCTCAAAATGCCTGCCATACATCTTCTGTTGTTCTTCGGCGTTGGTGCTAGCAATCTTTATGGCCACCTTTTGACCTTTCTTTGCTATATCAACCTGTTTGTGGTTAATCTCAATGGAAGCTATTCGTCCAATATCGATAAAATATCTTGAAGGAATACAGATTGTAGTGCCGACCTTTGCAATCCCTTCAAGGACACCAACACCCAAGACAATCGGATCTTTTTTGTTGAAAATGCAGTTCGGCATAATCTTTAGAACACGGGGGAAGACTGCATCTTCTGCAGCTTCCTTCTTCTTTTCTTCCTTAAGATTGTCAATATAAGCCTTGAACTGATCAAACAAGTGATAGATAATATCGGCAATGAATATCTTCACACTAGTCTCATCTGCAAGCTCCTGAGCCTCAGGTGTTACTTTGACATCGAACGCTAAGATGATGGCATACTCCTTCCTCTTAAGCATAACACTAGCCCTCATAACATCCCTCAGATAAACATTCCTGATTACCAAACCATAGCCCCACTTGTACAAATTTTCAGGTCAAGGATCAGAAATTCTTCTTGACTGTAACTTTAAGCACGTAATATCAAGAGGAAGATGTGATGTTGAACAGTCTTTTTTTATCCTATGAGTTGGTAATTTCCTCTCATAGGTTGTTCCTATTTGTTAGGTGCCTTTTGATTTATAACATGTAAATTTTTATTTCTTTTATGGTTTTACTTGTACATTCCTGTATTGATTACTCAAGCATGACGGTTATGCGCATTCTTTCAGGTGGATGTTGCATGTGGGAGGATTGGAGCTGCATATTTCAGATTCAAGCATCTGGTACGTTTCTTGTCGAGAATGCACATGATTGGAGTGGCCTGGCCATTTGGACAGGCCGTATTTATGTATTTGCTCAAAATTGATGGAGCAGATCCGGATGTGCGTCGGAGCTATCCGATGAGCGGGGGTCCCTGGAAGGTGGGAACCGCTGTTATGACCGTGATGAAGCTGTCCATTTCCTATGGACGGCATTGGAGGGGCCTGGCCATTTGGATAGGACATGTTTATGTATTTGCTCGAGATTAATGGAGCAGACCCGGATGTGCGTCGGAGCTATCCGGAAGAACGGGGGTCCCTGGAAGGTGGGAACCGTTGTTATGACCATGATGAAGCTGTCCATTTCCTATGGACGGCATTGGAGGGGCCTGGCCATTTGGACAGGCCGTGTTTATGTATTTGCTCGAGATTAATGGGCAGACCCGGATGTGCGTCGGAGTTATCTGGAAGAGCGGGGGTCCCTGGAAGGTGGGAACTGCTGTTATGACCATGATGAAGCTGTCCATTTCCTATGGACGGCATTGGAAGGGCCTGGCCATTCGGACAGGCCGTGTTTATATTTGTATTATATTTGTATTTGAGGGACCACACCCGAACCCATTCTCAAATCCTATAACCTATAACCTATAACCTAAATCAAAACCCCTAACCTAAACTAAAACTTAAACCTATAACCTAAACTCAATTCCTTAAAGCTAAACCTACACCTAATCCTAATCTCAACTCCCTAACCTAAACCTAAACCTTAACTTGAAAACCCAAACTTAAACCCAATCTTGAACCTGAACCCGATTTCCTAAACCTAAACCATAACCCATTCTCAAATCCAAAAATCTATAACCTAAACCTAAACTAAAACCAAAACCTATAACCTCTACCCGAATACATTCTCAAATCCAAAAATCTAAACCTTAACCAAAACCTATAACCTAAACCCGAACCCATTCTCAAATCCAATAACCTAAACCTTAAACTAAACCAAAACCAATAACCTAAACCAAAACCTATAACCTAAACTCAAATCCCTAAACCCGAACCCATTCTCAAATCCCATAACCTATAACCTAAACCAAAGCCAAAACCTATAACCTAACCTAAACCTAAACTATAACCCATTCTCAAATCCCAAAAAACCTATAACCTAAACCTAAACCTAAACCTTAACCTAAACCTTAACCAAAACCTGTAACCTAAACCCGAGCCCATTCTCAAATCCCAAAACCTATAACCTAAACCTTAACCAAAACCTATAGCCTAAACCCGAACCCATTCTCAAATCCCAAAACCTATAATCTATAACCTAAACCAAAACCTATAACCTAAACCAAAACCAAAACCAAAACCTATAACCTAAACCCGAACCCATTCTCAAATCCAATAACCTAAACCTTAACCTAAACCAAAACCAATAACCTAAACCAAAACCTATAACCTAAACTCAATTCCCTAGAACTAAACCTTAACCTACAAACTAACCTAAATCTCAACTCCCTAACCTAAACCTAAACCTAAACTTGAAAAACCAAACTTAAACCCGATGCCGAACCCGAACCAAATTTTCTCAACCTAAACCTTAACCTATTCTCAATTCCCTAAACCTTAACCTACAACCTAAACTAAACCTAAATCTATAACCTAAACCTAAACCTAAACTTGAAAACCCAAACTTAAACCCGGTCCCGAACCCGAACCCAGTTTCCTCAACCTAAACCTTAACCTATTCTCAATTCCCTAAACCTGAACCTACAACCGAACCTAAACCTAACTCCCTAACCTAAACCTAAACCTAAACTTGAAAACCCAAACTTAAACCCGATCCCGAACCCGAACCCGGTTTCCTAAACCTAAACCTTAACTTATTCTCAATTCCCTAAACCTTAACCTACAACCTAACCTAAACCTAACTACCTAACCTAAATCTAAACCTAAACTTGAAAACCCAAACTTAAACCCGATCCCGAACCCGAAACCGGTTTCCTAAACCTAAACCTTAACCTATTCTCAAATCCCTAAACCTAAACCTACACCTAATCCTAAATCTCAACTCCTTAACCTAAACCTAAACCTAAACTTGAAAACCTAAACTTAAATCCAATGCCGAACCTGAACCAAATTTCCTCAACCTAAACCTTAACCTATTCTCAATTCCCTAAACCTTAACCTACAACCTAACCTAAACCTAAACCTAAACTTGAAAACCCAAACTTAAACCCGATCCCGAACCCGAAACCGGTTTCCTAAACCTAAACCTTAACCTACAAACTAACCTAAACCTAACTACTTAACCTAAACCTAAACCTAAACCTAAACCTAAACTTGAAAACCCAAACTTAAACCCGAACCCGAACCTGAACCCGGTTTTCTCAACCTAAACCTTAACCTATTTTCAATTCCCTAAACCTTAACCTATAACCTAACCTTAACCTAACTCCCTAACCTAAACATAAACCTAAACTTGAAAACCAAAACTTAAACCCGATGCCGAACCCGAACCTAATTTCCTCAACATAAACCTTAACCTATTCTCAATTCCCCAAAGCTTAACCTAAAACCTAACTTAAACTTAACTCCCTAACCTAAACCTAAACCTAAACTTGAAAATCCAAACTTAAACCCCGTCTCGAACCCGAACCCAGTTTCCTCAACCTAAACCTTAACCTATTCTCAATTCCCTAAACCTTAACCTACAACCTAACCTAAACCTAAACCTAAACTTGAAAACCCAAACTTAAACCCGATCCCGAACCCAAACCTGGTTTCCTAAACCTAAACCTAAACCTTAACCTATTCTCAATTCCCTAAAGCTTAACCTACAACGTAACTTAAACCTAACTCCCTAACCTAAACTTGAAAACCCAAACTTAAACTCGATCCCGAACCCGAACCCGGTTTCCTAAACCTAAACCTTAACCTATTCTCAATTCCCAAAACCTTAACCTACAACCTAACCTAAACCTAACTACCTAACCTAAACCTAAACCTAAACTTGAAAACCCAAGCTTAAACCCGATCCCGAACCCGAACCCGATTTCTTAAACCTACACCTTAACCTATTCTCAAATCCCTTAACCTAAACCTACACCTAATCAGAATCTCAACTCCCTAACCTAAACCTAAACCTAAACTTGAAAACCCAAACTTAAATCCGATCCCGAACCTGAAACCGGTTTCCTAAACCTAAACCTTAACCTATAACCTAACCTAAACCAAAGATTTGTATTTTCAGCATTATTGTAATTGTAAATTGTAATTGTAATTCATTGAATGAAGGATTGTAATTGTAATTCATTGAATGAAGGATATTTATTCTTTAAATTCTTTATCTTTGAAATTTCAGGGTGAAGTCGAGCAAATTTCCCTAATGAAGCCAAAGATTTGTATTTTCAGCATTATTGTAATTGTAATTGTAATTGTAATTCATTGAATGGAGGATTGTAATTGTAATTGATTGAATGAAGGATTGTAATTGATTGAATGAAGGATTGTAATTGATTGTAATTGAATGAATGAATGATTGTAATTGATTGTAATGGAATGAATGAATGATTATACAGGTGGTAATTGAATGATTATACAGGATGATTATACAGGTGGTAATTGAATGATTATATAGGATGATTATACAGGTGGTAATTGAATGATTATACAGGTGATAATTGAATAAACAAATAATCCGTAGCGTTGTAACCTATAGCTACGGATTCAATCCGTAGCAGTTGTGATTAAATCCGTAGTTGTTGTAATTTACAACTACGGATATAATTGCTACGGATTATATCCGTAGCGATTTCTAGATATAGCTACGGATTTAATCCGTAGCTGTAGTGAATAAATCCGTAGCTGTTGTAACCTATAGCTACGGACATAATTGCTACGGATTAAATCGTAGCTGTTGTGGCCTATTGCTACGGATTAAATCCGTAGCTATAGGTTCCAGACCTATTGTTACTGCACCTACGACTACGGACGTGCTACGGACTAGAACCGTAGCCATAGGTCTAAGGCTACGGATTTTATCCGTAGCCTTTGTCCCTTTTTTTGGTAGTGTAAGGTGAGGGATTTCCCACATGGCTTCTTTCATTCATTCATTTCCATGTTAGCTTAATCCTCTAATATAGAATCATAAATGTTGATTTCATCCTTCTTGCTCTTAGTTTTGGTTGATAGTCATGAACTTTTAATCTCTATTACTCTAACTCCATATTTGTTAACCATGGTTATAGAATGTTGTCCTAAGATTTCCATTTGCGATTGGTTTATATGCTTCTACTAATCATGGCATGAAATATAGAATTTTCATATTAATCTAGTTATAAATCATATAGCGAAGAATTACCCTTATTGACTCTTACAACTACTAGTTTTTATCTTAGTTTAAATTTAATGTCTAGAAAATTTTAAAATGTTGTGAATATGAATTTATTCCTGTCATTGATGTATATGAGTTAATGCTTTGATTCCTATTCTATATAGATTATCCATGCGTATAGAATTTAAGCCTTGTACCCTCTATGGCACATATGCGATTGCTTCAATATAGGTATATTTCTAGTGGGTATGACAGGAGCCTTCAATTACATTTTATTTTGTCTTATAGACCGTATAATGTGGATTACATGTTGAATGTCTTCTGTTGTAAGAAATGTTGAATGAACTTGTCTCAAATCTAATTACACTTGATATATTACATGTGGGCCCTCCTTTGGACCCTGGAAAAGTAAATGAATCTATATCGAGTTCATATTTGAATGCTGGATATCCTATTAAAGGACTACAAGTCTTGATCATACTTGTGAGAGTAATTTTGTTAATCCTATGGAATGTGCATGAGCATCATGGTACATGACATTCACGCATGACATATGAGCTTTTTCGAGTACTCAATGTAAGCCACATTCTGTTCGATTTACTGAAAGTTCCAACACTTTAGTTTAACTCACAGAACCTTTGCATTTGGGTCACTTTGGGCGCTCGTTCTTTTCATGAGGCTTTTCCGGGATCAGACACTCCTCAGGTGTACCCCGTGTATTTTTTTAGGAGAATCCTTAGGCGCACTCACTTACATGACTTTTTCCAGATAGATAATCTACCGCGGGCGGTCTGCATGGTCTTTTCTGAGCGGCTAGTTCTCCTTGGGCGTACCTATGAATATTTTTTCGGGTGACTAGTTCGCCTTGGACGACCCCTTTATTTTGACAGCTAGATGTGCATCCCCAGATATGTGACTTGAGCATACATTCATATACCAATACATTCATTTATAATATCATGATTAGTCTCCTTGTAATTTGAATATGTGGATTTAAACTGTTTTGGAATAACATGGTATGTGTGAATCCTTGAGGGAAATTCTCACTGAGTTTTCACTCACCCAATCGTGCGGTTGCACCAAATAGATGCAGGAATGAGGATAGGTGAAGACCTCTATGATGGGTTTACAGGGATGGCTGAGGTGGAGTTAGGCAAGGAGGGCCTCTATGCCATTGCAGTTGAGCCATTGGAGCTCGACTAATAATTTAGGATTTACTTGCTTTCATATTTCAGATTTTGTATCTTGTTTGAATTGTAATAAAATATTTCTCCTGTTGTGGGATTTCATTTTGCCCTCATTTACATATATTGAGCTTCCTCGTTGTTACTCTTGATATCCTTAGTTTATGCAACGTTGTCTTACTCCATCTTATAAAATTTACCGTTGTTTAGATGTATGTTAGTCCACCTCATAACGTAATACTCGGGTTCTCAATGAGGAGAGACTATCCTTGGGTTTTGAGAACCAGGGTGTTACATCAAGTGACGAAGTTCCACTAGACAGAGAGTGAATAGGTTGTTATACAAAGTGATAGGATTTCACTAAATAAAGTGAAAGAAGTGCTAGACAAAGTGACAAGGTTCTACTAGACAAAGTGACGTGATTATTGGACAAAGTAACGGGGTTCCATTAGACAAAGTGACGATGTTTCACTAGATAAATTGATGGGGTTGCCAGATAAGTTTATAAGGTTTTGCTTGATAAAATGACGAGTTTTCGAATAAAGTAATTTGGTTCCACTAGACAAAGTGATGATGCTACTGTGCAAAGTGAGAAGATTTCACTAGATAAAGTAGCAGCTTGTCAAATAAAATGACGGGGTTTCAATAGACAAAGTGACGGGTTCATTTGACAAAGTGATAGGGTTACAACACAAAGTGACGGGGTTGCAGCACAAAGTGACGGGGTACAGTAGACAAAGTGACGATGTTACAGTACAAAGTGATGGGGTTCAGTAGACAAAGTGATGAGGTTGGAGCACAAAGTGACGGGGTACAGTAGACAAAGTGAAGAGGTTGGAGCACAAAATGACTGGCTACAGTAAACAAAGTGACGAGGTTACAGTACAAAGTGATGGGGTTCAGTAGACAAAGTGATGAGGTTACAATACAAAGTGACGGGGTTCACTAGACAAAGTGACGAGATTGCAGCACAAAGTGACGAGATTGCAGCACAAAGTAACGGGGTACAGTAGACAAAGTGACGAGGTTGCAGCACAAAGTGATGAGGTACAGTAGACAAAGTGACGATATTGCAGTACAAAGTAATGGGATTCAGTAGACAAATTGACGGGGTTGCAGACTTGCAGTACAAAGTGACGGGGTTCACTAGACAAAGTGACGGGGTTGCAGTACAAAGTGATGGGGTTCACTAAACAAAGTGACGAGGTTACAGTACAAGTGACGGGGTTCAGTAGACAAAGTGACAGGGTTGCAGTACAAAGTGACGAGGTACAACAGACAAAGTGACGAGGTTGCAGTACAAAGTGACGAGGTTCAGTAGAAAAAGTGACGAGGTTATAGTACAAAGTGACGGGGTTCACTAGACAAAGTGACGAGATTGCAACACAAAGTGACGGGGTACAGTAGACAAAGTGACGGGGTACGGTAGACAAAGTGACGGGGTTACAGTACAAAGTGACAGGGTTCAGTAGACAAAGTGATGGGGTTGCAGCACAAAGTGACGAGGTTTGGATTAGATTCAACCATAATAAATGGTGGGCGTGACTCTCTCCACTGTTTTATGTGGTGGGGTCCACTCGAGTTTTGGATCTGATTCATTCTTTGGCTCATGCCCACCATGATGTATGTGTTTCATCCATTCCGTTAATATATTTTTACATATAATTTTAGGGGTTGATCCCAAAAATGAGAGGGATATAAATCTCATATGGACCACACCATAGGAAAACAATAGTGATTGGATATCCATCATTAAAGTCCTCCTAAGGCCCACCGTACTGTTTATCTGACATCCAATCTGTTGGTTTGGTCATAAAGACCCAAATGAAGGGAAAAAACAAAGATCAGCTTGATCCAAAACTTTTATGGCCCGCAAAAAGTTTTTAATGGTCAACGTTCATTCAACACTGTTTCATGTAATGTGGTCTACTTGAGATTGGGTTATACCTCATTTTTGGTCTCAGACCATAAAATGATCTGGAAAAATAAATGGACCGCATGGATGAAACACATACATCATGGTGGGCCCACATAACACTGAGTGGCAGGGGAGTAGCCAATCCATTTCCAATGGAAACTGTGGACACGAATTCACTGGGAAAAGCCTTTTGCATGAAGTTCTAGCCGGATGTATGGTGGGGTCCACCATGATGTTTATAAGAATTCCAATCAATTCATCCATTTTTAGAGCTCATTTTAAAACATGTAACAAAAATTGGGATGATCAAAAACCCAACTGGGCCATCCAAGATGAAACAGTGGAGAAAGAAATTCCTACCGTTGAAACCTTCGTAGGCGTCTTGATGTTTATATGCCATCCAAACTGTTTATAAGGTCATTTTTACTAGGATGAAGTGAAAACACCAAAATATTAGACCGATGCAAAACTTTTGTGGCCATATAAATATTTCAATGGTGGACACTAAATCCCCACTATTTCCTCTCGTGTGGCCCATTTAAGTTTTGTATACACCTTAGATTTGGTATGATGTCCTAAAATGATATCTAAAAATGGATGAATGGGTTAGATTTATCACAAACGTCGCAGTGGGCCCATCCAGAATCCTTGCGCAGGATCTTACTGCAAAAGGCTTTGGTAGGAAACCCGCGTTTGCGTACTGAGTCTTATCGTACGTAAACTCTGTTGGGCCCACTGTGAATTCGTGTAGTTTATCCATGCCGTCCATCCATTTTTTCAGATCATTTTAGGGGTTAAGCCCAAAACTGAAGTATATCAAAAGCTCAAGTAGACCATACCAAAGGAAACAGTGGAAGTATTGATTTTCACCATTGAAATGTTTCTAACCTCCCAATGATGTTTATTTTTCATCCAAACTGGTCATAAGATCACAAAGATATGGATGAATGGAAAAAACAAATATCATCTTGATATAAAACTTCTGTGGGCCCCCAAAAACTTTTCAATGGTAGAATTCAATTCACACTATTTTAAGTGGTGTGGTCCACTTGATCTTTGGATATGATTAATTTTTTCTGTAAAACCCTAAAATTAGATGATAAAAGAGATGGATGGAGTTGATACAATGCACGAATGACTGTGAGCTCCGCAGACTTTACTCGGTACGCTTACCATACCGAGTTACTCAGGACGCAAACCGCTTCCGTTTAACGTCTCCGTTATAATTCTTCTTAAATGTACTTTTTTTAATATATTAAAAAAATAAACTGATGACGTGGCACTTATGGTGACGTGGACCATGAAACCGCTAGAGTCAGGGAGTTCCTGACTCCTGGAAACAGGGGATCCGCACTCCTAGATCATCGTTTCGAACTTCACGGAAAAATCAGATCTAATACACGTGTTTCATGTTACATGCCATGACTACGGGTGTCGATATCCTCTCGACCTATCAATTGTCAATTTGCCATGCATTTGAGGGCATTTTGGTATTTTAACATGAAAGACAGGCATCTTAAATGACAGCAGGAGGCTCTGTATTGATCAGCTTGTCATTTTGGAAGATTCAAAAAAGGGTAAGAATGGGAGGTTTTCTCTTCAGTTTCCTTTTAATTCTATCAGTATTGCTTCTCTCATGTATTTGGAGACTGCTCTATTCGATATGGTGGAGGCCCATGAAGCTGACCACTTATTTCAAAGATCAAGGGATCACTGGCCCTCCCTACAGATTGATACACGGGAACCTCAATGAGTACACGCGGCTGATGAAGGAAGCGTGTTCAAAGCCCATGAACCTGTCTCACCGGATCGTGCCGCGTGTCCTTCCCTTCTTCCATCAAACGTTGAAAAGCTATGGTAATCCACAAAACCATACTTTTTTTTTTTTTTTTTCAATCGAATTTACTTTCTTAAAATTGAGTAAAATTATATTTTATGTAGGATTATAAAAGTTCAAGATTTTCCACTTTACATTCGGGAAAGGTTTCAATGGCCTTTGAATTTAAAGGTGAAATCCTTAGTTGTAGAGTTGTGGAATAGTGAGGGTCTGATACGTAGTTATTGAAGCTGGTGACACAGCAAACACTATGTAGAGTGTAACTGTAGTTGACGAGATTTCAAGTGAAGTTATTAGGAAGCTCGAGTGTGACTTGGTTGAATTGTCTAGGGGGTGCCGCTCCGATCCACTGAGGTGGGTGGACCTTAACTGTGAGGCCTAACTTGATGTATTTTCCTTACATCAACGCCGTCCATACGTTTTTACTGCTCATTTTGGGGCTTGTTCCCAAAAAATGAAGCAGATCAAAATCTTAGGTGGACCACGCCACAGGAAAGAGTGGTGATTGACCATTAAAAACTTATTATGGGCCACAAAAGTTTCGGATCAAGCTGAGATATTTGTGTGGTCTCTTTATCCAGATCTTTTGACCTTATCAACAAGTAGGATTGAAAATAAACATTCGGGTGGCTCCCAAGAAGTTTTTAATGGTGGGTATTCAATCCCATTGTTTCCTGTGTTATGATCTAAATAGGATTTGGATATGCTTCATCTTTCAGATAATGCCCCATAATGAGCTTCCAAAATGGATGGACGGCGTGGACGTAAGCTAAATGCATCACAGTGAGCCCCACAGACGGGGATCCACCGAGGCCGCACCCGCCTTGTGGGGGGAGCGGAATAGGTGCAGCCGGGCCTCACCCAATACAGTGTGGCTCTGATCGTGGGGCCCACATTGATGTATGCGTTGTATATCCACGCCAATCATCCATTTTTCCAGCTCATTTTACGGCATTTGCCCAAAATTCAGGCAGATCCAAGTCTTAAGTGGACCACACCATAGGAAAAGGTGGTGATTGACAATTAAGAACTTGTTGTGGGCCACAAAAGTTTTGGATCAATCTGATATTTGCTTTCTTTCCCTTCATCCAGGTCTGTATGACCTTATCAACAGGCAGGATGGCAAATAAGCATTACGTTGAGCATTACGGTGGGCACTAGGAAGCTTTTCATGGTGGGTGTTCAATAAACACTGTTTCCTATAGTTTGGTCCACCTGAGATTTAGATATGATGCATTTTCAGTCTCATGCCCTAAAATGATCTAGAAAAAATGGATGGACAATGTGGATATACAACAAGTACATCAAGGTAGGCCCAAGATTAGGGCTGCACCGTGTTCGATGAGGTAGGAGCAGCACTTAATCCACTCCCCCTCCTTGAAAAGGGAAGCAAATAGATCAAAGAAAAGAATTAAGAGATTGTCAAAAAAAAAAAAAAAAAAAAAAAAAAAAAAAAAAAAAAAAAAAAAACCAACAATCCTCTAGTTGAATGCTAAAGACTGCAAAAAAGACCTCAAAAGAGAAGAGAATGCAAGACTGCGAGCAAGCTCAATAGTCTTCTAATTTTAAACTAGAGATCACTTCTCCTCCCCTTTAATAACTACAATATAAAAGCAAGAGAATTTTAATCAAAGAGAATATCATTCAACTATCTTATTCCATAGGCTTAAGCCTTATTTATAATGAATTCGAAATAAAAAGGAAAGTAAAGATGAACTAAAAAGAGAAAGTAGGCATTTTCTTGTGTACACATTTGGAGCGCATCATTTGCCTTGTGGTGACTCGAGTTGAGTCACTTGCCTACTCACTCTCTCTCTCTCTCTCTCTCTCTCTCTCTCTCTAAATGAAAACTAAAAGAAACCATAAAGTTTCAATCTCATTCTAAATAAGACTCATTATTAATAAGGCTTAAGCCTATGGAATAAGATAGTTGAATGATATTCTCTTTGATTAAAATTCTCTTGTTTTTATAATCAGCAATAAATTTTATGAAATCTAAAACTGGTGAACAAGCAAAGATCTAAAAAATAAGAAACTACTTAAATAAGAACTCAAATAAAAAGTATTTGAGAAAAAAAATTAAGATTACTTCTTACTTAATATAAAATATGAAAGAAAATGAAATTTTCTAATATAAAGATTCGAAAGAAAAAAGAAAGTAAAGATGAGCTAAAAAGAGAAAGTAGACATTTTCTTGTGCACACATTTGGTGCGCATCACTTGCCTTGTGGTGACTCGAGTTGAGTCACTTGCCTAGTCTCTCTCTCTCTCTCTCTCTCTCTCTCTCTCTCTCTCTCTCTCTCTCTCTCTCTCTCTCTCTCTCTCTCTCTCTCTCTTAATGAAAACCAAAAGAAACCATGAAGTTTCAATCTCCCAACCTCACTTCAAGAACTAAGCATCTATAAACGGTAAGTTGTAAGTAGGTTTGTGATGTAGAGTGGGTCGCGGACAGTTTCATGGCTAAGATGGATCAGAAAAGGCCCGGTCGACGACAGAAGTGATCCGGACCGTCGGACCTTAGATCAGGCGTATCTCGCAATCCGGAATTAGTTACTTGATGTAAAATATATGATTTTGGGGTAGAACGAGATACTTTAGCCAACCAACCCTACTACGCCGGGTTACGACACCCGAAATTGCAAAAAAATCCCTAGATCGACGGTCGTTTTCCTACTTTAACCTCGTTTTTACTATAAATAGTGAGCTTTAGTTTAATTATAACTCTTCATCCGTCGGGCTTTAGGAGTTGCGCCCAACTTGAAAAGAGCTTAGAATAATTAGGAGAACGGTTTGGTGAAGCCAAATAGGACGCTTACTATTTTTGGCCGAAAACCTTGCTCACTAGTAGACATCACGACCTTCTATAAATAGTAAGTTTACTATTTATAGTAAGTCGCAGATTCTAGGAGTTTTAGTTGTAGTTTGATTCTGATTTCTTTCCCATTACTTGGTACCCCTGTTTAAAGGGTTGTGAACTTGTTTTTAGTGATCAATTAATCAATTTTGAATTTCTTAGAATTTATTTCTATTTTCTGCTTTCTTTCCTCGTGGATTCGAGAAGTCTCTGTGAGGAGTCCAGAGAAGCTCTGTGGATTCGGAGTAGTTATCCTCATCACGTTTATCCCTGCATCAGTTTTCTTTGTTTATAAAGACTTGGTGGAGTGATCAACTGATGTAGAGCGGGTCAAGTACGATTTCATGGCCAATATGGACCATAAAAGGCCCGACCGGAGGTGGAAGTGAACCGGGACGTCAGAACCTTAAAACAGACGTATTAATGGGGTTTTCCTCCTCAGGTTAGAGGAGATGAGGTGCGGTTCGGATGCCACAAACAGTGGAATCACCGCGCTGCTCAACCAGTCGAGAGCACTGCTCGACCGATCGAGTGAACAATGCTCAACCAGTCAAGGGTCACTCGACTCAAAGTCCAGCGAGCTCAGTGAACAGTGCTCGACCAGTCGAGGGCCGGCTCGACCAGTCGAGTGAACAGTGCTCGACTAGTCCTGCAGCCTGCTAGACAGTCCTGGTTATGCAGTTTTGAGTCCAATTTTGTGCGGGATGCGAAATTTTGAGGCGGCTTTCGCAAGGGTGCGAAAGAGAGTTTCCTAAACTATAAATAGGAGGTCCCTAGAGTTTTCTAGGGTATGCAAGAGGTAATGCAAGAGGGTTTCCTATAGCTTTGCAAGGGTTTGTTAAAGGGTTTAGGGCTACCAAAGGCATGAGAGAGAGAGAGAGGAGGCTTATAGAAGGGCGAGGTTATACTCGTGGAGGTGATCTACTGTGCAATCAAGATCTCAGCGCTTCTACGTCCATGTGATCGGTGAGATCTATTCATTTTTCTTTTATTCTCTTATTGTTTATCTACTCCTGCATGAGTGAAGAAAGTTGTAACGTTCTACTTCATAGTGGATTGTTGATCTGGGCAAGATCCCGTGGTTTTTACCTCTTTGAGGGTTTTCCACGTAAAAATCTCTTGTGTGGTGTGGTTTATGCTTTGATTTATTTCATTACTTTATTATCCCATAATTCTGGTTTGTTTTGGGAGGCTAGATCCTAAGGTTTTGTGCAAGGCCCCCAACAAAGTGGTATCAGAGCTAAGTTCATTGAACAGGTAGGATTAGTTTTGAATTATGGAAGGTGGCTCATTAAGGATGATTAGCCTCAATGGTTCTAACTGGACCATATGGAAGGCTAAGATGGAGGACTTACTTTATTGCAAAGACTTATATTCTCCAATTTTAGGCATATCAGCAAAATCGAAGGATATGTCTGATGATAATTGGAAGAAGATGGATCGAAAGGCGGTGGGGTTTATTAGACAATGGTTGGACGATTTCGTATTCCACCATGTGTTTATAGAGACCTCAACCGCTAGCCTATGGCTGAAATTACAAGGGCTGTATAAAAGGAAGACAACCGGTAATAAAATCTTCCTAATAAGATGACTTGTGAATCTCAAATTCGAAGATGGTGGTTCCATGGCTAAACACATGAATGAGGTTAGCAATATAGTGAACCAGCTCTCCGCTATGAAGATGGTCCTGGATAATGAATTGCAGGCTTTGCTATTGGTTAGTTTGTTGCCTGACAGTTGGGAGACATTGGTGGTGCCTCTAAGTAACTCCGCGTCAGACGAAAAGATATCCATGGAACAGGTAATTAGCTGTCTCTTCAATGAGGAGACAAGGAGGAAGTCTCAGGGGTCTACTCAGCAAGAGGCCCTTGTGACACAGGAACGGGGGAGAGGAAAGAACAGGAAGGGTGGGAAAGCCCGAGAAAAATCAAAAGGCAAGTCGAGTAGCAGGAAGGATGTTGAATGCTGAAATTATGGCAAGAAGGGCCACTATAAGCATGAATGTCGTAAGAATAAGAACGACAAGAAAGTAAAAGGAAATGAGAAAGTAGATGAATCAGATTCCACTGCTGTCGCTTCAGATGACGACGTTATAGTTATTCTTTCAGCAGATCACGATGTATGTCTCACGGCTACGAATCAGGACACCGACTAGGTGATAGACTCGGGAGCCTCTTTTCATGCAACTCCACACAAGGACTTTTTCACAAGATACAAGTCAGGTGACTATAGGACCGTGAAGATGGAAAATTCTGGCATATCGAAGATCGTAGGGGTTAGTGATATTTGTGTGAAGATCGATGTGGGCTGCACATTGGTTCTCAGGGATGTGAGACATATCCCAGACCTTTGCCTCAACTTGATGTCGACGGGAAGGTTGGATGATGATGGCTATAAAAATCGATTTGTTGGTGGGCGTTGGAAGCTCATCAAGGGTTCATTGATCGCAGCCAAAGGAAAGAAGTGTTGCACCCTTTACAAGGCAAGTGTCAGTGTGTGCAAGGGTGGGTTGAACGCAGTGGAAGATTCAGCTATTGACATGTGGCACAGGCGTCTAAGCCACATAAGTGAAAAAGGGCTTCAACTACTAGCGAGGAAGCGACTCCTTCCAGACGTGACAGGTATACCTCTCAAAACCTGTCTTGATTGTTTATCAGGAAAACAATATAGAGTTTCATTTATTAAATCTGCTTCTCATGTCAATAAAGTGCATGCATTAAATTTGGTTTATTCTGATGTTTGTGGTCCTATGAGGGCAAAAACCTTGGGTGGGGCATTGTATTTTGTTACTTTTATAGATGATGCATCTAGGAGGGTTTGGGTTTATGCTTTGAAATTCAAGGACGAGGTCTTTGGTGTGTTTAAATTGTTTCATGCTATAATCGAGAGAGACATACAGGTAGATCATTGAAGTGCATCCGCACTGACAATGGTGGTAAATACGTTAGCGACTTTCATGAGTACTGCAAGTTCCTGAGTATACGGCATGAACAGACGGTTCCCAAGACCCCCCAGCATAATGGTGTAGCTGAACAAATGAATCGCACCACTGTAGAGAGAATCAAATGCATGTTATCCCATGCGAAGTTGCCCAAGACGTTCTGGGGAGAAGCAATGCACACAGCAGTAAATCTGATAAACAGGTCTCCATCAACCCCGTTGAATGGAGAAGTGTCTGAGAAGGTGTAGACTGGACATGATCCATCATACAGTTATCTCAGGGTGTTTGGATGCAGGGCATCCATTCACGTACCAAAGAACGAGAGGTACAAGCTCGATATGAAGATCAGGCAGTGTGTGTTCTTGGGGTACAGTGATGAAAAGTTCGGTTACAGATTGTGGGATCTGAACGAGAAGAAGCTCGTCAGGAACAGAGATGTGGTTTTCTTTGAAGATCAGTGTATAGAAGACATTGGTAAGACAAAGAAGAACCAACCTAGTTCAGGTGAACTAGAGGACATGGATCCAGTTATTCCTCCCGTGGTGCCTGATGACGGGGGAGTACAGCAAGGTGCAGAGGACGAGGGAGTTCCTAAAGAAGATGGACCGGGGGCGTAACCCCCACTTGATCCACCTGTTGAGCCACAGGTGAGGAGGTCATCTAGGGACAGACAGTCGTCCAAGAGGTACTCGCCACATGAGTACATTATGTTGACTGATGAGGGAGAGCCAGAAGATTATTATGAGGCCCTAGCTGACGAGCATAAGGGGGAGTGGTTGAAAGCTATGCAAGAGGAGATGAAATCCTTACATAAGAAGCACACCTATGATATAGTGAAATTGCCTAAGGGCAAGAAAGCTTTGAGCAACAAGTAGGTGTTCAGAAATAAGGTTGAATAGAAGAATTCACAGACGAGGTTCGAGGCCAAACTTGTGGTGAAAGGGTTCAGTTAAAGAAAAGGTATAGACTTTGAGGAGATATTCTCACTAGTAGTGAAGATGACATCCATACGGGTATTTCTTGGGTTGGCGGCTAGCATGGATCTGGGATAGAGCAGTTAGATGTTAAAACCGCTTTCCTCTATGGTGACCTAGAAGAAGAGATCTATATGCACCAACCAGAGGGGTTTGAAGTCAAGGGCAAAGACCATATGGTGTGTAGGCTGAGGAAGCGCTTGTATGGGCTGAAAAAAGCTCCACAGCAATGGTACAAGAAGTTCGATTCATTTATGTTGAAGCATGGGTATGACAGAACGGAGTCGGACCACTGTGTGTTCACATGCAAGTTCTCAGATGGTGATTTCTTAGTTCTGTTGTTATATGTTGATGACATACTCATCATGGAAAAAGACATCAAGAAGATCGACAAGCTGAAACAGGAGTTGGGCAAGTCGTTTGCGATGAAAGACTTGGGCCCGGCTAAACAGATCCTATGAATGGAGATAACCCATGACAGAAGCAGTTGGAAGCTTTGGCTGTCATAAGAGCAGTATATTGAGAAAGTTCTAAAGCGGTTCAATATGAATGCAGCGAAGCCGGTCAGTACTCCACTGAATGGTCACTTCTGATTGAGCGACAGACAATATCTCAAGACGAAGGCAGAGGTGGAAGAAATGTAGAAGATACCCTACGCGTCAGCTGTAAGAAGTTTGATGTATGCTATGATATGTAAACGCCCAGACATAGCATATGCGGTGGTGTTATCAGCCGGTATCTTGTCAATCTTGGTAAATAGTATTGGGCAGTGGTTAATTGGATATTGCGGTATCTAAGAGGCTCATCCAGGTTGAGCCTATGTTATTGTGACGAAAAACTTGTGTTAGAGGGCTACACAGATGCAGATTTGGCAGGTGACATAGACTCTAGGAAGTCTACATCGGGGTTCATGTTCACGTTTGTAGGGGGAGCGGTTTCTTGACAGAGCAAGCTACAGAAGGTCGTAGCATTTGTCGATGACAGATGCCGAGTACATTGCAGTCAAAGAGGCATGTAAAGAGATGCTTTGGATGAAGAGGTTCCTACAGGAACTTAGCCTGAAGCAGGAGCAGCACATGGTCCATTGCGATAGTCAAAGTGTTATACATTTGAGCAAGAATCCAAGTCAGCACTCCAAGTCGAAGCACGTAGAGATTCGGTATCACTGGATCAGGGATACTATGGAACAGAAGGTGTTACAGCTTGAGAAGGTCCACACAGACGATAATAGGTCAGACATGATGACCAAGGCTTTGCTCAAGGGCAAATTTGAGGTTTGTAGAAACCTAACTGGCTTGAAGAAGGTGAATTCCTCCTGAGTCGGAAAGGAGGAGATTTGATAGGGTTTTCCTCCTTAGGTCAGAGGAGATGATGTGCGGTTCGGATGCCACAAACAGTGGAATCACTGCTTTGCTCAACCAGTCGAGAGCACTGCTCGACCGGTCAAGTGAACAGTGCTCGACCAGTAAAGGGTCAATCGACTCAAAGTCCAACGAGCTCAGTGAACAGTCCTCGACCAGTCGAGGGCCGGCTCGGCTAGTCGAGTGAACAGTGCTCGACCAGTCCTGCAACCTGCTCGACCAGTCATGGTTACGCAGTTTTGAGTCCGATTTTGTGCGAGATGCGAAAATTTGTGGCAGCTTTCACAATGGTGCGAAAGAGAGTTTCTTAAACTATAAATAGGAGGTCCCTAGGATTTTCTAGGCTATGCAAGAGGTAATGCAAGAGGATTTCCTAAAGCTTTACAAGGGTTTGCTAAAAGGTTTAGGGTTATCAAAGGTGAGAGAGAGAGAGAGAGAGAGAGAGAGAGAGAGAAAGAGAGAGAGGAAGCTTGTAGAAGGGAAGTTATGCTCGTGGAGGTGATCTACTGTGCAATCAATATCTCAGCGCTTCTACGTCCTCGTGATCGGTGAGATCTCTCCGTTTTTCTTTTATTATCTTATTGTTATCCACTCCTGCATGAGTGAAGAAGGTTATAACGTTCTACTTCATAGTGGATTGTTGATCTGGACGAGGTCCCGTGGTCTTTACCTCTTTGAGGGTTTTCCACGTAAAAATCTCTTGTGTGGTGTGATTTATGCTTTGATTTATTTCATTGTTTTATTATCCCATAATTCTGATTTATTTTGGGAGGCTAGATCCTAAGGTTTTGTGCAAGGCCCACAACACGTATCTCGCAAACCAGAATGAGTTATCACGTATCTCATAAACCGAAATGAGTTATCTAACGTGCCATATATGATTTTGGGGTAGGAGAAACTACTTTAGCCACCCAACCTGCTATTATGGTTGCTTACGCTGAATTTGCGAGATTCCATCAGATCAATAGTCAAAATTCCGTTTTATTTTCGTTTTTACTATTTATTGTAAGTTTTAGTTTGATTATAACACTTCATCCATAAGGCTTTAGGAGTTGTGTCCAACATTAAAAGTGCTTAGAAAAATTAGGAGAATAGCATGGTTAAGTCAAATAGGACGCTTACTATTTTTGGCCAAAAACCATGATGTCTTGTAGAAATCATGACCGTCTATAAATAGTAAGTTTACTATTTATAGTAAGTCACGATTTCTGGGAGTTTCGGTTGTAGTTTCATTCCGAAACTTCTTCCTAGGGTTGATGTCACTATTTAAGAGGTTGTAATCTCATTTTTTAATCATTGATCAATTTATTTGGAATTTCTAAAAATTATTTTCTATTTTTTTCTTTTTCCCGTGGATTTGAGGTATCTCCGTGAGGAGTCCAGAGAAGCTCCGTGGATTCAAAGTAGTTATCCCCCTAAGGATGACGGTGCTCGACCTCAACACGTCCTTCCTTGAATCATCAATCAGATCTGACCAGCTGGACAATGAATTGAGTCGAGATTTCAGGGTTTTTTTTTTTCCTGGTTGACTGTGGATGGTAAGTGGAAACCAGGCAGAGGTTAAACGATGACAGTCATAAGCATACTTGGACCCAGGACTGGGATGAGCCCAAGCAGAAAAAGTTTAGCCTCACTTAGGCCTGGCATTTCTTGAGTCCAAGTCTGGCCCATGGGCCTCACAGTCCGGCCTAGGCTTAAAATGCAGGTCTTAAATGGCGGCCTGAGCCTTATATCTGTGAGTGTGGAAGATGATGCAGTATGAAATGTCCAGAAAGACATGCATCCACTTTTAATAGTATGTTAATAAGATTCACCAACTCTTATCTTTCTGGGTGAATTGTAAACTTGGACCTATTGTTTTTTAATTAGTTTCCATATATACAATCCTATTTGGCAGACACATAAAAATGAGTAAATATTATTTTTAGAAATTTTGATTGTTGGTTATCAAAATTATCTTTAATCCTTACTAAAAGTTATCAATAATACATAACTATAATTAGCTAAAATGAGATGAACTAATTTTTAGGTGTCTACAAAACAGGGGTTTGGCAGTAAACCTCTCAGTAACTGTGGGGAGGAGCACTTTCTTTAAATTGGATGGTTAAGTTTGTAGTGCCTGATTCCGTGAGCTTTCATTATATCTTTCATTATAGGTAGATTTTGAATTGGGAGATTAGATTACTTGCTTCGATGTTGATTTGTTTGGTCTAGTATTGTTGATATGGAGCTCGGCTTTGTGATTTTCCCATTCCCCTTCCCTATAATTCATGATTTGAACATGCCTACTTGAAATGGATTCTAATATGTCAGGTGTGGAGTTGTCTATATTGATATTGGTAGTTTTGTTGGAGATAGAATGAGTACCATCGTGATTTTATGTGCGAACGCACACGCAAATGCACACGCACAGAGAGAGAAAACCCTTAAAAAGGGTAAATACAATGAATTGAGAATTTCATGAAGAATACCCCTAGATTAAGTATAAGAGACTCTATGTGCAATGACAATGATCAAAAACCTCGAAATCCTTTCTTGAAGGAAACTCTACTTAAATCAATCCAGATGTTTGGTTTCTTACAAAAAAAAAAAAAAAAAAATCTGCTTTGATTGGGATGGACCTGGTCTTCATGGCTTAACTGCAGTTATCATTGTAAACACAGGTAAAATGTCTGTCACGTGGATTGGAACTTCTCCATGGGTGAGCATCATGGACCCTGAGCTGATAGGGGAAATTCTTTCTAACAAGTTTGGTCACTTTGAAAAACCAAAAGCAAACTCTCTCGCAAAGTACTTGGCAACAGGGCTCATCTGCTACAATGGTGAAAAATGGGCCAAGCATAGAAGGATTATCAACCCTGCTTTCCATCTTGAGAAATTGAAGGTAGTTTCCGATCTCTTGGGTGTTTCTTAGCTCCACACCTCTTTTTTGTCACGAAGAAGATTAGGTCATTTGTTGAGGGCTTGATTAGTAGTCCATAAGACCACCAGAAAATGCAGCCTGTGTGGTCCATCACAGTTGGTGATTGGAAGTAACCATTTATCTGGTGAGTCCTGTTATGGATTGCGTAAGGTGCAACAATATATGGATTGGATGATCCTGCCCATCTAGTTAAAGGAGTTCACATTTAAAATGTTAACCCATTGGTGGCTTTTGTTTTAACTGTTTGTTTGCAGAAAAAAGGTCGAGCCTACTTAATCCAATCAATGTGATATACGCACCATGACCCATTTAATGTGGGATCTATAGAGAAAATAGATTATTGACCATCGTGGGCCCCGTGTATCATGGAAGGGCCAAAGTACTAATGGTCCCTGGAACCATCAATCTTTTCCTCATGAAGCAGTGTACTGTGGAAAATGAATGGTGTTTAAAGTTGTTCTGTTTTATTCTTTGGCAATGCTTGATCATACTTAACCTTTTTCTTTTTTTCTTTTTCTTTTTTTTCCCTTTTGAGTTGGTTGCAGCGGATGCTACCAGCATTCTCTGCTAGTTGTAGTGAACTGATTAGCAGATGGGAGAAATCAGTTAGTTCTGAGGGTTCTTTCACATTAGATGTGTGGCCCGAACTCCAGAAATTAACAGGAGATGTCATCTCAAGGACTGCTTTTGGCAGCAGCTTCAAAGAAGGGATGCAGATATTCAAACTCCAAACAGAACAGGGTGAGCTTATGATGGAGGCCTTTCAGAGTGTGTACATCCCAGGCTACAGGTGCGATTTTATTCTATATTGCTTTCCTCATCTTGAGGACTACTTTTTGGCTGTAGCTACAAAGAAGGGCTATTCCTACTGCGTGCCGAACATGACAAGCTTATGATCCATGCCTTTCGGAGAGTATACATTCCAGACATGGTTTAAACATAAGAAAGACATGGTAGCAATACGGAAAACCATGCAATGAGCAATCTGCACACTAGTTTTTCCAATATTTTCATTGCAGTTGACTGGATAACCATCCCTTCCAATAGCATGTCTGTTCAGCTTGTGACTAGGATAACATCCAAACACAATTCATTAGAATGGAAAATAGTACTTCAATAAATTTCAAGCTACTCATTCTGCCAAAACATATTTCCCATTCGTAATTAGGATTACATCCAAACACACCCATAATTTATGTCAGATACAAGTGCATTGTTCAATTGCAAGCATTTTATATTCAAGTAGATCTTCATCATCACCACTTCTGTTCTAATCTCAAGTAAATCTGTAGTATTAGGGGTTAAGGTAGATGAAACCAGATATGACTAGCAGTCCTCAACTACTCAGGAAAGAAGTGAAGATAGATATCAAAATATTGACAGTTGCAGATTTCATTTCCTGTTGGTTTTTACCTTCACCAACATGTCCATTTTTGAAGGTTCCTGCCCACAAAAAAGAACATTAGAAGAAAGGAAATCAACAAACAGGTGTGTGACCTGCTGAGGGGTATCATCCAGAAGAGAGAGAAGGAGATGAAAATGGGAAACGCAGGTAATGATGACTTATTGGGATTGTTGATGGAATCCAACTTTAAAGACTCTCAGGAACAAGGGAAGCCAAGTAAAGTTCAAATGACGATTGATGAAGTGATAGAAGAGTGTAAGCTATTCTACTTTGCTGGACAGGAGACCACATCAGTTTTGCTGACATGGACAATGGTGCTGCTTAGTATGCATCCGATGTGGCAAGTGCGTGCAAGGGAAGAGGTTTTGCAAGTATTTGGGAAGAATAAACCAGACTTTGATGGCATTAACTGCTTGAAGATTGTAAGTACTTGAATTCTAGGTTCCTTTCAATAGATTATGGCCTCATATCATAGCATCTATAATTATGCAGGAGAAAGTTTTATTTTCTGTTTTCCTTCAACAACTTCCTTTGAAGATCATCTATACTTGTCAGTTCTTTCTTTGCATCTTAGCATGAATGAAACATTCATAACATTGCTTTGCTCGAATGTGGGATTTTTTTTCCTCTTGATGTTCTCACCATTTAGCTATATTTCCATACGGTAGAGATAGATTTCTGAACTTCTGTTATCTTTTCTATAGGTGAACATGATTCTACATGAGGTTCTTCGATTATATCCGCCAGTGGTTATTCTTTCTCGGACCACTTCTAAGAAGATGAGAATAGGAGGAATTGACCTTCCTCCTGGAGTACAAGTCACTTTGCCGACACTCCTCATTCACCATGATCCTGATCTCTGGGGTGAGGATGCAGATGAATTCAATCCAGAGAGGTTCTCAGAAGGAGTTTCAAAGGCAACGAAGAATCAAGTTTCGTACCTTCCATTTGGTTGGGGTCCACGTATATGCATTGGGCAGATCTTCGCTTTGATTGAAGCTAAGTTAGCTTTGGCCATGATTCTACAACATTTCTCATTTGAGCTCTCACCCACCTATGCTCACGCCCCTTGCATTGTTGTAACTGTTCAACCCCAACATGGTGTTCAAATCATCTTAAATAAACTCTGAGACCTCTGATATCAGCAGCACCATAACACTATCACATGTAATTGTCTTGTCGACGTCAAATTCCACAATGTTATGCATCTTTACAAGCCATTGTTCACAAAATAAGCGTTGCTACAAAGATGCCATGTCTTTCTCAACAAGAACAGCTGTACACAATCTCTTATGCGTGTATGTATGTGTGTGTAATAGTGTTATGTTTTAATCTATAATGAAATTTTCTGCTTTTCCAATTTTCCCATTTTCTTGTGTCATAAATGCTGTCACAAACACCTGCAATACGCAAGTTTGGTTAGACTTGAGAAGGATTTCGAGCTGGCTAAAGCTGAATTGTGTCACAAGCATTTCATTTTAAAAAAAAAAAAAAAAAAAAAAAAAAAAAAAAAAAAAAAAAAAAACACACACAAAGTTACACAAAAGTTCTTGCAACTTGTGTTAGTGGTTAGGTTTTAAAGGCAAAACCTTTCCCGCATCGGATAGGATAGAGGAGAAAAAGATGTTTATAAAGTATCCTCTTCGTAAATCTTTTGTTAGTTTACCATTCATGCTATGCACAAGTTCGTGACACTTTTACATGGCTCCGATCAGCCTCCCCACCAATCAGTGGTGATTGTACATCGAACATTCCATAAGAAACCGTGGTGATTGAATACCCACCATTAAAAACTTCTTGGTGGCCACCGGAATGTTTATTTGCCATCCTGTGAAGGGACACACAAATATTAGTTTGATTCAAAAACTTTTGTGGAGTTTTTAATTGTCAATCACCACTGTTTCGGCCCACGAGAAGTTTTTAATTGTCAATCACCACTGTTTCATGTAATGTGGTCTATCTAAGATTTTGATCTAATTCATTTTTGGGATCATGCCCTAGAATGAGTTTTCAAAATGGATGAACGTCGTGGATGTAATGCACATACATCACGGTACCATAAAATCATGCCTAAGACCTCTCAATCCGCATGATGTGGCCCACCTGTGTTTGAAAATGGCAATGGACTAGGTAGCATATAAACACCTTGGTGGGCCCCACACACAGTTGAATGTTTTAATGGGGAGAATCCCCATCCTAACTGTTCCTTAGAGTGTGGCCTACTAGTGCACGAATTAGCTGGTCCAACTCACTTTTGAGAGGGTTCGGGCCAAGCTAAATGGATAGTGGGTTGGGCTTGGGCTATAAATATGGCCCATTTTAAGTAAATGGCTTGGGCTTGGGTTGAAACCTGCACTACTCAATCTGTACATATAGGTTGTAAATAGGCTAGTGATGTAGAGCAGGTAGCGAACAGTTTCATGGCCAAGATGGATCAGAAAAGGCCCGGTCGGCAACAGAAGTGATCCAGACCATCGGACCTTAAATCGGGCGTATCTCACAATCCGGAATGAGTTACCTAACGTAAAATATATAATTTTGGGGTAGAACGAGCTACTTTAGCCAACCAACCCCGCTATTTTCGTAAGTTTTAGTTTGATATTGTATAAGGTGTGCAAAAATACATTTACGAAAATAATTGTTCTAGAGAAAATAATTATAAGGTGTGTAAAAATACATCGGATCGATTTGAGGTTCGATTCCACAGTTCGGTTCTACGGATCAGATCCACGGTTTGGTTCTACGGATCGGTTCACAGTTCGGTTTGGTTCTACATACCCCCAAACCGAGAACTAAACCGATGTCACCGGTTCTTTAATTTTTGGAACCGGAACCGGAACCGGTGCACTCTAGAACCGGACCAAACCGAACTGTTTGGTCGGTTCCAATCTGGTTCCACGGTTCTACCGGTTAAATGTACACCCCTACTAGTGGGGGTGGCTAACAGTGATGTATGAACTGACAGTGGGTGTGCTAACAGGCTAACAAAAAACAAAAAAACCACAAAGGAGTTATATCATACATGCCGTTTTATATATTCGCCCGTTCTCAATCAAGGAAATGGTTTTGCACATTTGACGTTCTGCTCAACAAAGTCACGTTTCATCGTAATTTGAAAATTGGTGGTGACTCATCCAACGTAGACTTGCTATACACGTATGGTAGTCAGGGCCGTCGAAGTTGTGGCCTCGTAAAAGTTTACTGATTAGACTATCTTAATTATCAGACACACTGCATGAGTTTGGCCTGTTGGACGTTTCATTTTAGTCGTCCACTTGGTACTCAGCAATCCGATGGTTAGGATCATGGAATCAGCATAATAAGGGCCAACGGACGTCCCAATTGCCTTATTTGTGTCACTTCTTGCGAGGAATGAGTCAAGACCAATCTGATTATAGTGTTGAACTATCACTGTAGTTAGTCTAGCTCCTAGTTACAATCGAGGATCCTATTTTTGCCGGCCGGTGCCCCACCTCCAAATCATGTCTGCACCAATGTATAGGCTCCATCATAGGTGGGCCACGGCGAGAAAATCACAAAGACAGAAGTGTCCCGTTTTTTTCTTAATTGTCCATTCACAAAGGCTAAAAGACGATGCCGTTCGGTTCATTCCAACCAGGAGATGCGGATGCGGATAGCTACTGACAATGTCAGTTCCAATATCGCTAATGAAGTGACGTTACCAAGTTCTGTGGCCTAACCGTTGTATGCGTTGTATCCACATCGTACATTCATTTGAGAGATCATTTCAGGGCATGCGACACAATCAGGCAGATTAAAAGCCCGAGTGAATCCCACCACAGAAAACAGCGGTGATAAGACCTACAATTAAAAACTTTTTGGAGGCCACCTAAGTTTTGGATCAAGCTGATATTGGTGTTTTCCCTTCATCCACGTATGCGTTAACCTATTAACAGATTGGATCTCAAATAAACATCATGGTGGGCCCTAGAAAGGTTTCAACGGTGGGCCTCACTGTCCCCACTGTTTTCTGTGGTGGGGTTCCCTTGAGCTTTGGATCTGCCTCCTTTGTTTCATCCCATAAAATGATATCTCCAAATGAATGTACGGTATATATACCACACATACATCATGGTAGGGCCCACAGAACTGGGTGGTGTCACTTCAGTAGCTAATCAGCGCCAGGATTCATTCCAACTGTCCAATTACTGTACACGTTAGCTTCGGCCAAAACCGGTTGTAGGGTAGCTCTGGAATCAGCATAATAAGGGCCAACGGATGTCCCAATTGCCTTATTTGTGTCATTTCGTGCGGGGAATGAGTCAAGACCAATCTGATTATAGTGGTGAACTATCACTGTAGTTAGTCTGGCGCCTAGTTACAACCGAGGATCCTATTTTTGCCGCCCCGGGCGGGCCGGGCCTCACCCCCAAATCATGTATGCAGTAATGTACAGGCTCCATCGTAGGTGGGCCATGACGGGAAAATCACAAAGATGGAAGTATCCTGTTTTTTACTTAATTGTCCATTCACAAAGGCTAAAAGACGATGCCGTTCAGTTCAGTTCATTCCATCCGGGGGTCCACCAGGAGATGCCTACTTAGATTAGCCACTGACAATGTCAGTTCCTATGATGCCGTTCAGTTCATTCCATCCGGGGGTCCACCAGGAGATGCGTACGTAGATTAGCCACTGACACTGTTAGTTCCTATCTGTTAATGCAGTGACGTCACCAAGTTCTGTAGGCCACACCATGATGTGTGTTGTATCCGCATGGTCCATTCATTTGGAGAGATCAATGAGACAAAGAATGAGGCAGATGCAAAGCTCAAGTTGACCACACAATGGAAAGCAGTGGGGATTGACCGCCTACCATTAAAAACTTCTTCTTGGGCAAAAGAAGTTTTCGATCAATCTGATATTTGTGTTTTCCCTTCGTCCATGCCTGTGTTAACTTATGAACAATTTGATATCAAATAAATATCATGGTGAGCCCTAGGAAGGTTTCAACCGTGGGGTCTATTCTCTGTGTTGGGTTCTACTTAACTTTGGATCTCACTCATTCTTTTGGTCATGCCCTAAAATGATCTCTCCAAATGGATATACGGTGTAGATACACATACATTCTGGTAAGTCCCACGGAACTAGGTGGCGTCACTTTAGTAGCTAATCTCGCTACTAAACCCGTCAGTAGCTAATCAGCGCCAGGATGCATTCGAAGCGTCCAATTACTGTACACGTTAGCTTCGGCCACAACCGGTTGTAGGGTAGCTCTGTCTGGACCATCAACTGTGGTTATGAGCTAAGGCGTGACCTGTATAGGCATCCTATCCATGTAGATGGTGAGCACCACCGTAAGCATCACCAGGTGCAAGAATCGATCAGTCTGGTCCGTTCATCAGGCGGACCACTCTGTATAAAAATAATGGATGGTTTAAATTAGACCGTCCGATCATTTGCTCTAATTTAACGTATTTCTGTGGTCTTGAATCTCTGTGGTGACTTCGAACCTGAACATAGCATGGTTTTTTAAGAACAAACATGATTAAAGTTTTAACTTCATCTTTACAAAGCTTACTCTTTTTTTTTCTTTTTCTTTTTTTTTCAAAAATGGTTGACAAGGAAGGCCGGCTATACCTTCTTTTTCTTTTTTTTTTCAAAAATGGTTGACAAGGAAGGCCGGCTATACCTTAAACTAACATACAGCTTACTGTGAATGATTCCTCAAATGGAAGAGACGACACCCAAGCTAGAGCATGGAATATTCGGTCCATCTTAACCCCAAACACGGCACCCATTATCAGACAGTTGAAGTGGTGGGACCCTCCCTGGACGACCTATAATGAAATAAAGAAAAACAAATCACAGATCCAGTACTTTATTCTAATTGTCTGATCCAAAGACTACTGCTTTTCTTTCTTCTCTTCAATGAGAAGTTGTTTGCTCATACTTGGGCTGTGGTTGATACGAAAATGCGGTCCCACACCTGGATGGTCTAGATTACTGATCATAACAAATGCGACATCTACCGCCCTGAATGTCGGGTTTGAGTTTTGAAACCCGGGCTGAACTGGGATCGCTTTCGTGGGTGGTTTGGTTCAACCACAGGTCCAATCTATCAGATCTCGTTGGCCCATTTTGAACCTAGCCTGAAATCTAAGTCCTATCTGAGTCCTCCAAAATTACAATATCAAGAATTCATAGCAAAAACTATTTGATTTCCATTGAGTTGACATCAGCCAGCTAGCTGGTTTTTAAGCTCAGTGGACCTCACTATGATATATGTGTTTTATCCGCGTTGTCCATTCATTTTTTTCGGCTCATTTTTGGGCTCATGATCTTAATCTTAAGTGGACCATACCATAAGAAAGTGGAGATTGAACACTTATTATTGTAAATTTTTTGGGGCCACGGTCTTACAATTCATTCTCATATTTTTCAATAGATCGGTACATGTACATATATAGCAGAGGATCACTGGTGTAGATCCTACAATCACGCTACGGACACTATAATCAAGACGTAGATCCTACAATCACACTACGGACACTATAATCAAGCTATAGATCCTACAATCAAGCTATTCTAATAAGGAATATGCTCACACCTCATGTACAGCCACATTCTCGCTAGAATAGGAAAGAATAATTATAAGAATCTCGCTAGAATAGGAAAAAAATAATTACAGTATTTCAACACTCCCCCTCAAGTTGGTGCATAAATGTCACACATGCCCAACTTGTCCAAAATCTTTGCGAACGCTCGATTTGAAACAGCTTTGATGATATCGGCCAACTGGTCCTCCGATTGAATCTTAGGTAGCTCCACAATTTTTGCATCCAGCTTCTCCTTAATGAAGAATTTCTCTACCTCCACGTGCTTTGTGCGGTCATGTTGAACCGGATTATGGGTAATATCACATGCTGCCTTATTGTCACAATACAGTCGAATTGGTTGCCTAGGTGGATAGCCCAAATCCCTTAAGAGAAGTCGTAGCCATAACACTTCACAAATTCTAAGTGTCATACCTCTGAATTCAGCTTCTGCACTGGAACGTGCAACAACATTCTGTTTTTTGCTTCTCCATGTAACAAGGTTACCACCTACAAAGGTGAAGTATCCTGAAGTAGATCGCCTATTATCTACTGTTCTAGCCCAGTCTGCATCAGTATATGTGTAAGGCCCGCCCCCACAGCACATGATATTGTCTGCTTTGCCGAAGCTCAAGGCTTTAAAACGCGTCATGTCTGTTAAGGAAGGAACCCAACTTATAGCCACCACAACTTCAGACGACACTTCCGATGTGGGACAAAGTTTCACCTTCACTGTGTGCACAGTAGCCTGTCAGCCACACAGTAGCCTGCCAGCCACCTTGGGGCCCGCCCACATGTGCGCCTGCCTACGTGTACCCGCCCACATGTGGCCACAGTGACAGGGCGTCAAAATATACATCTATATTCTGGCAATCTACATTTTTACTGAATAAAATTCCCTTTCCAGGAGCAACCTTCAGATACCTCAAAATGCGCATAACTGCAATCATATGTCGCTCTCCAGGATTGTGCATAAATTGGCTGACAATACTCAACGCATAGGCAAGGTCCGGCCTAGTGTGTGATAAGTACATCAATCTTCCTACAAGTCTCTGGTATCTTCCTTTATCCACTGGTACCTGATCAGCCTCAACACATAACTTCAAACCTTCTTCCATTGGTGTATCAACTGGTTGACACACTAACATACCAGTTTCTTGTAATAAATCTAAGGTATATTTCTTTTGAGACAGAAAGATACCTTTATCAAATCGAGACACTTCGATTCCAAGGAAAAATTCCAATGGACCAAGATCTTTCATTTCAAATTCTATGGACAAGTAACTCTGTAGATTCTTCCTTTCTTCAGAGTCATTTCCTGTGACCACCATATCATCCACATATACAATGAGCGCAGTGATCTTACCTTGCTGTTTCTTCAGGAACAAGGTGTGGTCTGAATTACTCTGATGGTAGTCAAAGGCTCTCATAGACTTTGTGAATCTTCCGAACCATGCTCTTGGAGATTGTTTCAGCCCATATAATGATTTCTTTAATCTGCACACCTTCTGACTGTGTATTTCTAGTATCATGCATCCTGGTGGGAGATCCATGTAAACTTCTTTGGACAACTCGCCATGGAGAAAGGCGTTCTTTACATCAAATTGTTATAATGGTCAATCCAAGTTTGCAGCTAGAGACAACAACACACGAACTGTGTTGATTTTATCTACAGGTGCAAATGTCTCTGTATAATCAATCCCATAGGTTTGGGTGTATCCTTTGGCCACCAGTCTCGCCTTAAAGCGTTCAATTGTACCATCTGCTTTATACTTCATAGTAAAAATCCATCGACATCCAACTGGTCTCTTTCCCATTGGACAATCAACAAGTTCTCAAGTTTTATTTTTTAACAAAGATTCTACCTCCTCATTCATGGCGGCTCTCCACCTCAGATTGGCTAAGGCTTCCTGCACACTGTTAGGAATAAATACAGTAGATAATTGATTTACAAATGACTGATTTGATTCAGACAGATGATGGTTAGACACATAATGACTCATAGGATATTTGACTTTACTGGAAAGTTCGGGTTCATAGGTGGGTTTGGGGATACCTCTAGATTGACGTTGTGGCAGTTGTTTTCTCTCAGGTTCAGACACAAGATAAGGATCATCCTAAGCAAGCGATGGGTGTGGTGGTGACTCAGGTGCAAGTGGTGTGGAGGATTCGCACAAAGGTGTCATAACTTCAGTTTCGGAGTGTGTATCACCACTTGAATCCAATTCACTCACTTCTTGAATGACCGATTATGTGTCATCTTGGTTACCAGGTAGAACTTCTCTAGAAATACGAACATTATAGTCTAGAGTCTGAACTTCCTTCTGATACTCCCCCTGAAGTGCAGGCTCAGAAGAAAAATACATGGAGTCTTCATGAAAAACTACATCCGATGTAATAAACATTCGTTGAGTGGGAGGGTGATAGCAACGATACCCCTTTTGATGAGTAGCATACCCAAGAAATACACATCGCAACGCTCAAGGTTGCAACTTGTTGCGTTGATGCTTATGAAGGTGCACGAATGCTACACACCCAAAGACATGTGGAGGCAAGTTTGGGGTAGTTGGGGCGTCAACCGCGTCAGCAAGAGCTTGGTGTTGAGATGTGGAGCCACACCTGGGGGTCGCACGACCGGTCGTGGCCCCTGCTCGACCGTTCGTGGGGTCCGCTCGACCAGTCGTGGACTGGCTCGACTCAAAGTCCAGCAAGCATCAATTTTTTGGGTCCGAGGTACTCGACCGGTCGTGGGCCATGCTCGACCGGTCATGGGGTCCTCTCAACCGGTCGTGCAGTCCGCTTGACCAGTTGAGGTTACGTAGATTCATTTCCGGATTTGATGCGGACTGCGAAAATTTGAGTCAGCTTTCGCAAGGGTACGAAAGGGAAGTTGTCAAAACTATAAATTGGGGTCCCTAGGGCTATTATAGGGTTAAGGTGAATATTGGAAAATATTTATAAGGAGTGGGCAAGGGATTTTCTCTGTACTTCTAAGGGAGAGGTTAGTATATTGTCGACAAAGCTAAAATTTGATGAAGTAGTCGGTCTAATTCTCAGAGAAGAATCTAGAAGAAAGGCATCAGGAGTTTCAAGGCATTCAGGGAATGCTTTAAACGTTGAAGGAAGTGAAAGATCGTTAAATAAAGGGGGTAATAAACACGGACGTTCTAAGTTAAGGAAGAAGTCCAAGGGACCGAAAGACAAAGACAGGTGTTGGCATTGCGGCAAGAAGGGGCATATGAAACGTGATGGCAGGGCGCTCAAGAAACAAGAAGGAAGCTCTCAAGGCGGGAAGGATTTAATGAATCTATCTGAGGAGAGTGACACAGAGGCATTTATCTTGTCTCTTGATGCAAGGAATGAGTCTTGTGTTATAGACTCGGGTGCTTCGTTTCATGCCACTTCATGTAAGGAAGTTCTGCGTAATTATGTATCAGGTGACTTCGGGAGAGTCTACATGGGTGATAATGAGCCGTGCAGTATTGTTGGAAAGAGAGACGTTCATATAAATCAGAAAGACGGAACGACGTTGAAATTGAAGGATGTCAGACATGTACCGAGTTTGAGAAGGAATCTGATCTAGTGGGCCAGTTGGCCGATACCGGTTATGTGACGACATTCACCAGTGATTCCTGGAAGATCAAAAAAGGTGCCTTAGTGATATCTCGAGGAAAGAAGGAAGGTACTTTGTACGTGGCTTCAGGATGTATAGTTAACTCGCAGTCGCATCAACTGGAGTGAATGGGCAGTTATGGCATCAGAGGTTGGGACATGTGAGTGAGAAAAGGATGAAAGTGCTATTGTCAAAAGAAAAGCTACCAGGGCTGAAGTCTATTGACTTGGAATTCTGCGAGGACTGCGTGTATGACAAGGAGAAGAGGGTAAGTTTCAAGAAGATGGGACACACTCCAAAGATGCATCTGTTGGAGCTTGTACACACTGATATGTGGGGACCGGCATAGGTATTATCTCTTGGTGACTCACGTTATTTTGTTTCCTTTATTGATGATGCCAGTAGAAAATTGTGGGTCTATTTCTTAAAACATAAATCTGATGTATTTGATGTATTTAAGAAGCGGAAAGTTATGGTAGAAAACGAGACACGTAAAACAGTAAAATATCTCAGATCTGATAATATGGGAGAATACTGTGATAAGAGATTTGAGGAGTATTGTGCAGCAAATGGAATCAAACATCAGAAAACGATTTCAGGGGCACCGCAACAGAATGGTGTGGCTGAGCGCATTAACAAGACCATCCTTGAGCGCGCCAGGAGTATGAGGTTACATGCTGGGTTGCCCAAGACCTTTTGGACAGATGCTGTAAATACTGCCGCATATCTCATCAATAGAAGTCTCTCAGCACCATTGGATGGTGGGCTACCAGAAGAAATGTAGACTAGGAAAGAAGTGAACCTTGCACATCTCAGAGTGTTCAGTTGCACTTCAGATGTTCATATTGATGCAGAGCACAGAAACAAGCTAGACGCAAAGTCCAGGAGGTGCACGTTTATAGGCTACGGGCAGCATGATTTTGGATACAGGTTTTGGGATGCAAAAAATAGGAAAATCATCAGAAGCAGGGATGTAGTCTTCAATGAAAAAGTGATGCATAAGGACAGTGTGCAGGAAAATAAGACCGAGGAAAAAGAATTCGTAGAGTTGGAAGAGTTAGCGGACACGGGTGTTATAGCGCCACAGGATGATCATGCACAGGAGCATTATGAGAGCAGTAGACATCGGTTGTGAGGAGGTCTACTCGGGAGAGGAGACCCACGGTCCGATACTCACCCTCCTTACATTAACTACTGCTGATAGATAATGGTGAACCAGAGTGTTTTGCAGAGGCGTTACAGTCGGAGACACGGGTTAAGTGGGAGCAGGCCATGGATGATGAGATGGACTCTCTTGAGTCTAATCGTACATGGGAGCTAGTCACTCTACCTAAGGGTAAGAAAGCTCTTCATAACAAGTGGGTTTACAGACTGAAGGAGGAGCACGATGGTTCGAAACGGTACAAGGCTAGATTGGTTGTGAAAGGTTTTCAACATACGGCAGGTATCGATTTCACTGAAATATTTTCACCTGTAGTGAAAATGTCTACGATTCGCATGGTCTTGACTATAGTGGCTTCAAAGACTTATATCTAGAGCAGCTACATGTTAAGAGAGTCTTTCTTCATGGGGACCTTGAAGAAGAGATATATATGCATCGGCCGACAGGATACGTGGAATCAGGAAAGGAGAACAATGTGTGCAGACTGAAGAAGAGTCTACATGGCTTGACGCAGGCCCCGAGGCAGTGGAAAGAAGTTCGGGACAACGGTTTTAGGGAAACGGTTTTAGGAGATCACTGTTGTTATTTAAAGAAGTTTGATACGTCGTATATCATCCTTCTTCTGTACGTTGATGATATACTTGTGGTCGATTGAAGCATGAAGGACATCTCAAATCTCAAAAGACAACTGTCTAGAGAATTTGCCATGAAGGATTTAGGAGCTACAAAACAAATCTTAAGCATGAGGATAAAGCGTGACAGGGAAAATAAGAAATTAGTTTTGTCACAGGCAGAGTACATAACCAAGGTACTTGATCGATTCAATATATGAGGTGCTAAGCTGGTTAACACTCCATTAGCTAACCACTTCAAGCTATCTAAGGAGCAAGGTGCAAAGACGCAGGAGGAATGGGACTACATGGTTAAAGTCTCATACCCGTCAGCTATTGGGAGTCTCACGTATGTTATGGTGAGTACGAGACCAGACATCGCTCAAGCAGTGAGAGTTGTTAGCAGGTTCATGAACAACCCCGAGAAGGAACATTGGAAAGCTGTGAAGTGGGTCCTTAAATACCTGGTAGGTACTAAGGATGTAGGGTTGTGTTATGGTGGATCGGAAATCAAGTTACAAGGGAACGTGGATTCAAATTTGGCAGGAGATATCGACATCAGAAGAAGCACTACAGGTTATGTCTTTACTCTGGGTAGTGCTGCAGTCAGTTAAGTCTCTCAGTTACAAAAGATAGTATCTATCAGTACGACAGAAGCAAAATATGTTGCGACTACAGAAGCATGCAAGGAGATGGTGTGGATGCAAGGTTTTATGGAAGAGTTAGGTAAGAAGCAAGCAAATTGCAAGCTGTATAGTGACAGTCAGAGTGAAATACACTTAGTTAAGAATTCAGTCTTTCATTCAAGAACCAAGCATATTGTCATCAGATATCACTTCATACGTTCGTTACTGGAAATGGATTGATTGCGCTAGAGCAGATTCATACAAGTGAGAATCTTGCGAATATGCTGACCAAGGCGGTCACACGGAAAAGCTGAAGCTTGGTTCAGCTTTGATTGGTCTTCAGGCTTGAAGATAGGGAGACGTTACACTCCAGATGAAGAAGACAATGGTTTATGGCTGACACAGACCATAGTTATGGCTACGGGTATAATTTGTAACTATAGGTATCAATGTTCTTTCGATAATATCGAAAAGGTCCGGAACTGTCCAGCGAGTTTGCCTAAAAAATCTTGCAATTTTCGATACATTATAGCTACGGATTATAACCATAGCCATAATTGTAGCAGACTGCGCAAGCAACCGTGCTGCAGCAGTCTGTGTTGTTATATATATATGTATATGTTGTGTTGCTTTTGTGGGTCCCATCATGAGGTCTGTGTTATATCCAAACTGTCCAAATATTTGGCGAGCTCATATTAAGGCTTGAGACGAAAAATAAGATAGATCTAACTATCAAGTGGACCACACTGTAAAAGGCAGTGGGGAATTGAACGTCTACCATTGAAACCCTTTTAGGGTTACAGAAGTTTTGGATCATTATGAAATTTCTTTTTACTCTTCATCCAGGTCTTTTTTACCCTATGAATGAACTTAGACAGGGAGGATTTCTCACAAACATCACAGTAGGCTCCCTAAAGGTTTCTAATGGTTGACGCTCATTTAACACTGTTTCTGTAATGTGGTACACTTGAGATTTGGATATAACTCATTTTTGGTCTCATACCATAAAATGATCTGGAAAAATATATGGACGGCATGGATGAAAATCACACATCATGGTAGGGCCCACATACCACCGACCATCCACCATTGGCTGGTGGCAGGCGGAGTACCCGATCCATTTCCGTGAAAGGGGGGTATTTTCGTCCTGAAATTCGGTCTCCGCACGTTGAGGTCTAAGTTGCAAAAGAAGGTTTGTCTTCTTTCATAAAAACAGCGGGATAAAAGGTGGGGTCCACAGTCCTAAATTTCTCAACCCTACCTGCGTTCGGCTATGGTACCCAGTGGTCCCACATACAAAAGCCGCGGGCAGGGCTCCGTGGGGCCTAACGTGATGTAAGAGTTTTATCCACCTTGTATCGCTTTTCTCGGATAATTTCAAGGTATTATCCTAAGAATGAGGCAGGAAGAAGGCTTAAGTGGACCACAAAGTGGGGATTGAACGTCTACCATTAAAAACTTCCTGGGAGCTGGAGAAGTATCAGATCAAGCTGATATTTCTTTTTTCACTTCATCCTTGTCTGCAGACGTTATTAATAGGTTGTATGGTAAAAAAACATTACGGTGGCCCTTATAAAAGTTTCAACGGTGGGTATCATTATCACTGCAGCTTCCTTTGGTGTGGTCTTCTTGAGCTGTGGACCTGCCTCATTTTTAGTACTATACCTTAACATGATTTGAGAAAAACGATGAACGGAGTGGATAAAACTATTACATTACTATGGGCCCCACAGAGCCCCATCTGGACGGATTACAGTCTGGGCGAGGGCAGGACGCAATCCGTGTCCTATAGCTACTGTAGTTACGTGTCGTGCGAAGACGAGCACTACGCTCCTCGAGCTCCAGGTTGTACGAACAGTTCAAAGGAGATCAAAGTTACATGCTCCAAAGTTATGTATTTATTATATCTACACGGTTCATCTATCTTTAGAGATCATTTTAGAGCATTATCCAAAAAATAATCATATCCAAAGATCATCTGGACCACACCACAAATAGCAGTGGAGATAATGATTTTCACCGTTAAAAATTCATAGGGCCCACTATAACGTTTAGTTTCCATACAAACTATTCACAAGGTCACAAAGACACGGATGAAGAGGAAAAACAAATTTCATATTGATCCAAAACTTCCGTGACCCCAAAAAGGGTTTCAATGGTAGATGTTCAATCTCCTACTGCTTTTCCTAGTGTGGCCCACTTGATAGTTAGATCAGTCTTATTTTTCATCTCAAGCCTTAAGACGAGATCTCCAAATGGATGGACAGTTTGAATATAACACATACCTCATGATCAGACTCATAGAATTTGCTGACATCAATACAGAGCTATATGGACGCGGATTGCGTCCTACCCCTGCCTGGACGGTAATCCGTCCGGGCAGGGTTCTGTGAGAACCACCATGACGTAAGTGTTTTATCCACGCTGCTCATCACTTTTCTCGTATTATTTTAAGGTATGATACTAAACATGAAGCATGTCTACAGCTCCGGTGGGCCACACCAAAGGAAGCTGCAGTGATAATGACACCCACCGTTGAAACCTTTCTAAGGGCCACCATGATGTTTTTTTTACGGTCCAAACTATTAATAAGGTCATGTGGACGTGGATGAAGTGAAAACACAAATATCGGCTTGATCCGAAATTTCTCCATCTCCCAAGAAGTTTTTAATGGTGGAAGTTCAATACCCATCTTGTGGTCCCCTTAATCCATAGACCTTCCTTATTTTTTGGCTCATACTTTAAAATAATCTGAGAAAAAAGATGAACAAAATGAATAAAAAACTTACATCACGGTGGGCCTCACAGAGCCCTGCCCGGACGGATTACCGTCCAGACGGGGGTAGGACGCAATCCGCGTCCAGAGCTATATAGCCGGTGTGGGACGCGGATTGCGTCCTACCCCCGCCCGGACGGTAATCCGTCCAGGCAGGGCTCTGTGGAGCCCACCGTGATGTAACTGTTTCATCCTGCCATCCAACGAATTCTTCAGAAGACTTTAACATGTGAACCAAAAAATGAGGCAGGTCGAAGGCTTGAGTGTACCACAAAGTGCGGATTGAACGTCCACCATTAAAAGCTTCTTGGGAGCCAGAGAAGTTTCAGATCAAGCTGATATTTGTGTTTTCACTTCATCCACGTCTACGTGACCTTATGAATAGGTTTTATGGTTAAAAAAAAAAAAAAAAAAAAAAAAAAAAAAAAAAATCACGTGGATGTCATATTAGTGTAGGCTCCTTTGGTGTGGTCCACTTAAGCCTTGGACCTACCTCATTTTTTGGATCACATATTAAAATTTTCTGAAAATATGGTTAGATGGCGGGGGGTAGGACGCAATCCGCATCCAGCCGGTGTGAGGTACACCAGCCAATCTGCTTCCATTGGGACGCGGATTGCGTCCTACCCCCGCCCGGACGGTAATCCGTCCGGGCAAGGCTCTGTGGGGCCCACCGTGTTGTAAGTGTTTTATCCACGCCGTTAAACGCTTTTTTCCGATAATTTTAATATGTGACCCAAAAAATGAGGCAGGTCCAAGGCTTAAGTGGACCACACCAAAGGAAGCTGCACTGATAATGACACCCATCGTTGCAAACTTTCTAAGGGCCAACGTGATGTTTTTTTTTTACCATAACACGTATTCATAAGGTCATTTAGATGTAGATGAAGTGAAAACACAAATATCAGCTTGGTCCGAAACTTCTCCGGCTCCCAAGAAGTTTTTAATGGTGGACGTTTAATCTCCACTTTGTGGTCCATTTAAGCCTTTTACCTGCCTCATTTTTTGGGTCATATATTAAAATTATCGGAAAAAAGAGTTTAACGGCATGGATAAAACACTTACAACATGGTGGGCCCCACAGAGCCCTGCCCGGACAGATTACCGTCCGGGCGGGGGTAGGACGCAATCCGCGTCCCTTCCATTGTAGCCCAGTCAAATTCGCTTACTTACGGAAAGATTATGGACGCGGATTGCGTCCTACCCCTAATCCGTCTGGGCAGGGCTCTGTGGAGCCCACCGTGATGTAACTGTTTTATCCCGCCATCCAATGATTTTTTCAGAAAATTTTAATACGTGATTTAAAAAATGAGGCAGGTCCAAGGCTTGAGTGGACCACACCAAAGGAACACACCCACCGTTGAAACCTTTCTAAGGGCCCACGTGATGTTTTTTTTACCATAAAACCTATTCATAAGGTCACGTAGACGTGGATGAAGTGAAAACACAAATTAATATCAGCTTGATCCGAAACTTCTCTGGCTCCCAAGAAGCTTTTAATGGTGGACGTTCAATCCCCACTTTGTGGTCCACTCAAGCCTTAGACCTGCCTCATTTTTTGTTTCACGTATTAAAATTTTCTGAAAAAATCGTTGGACGGCGGGATAAAACAGTTACATCACGGTGGGCTCCACAGAGCCCTGCCCGGACGGATTACCGTCCGGGCGGGGGTAGGACGCAATCCGCGTCCGAAAGATCATAATCTTATACACGTGTTTCATGTTACATGTGTAACTGCGTGTAGATGTGTACGGCTCCACACGCATGTGAAATTAGGGAAACCGATTGGCTACTCCCCCTGACAGCAGCCAATGGCCGGTGGTCGGTGCTTTGTTGGCCCCGCCATGATGTATGTGTTTCATCCATTCCGTCCATATATATATTTATAGATCATTTTAAGATATGAGTACAAAAATGAGGTATATCGAAATATCAAGTGGACCACATTACGGGAAACAGTGTTGAATGAGGGTCGACCATTAAAAACATTTTGGGCGCCATAAAAGTTTTGGATCGAGCTGTTCTTTGTTTTTTTTCTCTCATCTGAGCCTGTATGACCTAATCAACAGATTGGATGTCAAATAAACAGTATAGTGGGCCTTAGGAGGATTTTAATGATGGATATCCAATCACTATTGTTTTCATGTGGTGTTGTCCACATGAGATTTATATCCCTCTTATTTTTGGGACTAAGTATAAAATGATATGTAAAAATGGATGAACGGAATGGATGAAACACATACATGATGGTGGGGCCAAAGAGAGCCGACCACCAGCAACGGAGCTGGTGGCATGGGGAGTAGCCAATCCGTTTCCTGGAATTATCATTACTGACTATTTGTCTGGACCACGGGTGTCGATATCCTCTCGACCTGCCATGCATTCGAGGGCATTTTAGTATTTTAACATGAAAGACAGGCATCTTAAAAGACAGCAGGAGGCTCTGTATAGATCAGCTCTTCATTTTGGAAGATTCAAAAGAGGGTAAGAATGGGAGGTTTTCTCTTCAGTTTCCTTTTAATTCTATCAGTATTGCTTCTCTCATGTATTTGGAGACTGCTCTATTCGATATGGTGGAGGCCCATGAAGCTGACCACTTATTTCAAAGATCAAGGGATCACTGGCCCTCCCTACAGATTGATACACGGGAACCTCAATGAGAGCGCGCGTCTGAGGAAGGAAGCGTGGTCAAAGCCCATGAACCTGTCTAACCAGATCGTGCCGCGTGTTCTTCCCTTCTTCCATCAAACGTTGAAAAGCTATGGTAATCCGCAAAACCATACTTCTTTTTTTCTTTCTTTTTTTCAATCGAATTTACTTTCTTAAAATTGGGTAAATTTATATTTTATGAAGGATTATCAAAGTTCAAGATTTTCCACTTTACATTCGGGAAAGGTTTCAATCGCTTTTGAATTTAAAGGTGAAATCCTTAGTTGTAGTTATGGAATAGTGAGGGTCTGATACATAGTTATTGAAGTTGGTGACTCAACAAACACTATGTAGAGTGTAACTATAGTTGACTAGATTTCAAGTGCAGTTATCAGGAAGCTCGAGTGTGACTTGGTTGAATTGTCTATGGGGGCGCGGCTCCGATCAGCCTAACTTGATGTATTTTCCCTACATCAACGCTGTCCATACGTCTTTACAGCTCATTTTGGGGCTTGATTCCAAAAATGAAGCAGATCCAAATCTCAGTTGGACCACACCACAGGAAAGAGTGGTGATTGACCATTAAAAACTTATTGTGGACCACAAAAGTTTTGGATCAAGCTGAGATATTTGTGTGGTCTCTTTATCCGGGTCTTTTGACCTTATCAACAAGTTGGATGGAAGATAAACATTTTGGTGGCACCCAAGAAGTTTTTAATGGTGGGTATTCAATCCCATTGATTTTTGTGGTATGGTCTACCTAGGATTTGGATCTGCTTCATTTTTCGCGAGAATACCCTAAAATGAGCTGTCAAAATGGATGGACGGCGTGGGTGTAAGGTAAATGCATCACAGTGGGCCCCACAGTCAGGGATCAAGGGGATCCATCAAAGCAGCGCTCCCCTTGTGGGGGAACGGATTAGGTGCTGCCCGGCCTCACCCAACATGGTGTGTCCCCGACCATAGGGCCCACATTGATGTATGTATTGTATATCCACACCATTCATCCATTTTTTCAGCTCATTTTACAACATTAACCCAAAATTCGGGCAGATCCAAATCTCAAATGGACCACACCATAGGAAAAAGTGGTGATTACAGCATTAGCCCAAAATTCGGGCAGATCCAAATCTCAAGTGAACCACACCATAAGAAAAGGTGGTGATTGACAATTAAAAACTTGTTGCGGGCCACAATAGTTTTGGATCAAGCTGATATTTGTTTTCTTTCCCTTCATCCAGGTCTGGCTAGCTGGCAAATAAACATTACGTTGAGCATTATAGTGGACCCTAGGAAGCTTTTAATGGTGGGCGTTCACTAAACATTGGTTCCTATGGTGTGGTCCACCTAAGATTTAGATCTACTGCATTTTTGTCTCATGCCCTAAAATGATCTAGAAAACGGATATACAGTGTGGATATCCAATAAGTAAATCAAGGTGGGTTCAGTGAGGCTGGAGCCACACTTAATCCACTCCCGCCAATGCAAACCTTGAAAGGGGAGGCAAATATATCAAAGAAAAGAATGAAGAGATTGTGGGTTAAAAAAACTGAATAATCCTCTAGCCAAATGCTAGAGACTGCCAAAACGACTCTAAAAGAGAAAAAGAAGGCAATAGTCTTGTAGTCTTAAAGTAGAGATCAATTCCCCTCCCCTTCACTCACTACCTTTGAAAAAGAAGAGAATTTTAATTAAAAGAAAATATCATTCCATAAGCTTAAGCTTTATGTATAATAAGTCCTTATAATCTGCAATAAAATTTATGAAATTTAAAAATAGAATTATGAACAAGCAAAGATTTGAAAAATAGGAAACTACTTAAGTAAGAAAGCACTTAAATAAAAAAAAAGTATTTAAGAAAAATTTTAAGATGACTTCTTACCTAATATAAAATATGAAAAAAAGAAATAAAGTAGAAATGGACTAAAAAGGAAAAGTGGGCCTTTTCTTGTGTACATATTCGGAGTGCATCACCTACCTTGTGGTGACTCGAGCTGAGTCACTTGCCTAGTCTCTCTCTCTCTGTTTTTTTTTTTTTTTTTTTTTTTTTTTTTTTTTTTTTTTTTTTTTTAATGAAAACTAAAAGAAACCATGAAGTTTCAATCTCACAACCTCACTTCAGGAATTAAGCATCTGTAAACAGTAAGTTGTAAGCAGGTTTGCTTTGTTTGTTTATATATATATATATATATATATATATATATATATATATATATATATATATATATAATAGAATCCCTGTCTCGTGCGAACTATACCGCAGGACACCATGGTGCGGTACAACTCCCACCGCAAGAGACTTTTTTTTTTTTTTTCGCCCTATTGTAATATATGTTTTGTATCCACGCCGTCCACCCATATGGAGAGATGATTTTAGGGTGAAATCCAAAGAATGAGTGACATTCGAAGCTCCAGCGGACCCCACTACAGAAAACAGTGGGGACAGTGATGCCACCGTTAAAAACTTCTAAATGCCATGAAAAGTTTTTTATCTTGCTAAAATTTATATTTTCCCTTCTTTAAAAATAGATGAACGGAGCAGATGAAACACATACATCATGGTGGGGCCCAAAGAGCACCGACCACCAGCCACGCCGATCTATATATTGAATTACTCGGTTTGTTCTTATCGTACTGCATAAACAAAGCTAGGTCACGTTGAATGTATGTAGTCTATCTACGCCGTCCATCCGTTTTTCCATCTAATTTAAGGGGTTAATCCCAAAATTGATGCATATCCAAAGATCAAGTGGATCATACCACTCGAAACAGTGGGGATTATGATTTCCACCGTTGAAACCTTTCTAGGCCCCACAGTGATGTTTATTTTTCATCCAACTTGTTCATAAGATCATACAGACATGGATGAAGGGAAAAAACAAATATAAGATTGATCCAAAACTCCCGTGGCCCTCCAATTATTTTTCAATGGTAGACATTTAATTCAACTGTTTCCTGTGGTGTGGTCCATTTGAACGTTGGATATATCTCATTTTTTGGTCAAGTACTAAAATTATCTGTTAAAATGTATGAACGGAGTGGATAAAATAAATAAATCATGTGGACCTCACAGAGTTTACTCAGTATGCCAACCGTAGTGAGTTACCACGCAATCCGCTTCCGGACCTCACTATGAGGAAAATGACGGCACCAAGTTCTGTGGACCCCACTATGATGTATGTGTTGTATCCACAACATTCATCCATTTGGAGATATTATTTTAAGCCATGAGCCAAAGAATGAGGCAAATTCAGAGCTTTAGTGGACCCCACCACAAAAAACAGCAGGAAGATTGATGCCCACCGTTGAAACCTTTCTAAGGCCCATTATGATGTTTTTACAAAATCCAACCTGTTCAAAAGTTAAAAAAGATATTAAAGAAGGGAAAATATAAATATAGGCTTGATTGAAAACTTTTTGTGGCCTTTAGAAGTTTTTAATGGTGGCGTCACTCTCCCCACTGTTTTCTGTAGTGGGGTCCACTGGAGCTTTGGATGTGACCCATTCTTTGGATTTCACCCTAAAATGATCTCTTCAGATGGATGGACGGTGTGGATACAAAACATATATCATGGTGGGGCCACAAATTCAGTAGCAATGTCGCTAGTAAACCTGTCAGTAGCCCATCCGCGGCCCGCACATGGTTCTCTTGCCGTGGGAATTGTACCGCACCAAGGTATCCCGTGGAATGGTTCGCAGGAGACCATTACTCTCTCTCTCTCTCTCTCTCTCTCTCTCTCTCTCTCTCTCTCTCTCTCTATATATATATATATATATATATATATATATATATATATAAAGACTTGGTCGAGTGGTCAACCAGATCTGACCAGCTGGACAATGTATCGAGTCGAGATTTCAGGTTTTTTTTTTTTTTTTTTTTTTTCTGGTGGACTGTGGTCTGGTAAGTGGAAAACCTGGCAGAGGTTAAACGATGACAGTCATAATCATACTTGGATCCAAGCCTTGGATGAACCCAAGCAGAAAAAAGTTAAGCCTGGCTTAGGCCTGGTCTAGGAAGCATGTCCAAGTCTGGCCCATGCGCCTCACAGTCCAGCCTAGGCATAAACTGCAGGTCTTAAATGGATGCCCGAGCCTTATATCTGTGAGTGCGGAAGATGATGCGGTATGAAATGTCCAGAAGACATGCATCCAGTTTTAATAGAATGGTAATAAGATTCACCAACAATGGATTTCACTGTGGATGTTTCATTATATAATTAACAAAATGCCATCATCATTTTTTCTCTGACTTTCAGGGTTAATTGTAAACGTGGACCTATTGTTTTTTTAATTAGTTTCCATTTATACAACCCTATTTGGTAGACACATAAAAATGAGTTACTCTTATTTTTAGAGATTTTGATTGTTAGTTATCAAGATTATTTTTAATCCTTACTAAAAAGAAAATGATCTCTAATACATAACTATAATTGGCTAAAATGAGATGAACTCATTTTTAGGTTTCTACCAAACAGGCCCTAAGGGTTTGGCTGCAAACCTCTCAGTAACTGTGGGGGAGGAGCACTTTCTTTAAATTGGATGGTGAAGTTTGTAGTGCTTGATTCCATGATCTTTCATTATACCTTTCATTATAGGTAGATTTTGAATTGGGTGGTTAGATTACTTGCTTCAACGTTGATTTGTTTACTCTAGTATTGTTGAAATGGAGCTCAGCTTTGTGATTTTCCCATTCCCCTTCTTCCCTATAATTCGTGATTTGCAAACGCCTACTTGAAACAGACTCTAATATGTCAGGTGTGGAGTTGTCTATACTGACATTGGCAGTTTTGTTGGAAATAGAATGAGTACCATCTTGATTTTATGTGCGAACGCGCGTGAGCACGAAATAAAAATAAAAATAAAAACCCATAAAAAGGTAAATACAATGAATTGAGAATTTCACGAAGAATACCCCTTGATTAAGTATAAGAGAGTCTATGTGCAACGACAATTATCAAAAACCTCGAAATGCTTTCTTGATGGAAACTCTACTTAGATCAATCCAGATGTTTGGTTTCTTACAAAAAGATCTGCTTTGATTGGAATGGACCTGGTCTTCATGGCTTAACTTCAGTTATCATCGTAAACACAGGTAAAATGTCTGTCACGTGGATTGGAACTACTCCACGGGTGAGCATCATGGACCCTGATCTGATAAGGGAAATTCTTTCTAACAAGTTTGGTCACTTTGAAAAACCAAAAACAAACCCTCTTGCAAAGTACTTGGCAACAGGGCTCGTCAGCTATGATGGTGAAAAATGGGCCAAGCATAGAAGGATTATCAACCCTGCTTTCCATCTTGAGAAATTAAAGGTAGTTTCCGATCTCTCGGGTTTTTCTTAGCTCCACACTTCTTTTTTGTCACGAAGAAGATTAGGTCATTTGTTGATGGCTTGATTAGTAGTCCATAGGACCACCAGAAAATGTAGCCTGTGGGTCCATCACAGTTGGTGATTGGAAGGAACCATTTATCTAGTGAGTCCTGTTATGGATTGTGTAAGGTGCGACAATATATGGATTGGATGATCCTGCCCATCTAGTTAAAGGACTTCACATTTAAAATGTTAACCCATTGGTGGCTTTTGTTTCAACTGTTTGTTTGCAGAAAAAGGTCGAGCCTACTTAATACAATCAATGTGATATATGCACCATGACCCATTTAATGTGGGATCTATAGAGAAAATAGATTATTGACCATCATGGGCCCCATGTATCATGGAAGGGCCCAAGTACTAATGGTCCCTGGAACCATCAATCTTTTCCTTATGAAGCAGTGTACTGTGGAAAATTAATGGTGTTTAAAGTTGTTCTGTTTTATTCTTTGGCAATGCTTGATCATACTTAACCTTTTTTTTTTCCTTTTGAGTTGGTTGCAGCGGATGCTACCAGCATTCTCTGCTAGTTGTAGTGAACTGATTAGCAGATGGGAGAAAACAGTTAGTTCTGAGGGTTCTTTCACATTAGATGTGTGGCCCGAACTCCAGAATTAACAGGAGATGTCATCTCAAGGACTGCTTTGGCAGCAGCTTCAAAGAAGGGATGCAGATATTCAAACTCCAAACAGAACAGGGTGAGCTTATGATGCAGGCCTTTCGGAGTGTGTACATCCCAGGCTACAGGTGCGATTTTATTCTATATGCTTTCCTTCCTCATCTTGATGACTACTTTTTGGCTGTAGGTACAAAGAAGGGTTATTCCTACCGCGTGCCAAACATGACAAGCTTATGATCCGTGCCAAACATGACAAGCTTATGATCCATGCCTTCCGGAGAGTATACATTCCAGACATGGTTTAAACATAAGAAAGACATGGTGGCAATACGGAAAACCATGCAATGAGCAATCTGCACACTAGTTTTTCCAATATTTTTCATTGCAGTTGACTGGATAACCATCCCTTCCAATAGAATGTCTGTTCAGCTTGTGACTAGGATAACATCCAAACAATTCATTAGAATGGAAAATAATACTTCAATAAATTCAAGCTACTCTTCTCATTCTGCCAAAACATATTTCCCATTCGTGATTAGGATTACATCCAAACACTCCCATAATTTATGTCAGATACAAGTGCATTGTTCAATTGCAAGCATTTTATATTCAAGTAGATCTTCATCATCACCACTTCTGTTCTAATCTCAAGTAAATCTATAGTATAAGGGGTTAAGGTAGATGAAACCAGATATGACCAGGAGTCCTCAACTACTCAGGAAAGAAGTGAAGATAGATATCAAAATACTAACAGTTGCAGATTTCATTTCCTGTTGGTTTTTACCTTCACCAACATGTCAATTTTTGCAGGTTCCTGCCCACAAAAAAGAACATTAGAAGAAAGGAAGTCAACAAACAAGTATGCAACCTGCTGAGGGGTATCATCCAGAAGAGAGAGAAGGAGATGAAAATGGGAAATGCAGGTAATGATAACTTATTGGGATTGTTGATGGAATCCAATTTTAAAGACTCTCAGGAACAGGGAAGCCAGTGAAGTTCAAATGACGATTGAAGAAGTGATAGAAGAGTGTAAGCTATTCTACTTTGCTGGACAGGAGACCACATCGGTTTTGCTGACATGGACAATGGTGCTGCTGAGTATGCATCCGATGTGGCAAGTGCGTGCAAGGGAAGAGGTTTTGCAAGTATTTGGGAGAATAAACCAGACTTTGATGGCATTAACCACTTAAAGATTGTAAGTATTTGAATTCTAGGTTCCTTTCAGTAGATCATTGCCTTGTATCATAGCATCTATAATTATGCAGGTGAAAGTTTCATTTTCTGTTTTCCTTCAACAACTTCCTTTGAAGATCATCTATACTTGTCAGTTCTTTGGTTGCATCTTAGTATAATGAAACATTCATAACATTGCTTTGCTCGAATGTGGGATTCGTTAATCTATACTTGTCAGTTCTTTGGTTGCATCTTAGCATGAATGAAACATTCATAACATTGCTTTGCTCAAATGTGGGATTTTTTTTTTCCTGTTTATGTTTCTTACCATTTAGTTATATTTCCATATGGTTGAGGTAGATTTCTGAACTTCTGTTATCTTTTCTATAGGTGAACATGATTCTACATGAGGTTCTTCGATTATATCCGCCAGTGGTTATTATTTCTCGGAGGACTTGTGAGAAGATGAGAATAGGAGGAATTGACCTTCCTCCTGGAGTAGAAGTCACTTTGCCGACACTCCTCATTCACCATGATCCCGATCTCTGGGGTGAGGATGCAGATGAATTCAATCCAGAGAGATTCTCAGAAGGAGTTTCAAAGGCAACGAAGAATCAAGTTTCATACCTTCCATTTGGTTGGGGGCCACGTATATGCATTGGGCAGATCTTCGCTTTGATTGAAGCTAAGTTAGCTTTGGCCATGATTCTACAACATTTCTCATTTGAGCTCTCACCCACCTATGCTCATGCCCCTTACATTGTTGTAACTCTTCAACCCCAACATGGTGTTCAAATCATCTTAAATAAACTCTGAGACCTCTGATATCACCAGCACTATAACACTATCACATGTAATTGTCTTGTCGACGTCAAATTCCACAATGTTATGCATCTTTACAAGCCATTGTTCACAAAATAAGCGTTGTTACAAAGATGCCATGTCTTTCTCAACAAGAACAACTGTACACAATCTCTTATGCATGTATGTGTAATGGTGTTATGTTTAAATCTATATGAAATTTTCTGCTTTTCCAATTTTCCCATTTTCTTGTGTCATAAATGCTGTCGCAAACACCTGCAATTCGCAAGTTTGGTTAGACTTGAGAAGGATTGAGAGGTGGCTAAAGCTGAATTGTGTCACAAGTATTTCAAAAAAAAAAAAAAAACACAAAGTTACACAAAAGTTCTTGCAACTTGTGTTAGTGGTTAGGTTTTAAAGGCAAAACCTTCCCGCATCTGGTAGGATAGAGGAGAAAAAGATGTTTATAAAGTTTCCTCTTCGTAATCTTTGTTAGTTTACCATGCTATGCACAAGTCCGTATGAAGGTCCACCTTGATTCATGGACACTTTTACATGGCTCCGATCAGCCTCCCCACCAATCAGTGGTTATTGTACATCCATTATACCACAAGAAACAGTGGTGATTGAATACCCGCCATTAAAAACTTCTTGGTGGCCACCGGAATGTTTATATTTGCCATCCTGTGAAGGGACCACGCAAATATAGTTTGATCCAAACTTTTGTGGCCCACAAGAAGTTTTTAATTGTCAATCACCACTGTTACATGTAATGTGGTCTATCTAAGATTTTGATCTGCTTCATTTTTGGGATCATGCCCTAGAATGAGCTTTCAAAATGGATGAACGTCGTGGATGTAATGCACATACATCACGGTAGGTGCCACCAAAGCCGCCCATAAAATCATGCCTAAGACCTCTCAATCCGCATGGTGTGGCCCACCTGTGTTTGAAAATGGCAATGGACTAGGTAGCATATAAACACCTTGGTGGGCCCCACACACAGTTGAATGTTTTAATGGGGAGAATCCCTATCCTAACTGTTCCTTAGAGTGTGGCCCAGTAGTGCACGGATTAGCTGGTCCAACTCACTTTTGAGAGGGTTCAGGCCAAGCTAAATGGATAGCGGGTTGGGCTTGGGCCAAAATATGGCCCATTTTAAGTAAATGGCTTGGGCTTGGGTTGAAACCTGCACACCCAATCCGTACATATAGGTTGTAAATAGGGTGGGCAAAATGACACAGCCCAAAATAGTAATCTACAAAATAAGCGTGGAGGCATACATACTCATTAGTTGGGCAGGACTGGGCATACCTTTAGCTTACATTTCATTCTTAAACTTGTGTTTGATAGCGTTGGATCAGGCTCCATAGTTCACTAGTGGACAGTCTTTGTTTCAACACTGAGATCATAGGATTGAGTGCCCAAGTGATCATGTGAGCCGTGTGTCCAAATATTTTTTATAGAATTGATTTTTTTTTTTTTATTCAATGATCCAATCATCTATTTGATAAGGCTTCCCTAAAGCATACATATAATGATGAGGACCCACGAAGAAAGTTGATTAACATTTACAAGTAGGTGAATAAATTACAAATATTTAATAAAACATTTACATGCAAGTGAATAAAATTTTCGTAAATGATAGAGGCTTTTCTATAAATGATTTTCAGAATCGGCCTCAAGCACATAACAAACAATCCCCATCTCCATCAAAGCCATATAAATTAAAGGACATCAAACTTTCAACATAAGGGTGTTCTTCAACTCTAATCACATCATTCCTCTACGGCCTCAAGCACAAAACAAACAAATCCCATCTCTATCAAGGTAATTTAAATTAGAAGACAACAAACTTCTTTAACTCTAATCACATCATTGCTCATCAAACGATTTGAAAATCCGGCCTCAAACACATAACAAACAATCCCAATCTCCATCATCAAGTAAATAACAAACTTCCAACTTAAGGGCCTTCTTCAACTCTAATCACATCATTCTTCTGCAAGCAATTTTGAGGATTCGGCCTCAACCGCATAACAACAATCCCCAACTCGATCAGGATAATTTTAAATTAGATAATTAACAACTTTCCATTACATCATTCACTTGTTTTCTTTTCCTCTCTGCCTCACAACATTTTGACTTTTTGCTAACTAAAGAATCATGAGTGCACAAGTGATTAAATGGAGAAATTATCGGGTACATCTCTTAGTATGTTAAGGCACCATACTGCACTCTTTTGTTGCTAATCTGTTGCATGTGTGGGACATCCGGTCCATGTAAAACGTCCATTGCATCATTAAGATCATCTGGAATAAAAATCGGGATGGTCCACTCATCAGATGGCCAAACCTTATGATGGGTCAGATCAACAATCATCCGTTAATTTTCAGGATAGATTATATCCATGATGATGCTGACCTGTTGTATGGCTCGGATTTGGATTTCCTAAACGTATTTGCATTTTCGCCTGAGGTAATCTCTCGAGAACACGCTGACAATTGAAAAAACTTAATACTCCAGAAGAATGTGATGGTTCATACACATGCACCCATAACCTGCACACGTGGCATACACATGATTAAATAAAACAATCCAAAACAGGATTTCCACTTTAGATGGACCAAAAATAGAAACTGCATTGAAACATCGTTCTAAATGGCCGACCGGTGATACATATAATGGACGGTTAAAATTTAAAAAAAAAAAAAAAAAAAAAAAAAAAAAAAAAAAAAAAGTCGACAGTTGGAATCCAACAAACAACCGTCCATCAATCAAAGGCTACAATAGCTCAATCAAATTGAATTTGGGGTTTTGATCTATAAAAGTGGGCCTAGGATTTGGATGGTTTTTCTTTGAATTACATGCATGCCAAATTGACAGCTTGAAGTGCATGATATGTACCTTAACCACAGAGGAGTTATATCATATATGCCCTATTATATTTCGCCCGTTCTCGATCAAGGAAATGGTTTTGCACATTCGACATTGTGCTCAACAAAGTCACGTTTCATCGTAATTTGAAAATTGGTGGTGACTCATCCAACATAGACTTGCTACACACGTACGGTAATGAGGGCCGTCGAAGTTGTGGTCTCGTAATGTTTACTGATTAGACGATCTTAATTATCAGACACACTGCATGAGTTTGGCCTGTTGGACGTTTCATTTTAGTCGTCCACTTGGTGCTCAGCAATCCGATGGATAGGATCATGCAATCAGCATAATAAAGGCTAACGGATGTCCCAATTGCCTTATTTGTGTCACTTCTTGCGAGGAATGAGTCAAGACCAATCTGATTATAGTGTTGAACTATCACTGTAGTTAGTCTAGCTCCTAGTTACAACCGAGGATCCTATTTTTGCCGGCCCGGGCCCGGCCCCACCTCCAAATCATGTCTGCACCAATGTACAGGCTCATCGTAGGTGGGCCACGGCGAGAAAATCACAAGATAAAAGTGTCCTGTTTTTTTCTTAATTGTCCATTCACAAAGGCTAAAAGACGATGCCGTTCGGTTTCATTCCAATACAGGGTCAACCAGGAGGGGGATGCGTATGCGGATTAGCTACTTACAATGTCAGTTCCGATATCGTTAATGAAGTGACGTTACCAAGTTCTGTGGGCCTAACCATGATGTATGCGTTGTATCCACATCGTACATTCATTTGAGAGATCATTTCAGGGCATGAGACACGATGAGGCAGATTAAAAGCCCAAGTGAATCCCACCACAGAAAACAGCAGTGATTGAAGACCTACCATTAAAAACTTTTTGGAGGCCACCTAAGTTTTGGATCAAGCTGATATTTGTGTTTTCCCTTCCTCCATGTATGCGTTAACCTATTAACAGATTGGATCTCAAATAACATCATGGTAGGCCCTAGAAAGGTTTCAACCGTGGGCGTCACTGTCCCCCACTGTTTTCTGTGGTGGGGTTCCCTTGAGCTTTGGATCTGCCTCCTT
>JAJHSJ010000003.1:91584291-91684291 GCA_021015155.1 Magnolia officinalis
CTCTCTCTCTCTCAAATCCCAATTACACTTTATATATGTGTTACAACTGAAAACAAGAAATAACTTGCGCATTTATTAATTCTGCGCACATCTTCAATGGGACCTTCGATGGCATCGACACCCCATCGAGGATCCGCAGATAGCATCGAACTCCTTTGATGACATCGAGTAGCAACACTAAAACATTCCAGCTAACCAACATGGAATTTTCCGAATTTTCTCAATGGGATCAAACATTTGTCTATGGCATCAACGGGCTCTGTTACTCACAGATTTAAGACACCACAACACGTTGGTTTCAAGTTATTGTTGGTTGGTCAGAGTGATTGTCGCGATCATACATCCCAAAGCTGACTCGAGATCCATTGCTTGGCGGTCCGGACTATCAACCTGGTGATCCTTGGAGCATATCAGGAGCTAGATAAGTAGCAAATTCACCAGATAATTCTATCCATCCGATGTATAGCCTTCAAACGGACAGGGAAAAGAAAACTAAATAGTTAGCGGGCCACCGTTGATGGAGAACATCAAACGAATAGGATTGTCCAATTCAGCTATCTATGGTAAAAGTGGGGATGGGATGCCTGCTAATTCAGCTGTCTTTAGTGTCTGATATCTACTCTATCCACCATTTCTGCCGGCCAGCTAATGTTGGGATGTGAGTCTAAAAATCAGGCAAATCCAAAACACAAGTGGGCCACATCAAAGGTAAAAGTGGGGATAGGATGCCTACCATGAAACCGTCTTGGGGCCACGGAAGTTTTGGATCAGGCTGATATTTGGACTTTTCCCGAAATCACCATATGAACGGCTATGAACGGGTAGGCTGGCATATAAACTCTAGGCGGGCCCAAGGAAGGTTTCAATAATAGGCATCTTCATCCACCCTATTACCTGTAGTGTGGCCCACTTGTGTTTTTGATTTGACTGATTTTTAGAGTCATGTCCGAACATTAGCTGGCGGAAATGGTGGATCAGGCACACATCACGGTGGGCCTCACAGAGCATTTTTTTGTTGCAATGAGTCTTTACAAAGTCGTTGTAAGAAATTCGTATCCATCATGATTCGCCAAAGGGCAGACAGACAGAGAGAGTTCGACAAAGGCATAACGCCGCAGGGCATTTCAGTAGTTTTCAAAGGTAGATAAGGGCATTTTCACAACGGCCTATGCTTAAATACTCATAAGGCGGTTGATATCATTCCTACACTATCAAAAGAAATAAATGGACGGTTTTCTCTTGATTTTGGGTTCAATTTCTGGGTTGCTGGTTGTATCATGGATTTGGAGACTGTTTTATTCCATTTGGTTGAGGCCCATGCAGGTGAAAAGGTACTTAAATGATCAAGGGATCAGAGGCCCTCCGTACAGATTACTTTTCGGGAACCTAAAAGAGTACGAGACGTTGATGAAACAAGCATGGGTGAGACCCATGAATCTTTCCCACAAGATCGGGCCGCGCGTCCTTCCCTTCCTCCATCAAACGGTGGAAACCTACGGTACTTCCTAAATCCTTGTAAAAATATTGGTTTTCATTTCACACGCTATGCAAGCTGCTTCTGTAAACCGTCCAAAAAGGAGCCTCATATGCTGGATGATCTAAAGATCGGATTCATTGAATGATCCTTGTACCTAGTCTCGAGTCCATCCAGCAGTCTAAATTCTGTCCAGGCCTGCCCAACCAGATAGAAAAGCACCCGACTACCCGCAATAAGTTGGCCGACCCGCCCTTTAGGTACACCAAGCCCAGATCTAGAATATTGACTCAGCCCAAAGTGGGCCAGTCCGGACAACGGCCCATCTATTATGGACCACTATTGTTAAGTTTAGATGGGCTGATAAGTTTAATCTCGCTATAAAATTAGGCTGATTCTCTTACCGGCTGGATAGATGCCTTGGGTGCAGGGCATTGTCGCATCCAAACAACTTTACTTGAATCATCAGCACCGTTATGTTTTTCCAGCTTTCAAGTTCCAATTGCACAATTACAATAATTGCAATCTGAATTGTTATTTTTAGTGGCTTGAAATTATGATTCTATACTCATTAACAGTAACAAAGTCAGCTAATGCACATGCCATCACACATATGCTTAGCATGGAAGACAAGCGAGAGGCGAACGTCACCATGTAGATGTCTTACTGCCCAAAGATAGAGGTGGTCCATTCAGTAAGTGAGCCAGATACTAGAAATCTATCGACAAGTCAAAAACTTGGGCTGATTTTTTCACAATCACATATTTATTCAGTTAATTGTGGCATACCTGATACATGGACCTTCTTACACCACACATTAAACATGGAACAGTCCAGATCATTTACATAAAAAAAAAAAAAAAAAAAAAAAAAAAAACATGTCCAGTCAACATTTTCATCAATCTATTTGTTACAGTCCATCAAAGATTGCTTATAATTCTAAAGAGTCACTTTTGTCAGATAATCCTAACCAACCCATCTATAGCTCGGAAAAGGATGGCTAAGGACAAATCAGGAGTGATTGTATCATCCGAGCATTGTGTTCTTCAATTCTACCCTATAAAATATGTTCTAGACTTAATAGACGGTTCAGATTGATCAATTGGACTGTCCAAGTGACAGATTCACTAAGAACACTATAACTGAGAGCACTGGAGTGTCTGGGGTTCCAATTTCCATACACACACTCAAGCAATCCAAATTCCTGCACTTCAGGTAACCAACGCACCCAGCTCGAGAGACAAGTCAATGTACACCTCCCCTAATGCACGACCCAGAATCATCCATCTGTGGGCTTCGACGTGGGATTGGCCACTGACCAAAATTGCTTTCATCATATGTTCCTAACCGTCCACCTACGTCCATTCACTCCCACCACAAAATACCACTGTCAACCAAATAAGGGCAAGATATCACTGTGGGTGAAGCCAATGGCTGTCTGCTGACTGGGCCCATTACTTTGCCTTGAGCCGATGAGATCAAGTGGGTCCCACTTTGCATAACCATCTGGTCTTAATTAAACGATGAGAGGAGGCTGGGCTTTAGAAATGTAGGCCCATGTCTAACCGACAGGCCAAAAATGGGCCGACTCGAGCCAGACGCCTTAAGCCCAGTTGTCATCCTACATTTAACTGATACTTGCTACCCAGGAACTGATTTGTTAGGAGTTTTTAAAACAGGTAAAATGTCACTTACTTGGGAGGGAAAGATTCCAAGGGTTAACATCATTGATCCAGAGCTGATCAGGGAAGTTTTATCTAACAAGCTTGGTCACTTTGAGAAGCCAGAGCCGCATCCGATCGGCAAGCAGTTTGTGAGTGGATTCGGAACCTACAGAGGCGAAAAATGGGCCAAACACAGGAAGATTATCAGTCCCGCATTCCACCTCGAGAAGTTGAAGGTTGTTACAAATTATTTAAATGATTACTGGAGAAATACTAACGGTCATGCTGTTTATATTTTAGTTAGTTATCAAGCACTCTATCTCCACACCTGTGACACACATCTACAGAATCCAGACCATTCATCTACGTACCCATACGATAGATGCCGATTGACAGAATGATTAGAAATGCATGATCAGCTAGGATCGTATAACCATTGTGATTTTGGGTTATGGCCCATTCGTGATAGAGTCAACAAAATTAATGGACTCGTACATTTGTGGCTGGTGTATATGTATAAGACTAGATTTCTTCATAAACCAACTTATATAGTGTTTAGCACCGGATTCTTTCCCTATGACTATCTTCTAAAGTTTTAATTATTTATTTTTATAATGTTATGGCGACACCTGATTATGGTTGGGATCTTTATTGCCATTCACTACAGAGAATGTTGCCAGCATTCTCAACTAGCTGTAGTGAATTGATCAGCAGATGGGAGAAATCACTCGGTTCGGACGGGTCCTGTGAATTGGATGTGTGGGTCGAGCTCCAGAATTTCACTGGAGATGTCATATCTAGGACGGCATTTGGTAGCAGCTACAAAGAAGGGATGCGGATATTCCAACTGCAAACAGAACAAGCCCAGCTTCTTATCCAGTCCAATCAGAGTCTACACATCCCAGGCTATAGGTGCAGTTTTCATTCATCTTGATTTCTCTTATAGTACATGTGTTAAAAGCCAAGAAAAACAATACCAGTAAGAGCAACTGCATCAAAGAGCAATCAGCGTACTGTGGTTTCTGCTCTGGTACAGTTGATATGGATATCCAACTCATTCTGTACTGATGATCTTAGGGAATGTTTGGCTGTGTACGACTGAATTGAAGTGCAAGAATAATCAATTTCCCCAACAAAAGATATGACGTGGCCATTGTCTCACAAAAATGAGATTTACACATGCTATCTGGACAAGATCCCCGAAAATGGAATCCATGGTTCAATGCAATTCATTTCTACCAAGCATCCAACAGACCCATAGGCTGCATTTCGATACACTACAAGACTGATGGAAATGATGAAATTACAATTACCTTCCTCTGTATTCATATTGATGGACTAGGCTCCAAGTAGCAACCTTGTTATCTTGAAGTTGGACTTGAAAGGGATGTAACCACGGTTTGAGTGCTACTTACCTTTCCATAGCTCGAACAAAGAGATTTAAAAATAAAAATAAAAATAAAATTCATGATATTCCAACCCTTAGGGCAATCCAGACCGTTGATCAATAAGGTCCACCTTATAGAATTCTTACCGCAAACACCCAAAGGAAGTGACTATCATGAATTTCTGTCCTGTCGCTTCTTCTGTTTTCCAAGATTGTTTCATGTCTACAGGTTTTTCCCCACAAAACAAAACATTAGGAGAACGGAAATCGCCAAAGAAGTGCATGCATTGCTGAGGTCTATCATCAAGAAGAGAGAGAAGGTGATGAAAATGGGAGATGCCAATAACGACAACTTGTTGGGTTTGCTAATGGAGTCCAATTTCAAATACTCTCAAGAACAAGGGAACCCCAAGAGCACTGGGATGAAGATCAACGAGGTGATAGAAGAGTGCAAGCTATTCTACTTCGCGGGACAGGAGACTACCTCAGTTCTGCTGACATGGACAATGGTGGTCCTGAGCATGCACCCAACGTGGCAAGTTCGTGCAAGGGAAGAGGTTTTGCAAGCCCTTGGGAAAGATAAACCAGACTTTGATGGTTTAAGCCACTTAAAGATTGTGAGTGTTTGGTTTTTATGATCCTTGCATGGCACATGTGCATAACCATCAGCATCTTTTTCTTACTGGTTGAAACATTCTGCTTGCTTATTTGGGAAGTTGCATTACAAGCATCCATATTGCATTGCTGCATGCATTGTTTGGATGCACTAAGGATTCGTTTGGATGATCGAGTTGACTGAACTGCACTGATTCAACTAAATGTAGCAGAAATTACCAAAATGAAGGTCGGACCATTTTCATTCATAACAATGGCTGGCCGGTGATTGCAATTATATGCATTTCAAGTTGGTCATGCAACATCCACATCCCATCATCACATTATTTGAATACATTTAGTGTGCGTTTGGATGATCAATTGGACTGAATGGCATTTATTCAACTAAATTAGTGTAAAAGACCAAAATGGCGGTCGAACCATTTTCATTTTTCGTAACGATGACTGGTCCATGATTGCAACTAGATGCATTTCAAATTGGACTTGAAACTAGCACAATCCCTCATTATGAATTGAATGGGGTTAGTCCCACTTTTTGAATTGAGTTAATCTGAGCTCAATTCAGTTAAGCATCCAACAAAACCTTTTTTTTTTTTTCCCTTCTTTTTTGTAGCTTGGAGTATTCACATAACACATGAATTGTAACCCACATCACATGAATTTTGAATCCCACATCGCAGGTGACAATGATTCTCTATGAGGTTCTTCGATTGTACCCCGCCTTGACTTCCCTTGTTCGGTTTACTTACAAGGAGATGAGACTGGGAGGAATTACCCTTCCATCAGGAGTACAGCTCTGCCTGCCAGCTCTCCTCATTCATCATGATCCTGAATTGTGGGGTAAAGACGCGAATGAATTCAATCCAGAGAGGTTCATGGAAGGAGTTTCGAATGCGACAAAGAATCAATTTGCATACTTTCCATTCGGTTGGGGCCCGCGGATATGCATTGGGCAGAACTTTGCCATGATTGAAGCTAAGTTAGCATTGGCCATGATTCTACAACATTTCTCATTTGAGCTTTCACCAACCTATGTTCATGCTCCTTACACTGTTATAACACTTCAGCCCCAACATGGTGCTCAGATCATCTTGCACAAACTCTAAGATCATCTTCACAGTCCCAACCTCTAATAATCATCATATGAAGTTCTAGAGTTATAGTTGGTGCTTCAAATGTAGTATGCTTCAAGTCACACTTGTAAAATGGTTTTATGTAATTTAATCATCTTTTGAGTCACCAAACCGATTGCACACATCCGCGGTTTAAGTGATTGGTTGCTACTCAAGTTATCTTTTATGGTTTGAACTTCTGATTTAACACTTTTGCCACAATAAACCTTCCATTAATGATGAGCAGTTGCCCTGATCAGAATGCAACTCGAGTACTACGTTTCTTTGAAGGGTGCAATTAGACTGACACTAGTAGTTCAAGCTGGCCGCATTACTTTACTGATAAACTCAGAAACTCAAAATTGGAATACCTGCAGATTCTTTAAGTAGACCAGGTAAGAAACGCGAGCCGGCAGGAAACAACAATGCCTTTGTCATTTCATCCAATAGCATTCTGTTAGATAGGAAAAATGCTCAGGGAGATAACTTGGAGTATTCGAAAGGAAAGATGCATTAGATAATGAATCTAGGTTCTAAGCCATCTTTGGCGATGAATCAACAATTTGAAGTGAGAAACCTTTTCTTGCTCCTTTTTCTCGATCAACCAGTGCATCAAAATCCAAGCTAACATTCCGTTGGTGCCCACCATAGAGTATGAAAGACTTCTTAGTGCCTCATCCACCGAACCCTTTAAAAAAATAAAATAAAATAAAAATAATTTACTTGTTACTCAGGAAATGGCGGAGAGCTGTGCAGTCCTGCAGTTGAGCCTTCATGTGGGCACTGGTTGAGGCGATGGTTAAGGGTGGCAATGGGTCGGATAGCTTGTCTGACCCAACAAGCTGGACTGGACTTTGTGCTGAGCTTGATCTATTAGCTTGGCCCATGAGAAGGGGTTGAAGCATTACATACATGACCCAATCAATTTTTGAGTCACCTTAGGCTCAAGTCATTTTAACCATGTCCTGCCCTGAATGATCCTGTTATATCCTGCATGGTTTTTATGCTGCTGAAATGTCTATTTCTTTGTACATGTGTGCCTCACTTGATCAACTAATAGAATAGGATCATATAAGTGGGAAATATAGATTTTGTCAATTTTAGGCCAACTCAGGCCCAAACATTTTTTCAACTCCATATTGGGCGTATTGTGCTAGGTGCATGCCAGACTTGGGTTGGCTGGGCTTGAGCCTTGGGTCTTATTTGATAAGCTGGGCTCTTGCATTGCATGACCCAGTCCAAACCCAGGCCGTTGCTACACCACGTAGCTCAATGGTATTGGAACCCGGTGAGATTTGATTGGGTTACATGCTGCTTTCAGAGATGGGACTGATCAAGTACATATTCAACCTAATAACTTTCAAACATGGCCTATTCAAATCCCACCACATCTCAACATGACTGAAACTACGTGGTGTGTAGATCACCACACAATTCCCATCTGACATAAGGATGCAAAAGGCACCGTGCTTAGGGATACAAAACGCATAGGTCCCTTCTGGCATTGGACTTAATGGTGCATCAGCCCTAACTTGCCATCTCCAAATCTGCCTTATCCAGAGCTGACTTAACCCAATCCAAGCGTGGACTGAGCCCATACCCAGGTAATTTTGGGGCCTTCCATCGTCATGAAGTATGGCACCTGATGCATGAATTGGATGGTAAACACACACCATGATGATCCTAAATCACAAAAGATAATGTAAAAAATGCCCGAGTATATATATAAAGGGTGGTAAGGCCTACTTGATGGTTGGATTGTGTTGATCTTTCGAGTGTTGTGTAATCATGGTGCTGTGCACTAGATGCATGGGTGGATGATATGCACACATCTCAGTGGGCCCCACAATAATATGAAGATCTTCTATGGCCCCATTATTTCCCATGGTGTGCACCATCCACAATTCAACAGACCTAATTTTTGAGATCCTTCCCTAAATTAATTGCGCATGCATCAATAATTTTATTGTAATGGGAACAAGAACAAGAGCTATTGTAATCTTATTGTTCAAATGTGAAGTAGAACAATATCAATGAATCTCCTTTTAAAAATCTCAAAAGGTGCTTAGTTGGAATCTTATTCTAAAGATTCTTGTCGCTGCCAGGTCCAGCTATAAGAGAACCAGGAAGGAGAGAGCTTCCTCTCTTTCTGCCCGGCTCTTTGGTCATAAGAATACTGGTTTGTAGCCCATTATCATAACTATAACAGCAATGTTGTCTCAATAGATTTTCTTCTATTGTTGATTTGCATTGAATTTAGATTTTACTACCTCATATTATTCACGGATATGTTTCTAATCTGTCGTGTCAGATTAATTTATCAAAAACAATACTTATAATGGTTCTTAAACTCTTCTCAACTTTTCTCCATGAGGCCATATGATCTGTGCTCTTTCGGAATTATTTGACTGACATGCAAGCACACCCACCAGACTTACGCATCCTACCATATTTCTTAGAGCCAACCCAAATTTGGGCCATCATATTTGGAGTCGGACTCAACCCACGCACGACCTAGATATATATAAGGTAGGTCTAAGTTCAAAATAAATTCCTGACTGTCAATATTGGGTTGGGTCCATAACCTCCTTTGAACCAATTTGATCCAACCCATTCCATCTCTGCATGTAGCAGGATGCTTTATTTCATTTAGTGTTAATAATGTAGGAATGATTTGAGTGATCCACATTCAACATACACTGCTGGCTACATGATGAGTGGATTGGCTTGATTTTTGGATTTGGCGTGCAGTGAGAAAAGAACAGATCATCATATCTTCCTTAGCAAGTATCTTTGAATCCTTAAGACGAAACGTGAACTAGAATCAGATAATCTTGTCGAATTGATAATAACCTTAATTAAATACGCTCAAAACCCTAAGTTAATTAGACTGAACAATTTTTTCGGAAAAAAAAAAAAAGAAAAAAAAAAAAAAAGAGTAGTTTCCTAAAAATCACGAGAATCCTAAAATTTAAATCAAAATCCCAAAATAATATAGAAACGCAAGCAATAGGACACGGATTTTGGTGCGAAAGCCTTTCACGGAAGTTCCTACGCTGGGAACTTCTGTGGGGCCACTTGTGATGTTTGTAGGAAATTCACCCCTTCCATCCATTTTGTGAGATCATTTTAGGACATGGAGCCAAAAATAATCCGGATCCAATATTCAAGTGTGCCGAGAATGTGAGTATTGAACGTCCACAGTTGAAATATTTGTGGGGCCATAGAAGTTTTGTATCCGGATAATATTTGTGTTTTCAGTTCATCCTAGTAGGAATGATGTCATGAACGGTATAGATGACATGTAAACATCAATGTTGACCCAGGGAGGTTTCAACGGTAAGAATTTTCTTACCCAACTTTTCCTTTAGTGCGGCTCACTTGAGTCTTGGATCCTGGTCGATTTTTTCCTTATGTCCTAAGGTGAGTTCAAAAAACAGATGGACGGAGTGGATTTCTCACAAACATCATAGTGGACCGCACTTGGGTTTCCAGTGCAGGAACTTCCTGGAAAAGGCTTTACGTGCAAATCCGGGTCCCAAATCAATGACGCTAAAATGTAAGCAGATTGGCTGGTGTACCACGCACCACCAACCTGGTGTGGGTACGTGTCGTGCGAGGACGAGAGCTGATGCTACTCGAGCTCCGAGTTGTACGAACGGTTCAACGGAGATCAAAGTTACATGGGCCTTACATCCTTACAATGATGTATTTATTATATCCACACCGTTCATCCATTTGGAGATATCATTTTAGATCTTGATCTCAAAAACAATTCATATCCAATCTAAAATGGACCACACCACAAATATCAGTGGGACAATGATTCTCAGTATTAAAACATTCATAGGGCACACCATAACATTTATTTTCCATCCAATCTGTTCATAATGTCACACAGACCTGGATAAAGAAGCGAAACAAATATTATATTGATTGAAAATTTCTATGACCCCCAAAAGGGTATCAATGGTAGACATTCAATCATCCACTGCCTTTTGCAGTGTGGTCCACATGATCTTTAGATCTAGCTTATTTTTTGTCTCAAGACTTAAGACGATCTCACCAAGTAGACAGACGGTTTGGATATAACTCATACTTCAAGATAGGACCCACAGAACTTGGTGATGTCAACACACCAACCAATCCGCTTCCCGCTAAAATGCCAACAACACACGTAAGAAACAACCATCTTATTATCTCTGACTCTCTGTCAATTGAAAATCAGAATAAAATGCTGTCTGTTGAAACTTGTAGTGCATGCTAACCCGGCCGTTTTTGCCCTGAATCAAACCTTTCAACCTTCTTCCTTTGATCCAGATCATTCATGAAGTCCTCTACTACCGTTCTCTACATCTTAAATGGATAAACCCAAAGCACAGTTCAAATGGGCTACTGACACGCAAGTTTCCATGTGCTCCCACGCATATGTACGAAGTTGAGTAAACCTCTCAAGCATTAGACAAATCTCACGCCCTAATAATAAATGATAAGAAACATAAGGACCAGTAGCAGAGTGATGTCCTGAGTCAGTATCAAACAAATCAGACCATGATTTGATGGGGTCCATTGTGTCTGATGTCCTAGTGGATCCTAGCTATCTGATCTTTCACCTTTGCTCGTATTTTCCGTCCAACCTATTGATAAAGTCATACTCACAAGAAGTTTTTAATGGTCAATCACCACAAGTGGTGTGGTCCACCTGAGATTTTGATCTGCTTTCATGTTTGGGCTTACATCAAGGTGGGTCCCACAGTCAGGTAAGTTGGGTGAGACAGCCGAGACCATCAGCGTGGTCCACGCAGGGCCAGTACCAATCCCCGTTCTATCATTTTCCATCCAAGTCACGGGAAAAACGGACAGAATTGTGCTATCGGGTTGCAGCTAGAGAAAATGTGATATTAATGGGATGCTGAACTATCATTTAATCGGTGGATTTGATGGGCACCAGATAGATCTATGCCACCTATGCCAGTAGGTCATACTCTTAAGATATTTGCCCTGTGAAAATGGAAGGTGGATGGTAATGGCTGGCACAGATAGTAAGGTGTGACCCTGCAACCATGGACGTCATCACAGGCTGTCCCTAGTGACCCATTGATGTGGTGGGATTTGATTGGGCCCACTGTTCAGAGATAGGCCCAGTCAAAGCATGTGTGAATGTGATGGAATTTGATTGGGTCCACTGTTCAGAGTTAGGCTCACTCAAAGCATGTTTCAGCCTCATCTTATAATAGTTACATAGTCCAATTAAATCCTACCATGTCACCTTGCTAAGATATGTGATGATAAGGTCACCACGTAATCCATATTTAGTAATTACATACTCAGATTGTGTGGCTAACCCAATACCATGCAAAGTATGTGTGAAAGTTGTTAGGATTAGGTACTTTGACAATGCACATCTTTGTGCAGCCGCAAAGTGCCCAGTCAAATTCCACTGCATCCTGACACATCCCAGGGCTACATGGTGTTAGGTCACTAATGGAAGCCAGCTGTTTGGATGATAAGTTTGTTTTTTTTTTTTTTTTTTTCCCCCCACACTCATCACTCATGCCTTAGTGGGATTTCACCACCTATGGGTACCCGAACCCTTGACCAAGTGTTGAAACTCCTGAGAGTCTCCTACTAATGGAAGCCTTTGGATGATAAGTTATTTATGCTCAAGTAGTTTATTTTAGTTTCTACTTAATCAGTAAATCAGCATGTTTGGTAAGTATGTTTATTAAAACACCTCTTCAAAAAAATCGTTGGGTTATTAAAACACCCAATCTAGTAATGTTGTTAAAGTGGGACCCATCATGTTGTTGCGAGCACGCCAACAACGCAGTGAACCGAGATCCAATCTCAAGTCTCACCCACCAACAATAAACAAGAAGAAATATAAACTAGAAAAGAATTAAAGCAAAACAAATAAACCACAAGACAAGATATACGTGGAAAAACCCCAAACTAGGGTAAAAAACCACGGATGCAAACTTCCACTATGAAGAAAAACGAATATTACAAGGCAATATATTAACCTCTCCTTTGAAAGTACATAGAAAACCCTTTACCCACACTTTATAATTATTTCACATACACTAGAAAAGCCCTAGGGACACCTATTTATAGTTTAGGCAACTTCCCTTTCGCACCATTGCGAAAGCCGACTCAAAAAATCCGCAGTCCACATCAAATTCGGAAACGAATCTATGTAACCTCGTCTGGCCGTGCAGGCTACACGATCGGTCGAGAGGACCCCACGACCGGTCGAGCATGGCCCACGACCGGTCGAGCACCTTAGACCCCAAAAATTGATGCTCGCTGAACTTTGAGTCGATCCAGTCCACGATTGCTCACGACTGGTCGAGCGAACCCCACGACCGGTCGAGTAGGGGCCACGACCGGTCGTACGACCCCCAGATGTGGCTCCACATCTCAACAATCTCCCACTTGGAGACACATCGCTATAAACCTTCGTCTTCTACATCCGGAGTGCATCACCTCCCCGTCTTCAAGCCTGAAGACCAATCAAAGCTGAACAAAGCTTCAGCTTCTCCCGTGTGACCGACTTGGTCAGCATATCCGCATGATTCTCACTTGTATGAATCTTCTCCAGAGCAATCGATCCATCTTCCAGTAATGAACGTATGAAGTGATATCTGATGGCAATATGCTTGGTCCTTGAATGAAATGCCAAATTTTTAGCCAAGTTTATTGCACTCTGACCGTCACTGTACAACTTGCAATCTGCTTGCTTCTTACCCAATTCTTCCATGAAACCTTGCATCCACACCATCTCCTTGCACGCTTCTGTAGCCACAACATATTCTGCTTCTGTCGTACTGATAGATACTATCTTCTGTAACTGAGAGACCCAACTGACTGCAGCACTACCCAAAGAAAAAACATAACCTGTAGTGCTTCTTCTGCTGTCGATATCTCCTGACAGATCTGAATCCACGTAGCCTTGTAACTTGATTTCCGATCCACCATAACACAACCCTACATCCTTAGTACCTACCAGATATCTAAGGATCCACTTCACAGCTTCCCAATATTCCTTCCCGGGGTTGTTCATGAACCTGCTAACAACTCCCACTTCTTGAGCAATGTCTGGTCTCGTGCTCACCATAGCATAAATGAGACTCCCTATAACTAACGCGTATGAGACTTTAGTCATGTAGTCCTGTTCCTCCTGCATCTTTGCACCTTGCTCCTTAGATAACTTGAAGTGGTTGGCTAATGGAGTGCTAACCGGCTTAACACCTCCCATATTGAATCGATCAAGTACCTTGGCTATGTACTCTGCCTGTGATAAAACCAGTTTATTGTTTTCTCTGTCACGTTTTATCCTCATGCCTAGGATTTGTTTTGCAGCTCCTAAATCCTTCATGGAAAATTCTCTAGACAGTTGTCTTTTGAGATCTAAGATGTCCTTCATGCTTGAACCGGCCACAAGCATATCATCAACGTACAAAAGAAGGATGATGTACGATGTATCAAACTTCTTCAAGTAACAACAGTGGTTTGCATGACATCTCCTAAAACTGTTTCCCGACATGAAACTGTCGAACTTCATGTATCACTGCCTCGGGGCCCGCTTCAGGCCATATAAGCTTTTCTTCAGTCTGCACACCTTGTTCTCCTTTCCTGGTGTCATGTATCCTGTCGGCTGATGCATATATATCTCTTCTTCAAGGTCCCCATGAAGAAAGGCTGTCTTAACATCTAGCTACTCTAGATGTAAGTCCTCTGTAGCCACTATACTCAAGACCATGCAAATCATAGACATTTTCACCACAGGTGAAAATATTTCAGTGAAATCGATACCTGCCTTTTGTTAAAACTCATTCACAACCAATCTGGCCTTATACCGTTTCAAACCATCGTGCTCCTCCTTCAGTCTATAAACTCACTTGTTATGAAGAGCTTTCTTATCCTTAGGTAGAGCGACTAGCTCCCATGTACGATTAAACTCAAGAGAGTCCATCTCCTCATCCATGGCCTGCTCCCACTTAACCCGTGTATCTGACTGTAACGCCTCTTCAAAACACTCTGGCTCACCATTATATGTCAGCAGTAGATAATGTAAGGAGGGTGAGTATCGGACCGTGGGTCTCCTCTCCCGAGTAAACCTCCTCACAACCGGTGATGCGGCTCTGCCTCATTGTTGAGGGTCAAATATTGCATATCAGACCCCAAATATTGCATGATTTTACGAATATGATACTGTTTGGCTTGGTTTAACTGTGTATGTGATGCAGAGTGTATTTGCGAGCACAAGACTGAAAAGGATACTAAAAGCGTGGATTTAATGCTCTGATGACACCAAAGGCAAGGGACAGACTTCAGAAACCATGATCAACAGATTTACATACCAGAGATCCGAGAAAATCACGCCATTCACATAAACGGGCTTGAAAATCGTCCGGAATGCGAGATCACAGGGTTCCCACCATCCGTTCGGCTTGAGATTTCATACATGGGATTTGAACCATAAATTAACCGTACATATTAAATTTCAACCATTGAAGATTTCGGAAAGTGGGCCAGCAGACAGATCAGCCCATTACTCTTCAATTTGGGGCCCACCTGATACCTGGATATACTTCAAATTTGGTCTCAACCCCTTAAAACGGATGAGAGAGAGGATGGATGGAACAGATTTTTCACAAGAATCACTGTGAGCCCTACATCAATAGCGCGTGTACAGAATATACACGCATTGGACGTGCACCGAATAGGTCAGCCTGGTCAAAGACGGGCTAACCCGTCTTTCCTCTTACGCAGAAACAGCGGACGCTGGTGCGTCCGCCGGTTTCATATAGTGGGGCCCACCCATCATCCAGAACATCAATCTGGACCATCCAAGGTGTCCAAGGAGGGGGTATTACCCTCACTTAGGTGTCGTTTCTCCACCATTCAAGCTATTGGAATATCCTGACCGTTGAAAGTAGGATGGACGGCGGAATAAAAGATCAAGTGGGTCGCACCAAGTTCACTCCAAAACCATACATTCCTGACTGGTTTCTCGCCAGGAATTTAATGGACGGGACGGATTTCATCAAAAACATCATCGTGGGGCCCACCGATCCTCACATCGTACCCTGTTTACGCAGGGACGCGCGTCCGTGAAAACCGGCTACGGTTGGCCATCCTGTGATCAAGGACGTAATCGGATCAATGATCCAGACCGTCCAAAATCCAAATAAGAGGGTGTTTACCCTGTCCAAGAAGTTAAATCGCTCGAATGGGTTGATCAGTTGTCTCAAAATCAGATCAAAATCAGCAGGTTTTGTTTTACTGCGTAACAAAGGGTGCGCCAGAACAAAATCCGACTCCTAGTCGGATTGTGATACACGCATGAAGCCGACCTAGCTACCGACCACTGTTGCTGTTATAAAGGAAAGAGGAGATGAGAGGAGGGGGATCTGAACTTGGCTTCGGCTAGACATGGGGCAGAGAAACAGAGTAGTGTTTATTTTTTTTTATTTTCTTTTTCTTTTATTTTGTTTTTGGTTTAAGGGATCCAGCCCATTCATGTTGGGCTGAACCTCTTAGCTAGGGCTAAGAGGTGAAGCTTGTAGTGTGATGAGAACTCTTTGCTTGCCTTTTGTTTAGATTGATCTGATGTTGATTTTTGTTTAATTAAGGGAATGTTTTTTTTTAGTTTTTAATGGTCTGTTGTGACTAAAATTACAATGGATCTGCGATAGCTTTGAGCATGTTCCTTTTCTTTTATGTTATGACGTCAGGAAGCCCTGTTGTTCACCATCGTTTCCTGGGCATGGTCGGATGACGGTACCCTTCCTAACCTCTATGGCATGTTGATTGGTTGGTAATTAGTTTAATTCTGTTGTTTACTTTGTCTCCTGGGCATGATTTGGTGATGGAATCCATTCTAATTCATATACCTCTCATCTCTTGAAAATTATATCAAACGCAGTTCAGTTAATTTTCCTGATTTTTAATCCAGGCATAAGATCTCCCTGACCTCTACAAGTGGATCCTCTAAATCCCTAGTGTCCCTCCTCTGAATTTCTCCTAAGTTTTAGATAATTATTTCACCAAATATCCTTCAATCTACACTTGATTTAAAATTCATCTTGTTCTAATTCTAGTTCTACTTAATTTCAGATTACGTACTGGTTTCAGTCCCTGTGGATTCGACCTCGGTCTTACCGAGTTTTATTACTACATCACAACCCTGCACTTGGGGAGTGAACAAGTTTTTGGCGCCGTTGTCGGGGACTGACGGCTACGTATTTCTGAAATTAATTGATTTTAGAATTAGATTAAGATTAGGATTTTACTAACTTTAGGTTTAGGTTTTTCTGATTTATAGAAACTAACCTGTTTTCTTGTTTTGTAGGATTCTAAGATAGAAACTTCTAATTGGGTGATATCTTTCTAATTTCTCTACTTTTTCTATTTTTAGGCTTAGGGTTGTATTTTCTATTTTTAGGAATTAATTTCTTTTGTTTTCTTTTGCAAGATCTTAACATAGGAATTTCTAACTTGGTAACTTCCTTCTAACTTCTCCTCTACCTACTTTCCATACTGTTGTAGGACCTTTTCTTCTATTTTCTTAGGATTTGAGTTGGAGACTCATCATGTATATGCACGAGTGGGAACGTCAGTATGCTGAGAAGAATAATCTATATTGGGATGATAATGATGATAGAAATCAACCTATGTCTCAGAATTTTTCTGAAACAATCATCGAGAACCGACCAGAGTATAACGCTTCATCGGTTAAGAAATCCTTACGCGATCATATGCAGGAGAACAATTACACCCCACGGATTAACAAGACAGTACGTGAGTTTGAGGTTATCATAACTATGGGAGTGAGAATTATTATCACTCATCCGAGAAAAAGAAAACAATGCGTGACTATATTATGAGTGATAATATGTATTACCAACCATCAGATTCTCCCACACATGATCCGTACGACTTTAATCAGTGGAACCATCAATGTCGGAAAGATGACCCAACAACATGTTATAGTGATAATTCTCTTGGATCCCCTACCTTTGAGATTCAACCAAAATCGATCCAAGAGAATTCATCTCAAAGTGACACAGACTTTACTGCGGACATGAAAAAATTAATAGAAGAGCTTGAATCACGCCTTGATAGGTTAATAGAGGCTAGTTCATCACAGCCATAGCCCAATCCAGAAATACAATGCGAGGAAAGTGATCCTCACTCGCTTTTGACAAAATCTGGAATTTGGAATGAGGAGTTAGATTCCATTAATGAGCATACGGTTCAATTCCCGATGAGTCGATCTCAATGACTGTTCAAAAGAATGGGGAAGAGACATGGTTGTCTTTCAAATACAGTGATGATGACACACTTTCTTTACATGACACACAGGATCTCAATGATGAGGTAGAGGTTAGTTTATTCGAACCTCAACCGAATTTAGAATGTGAGGAAAGCGATCCCATCCCAAGTGTGCACTGCACAAAATTAGACAATGATGCGTATTGGGATGATGATCATGAATGTTCAGCCCCAGTTCCCTTGGAATTAATCTCAAGTTTGGAACAGGTCAATGATCAAGAAGTGCACGAAGTGAGCGGTCATAATGAGCTACTCGACTCACCTGACATATCTGATTTAAAAGTGGATGAGCTCCTTACAACCAACCCTTCTATCTCTTGTGAGACATGTTTGGATCACTCCCCTAAATTGAATGATGATATAATTCAGGAGATGAACGAGTTACTTGATACGACTCTGGAATTTAAAACTACCCAGTTAAGGCCACCATCTGAACTGTTGAATTTTGACGAGACCAGGCCTCTTTTGAGTAGTATCAATGAACAGAGTCCGCACATCAATACTTCGTATACTGATCCTTGATCTGTCTGTGCAGGGCTGGAGCAAGAGAGTACACTTTCGTCTACTTTTAAAAACGATAGAATCCTTGAACAGATCATCACACACTTCAATGTGGAGAATGAGTCACTCTCAACTGAATGTCCCAATGCTTCGGATGATTGCTTGGCATACTTTGCAGATTCAAACGATCCCATGATAAGAGACAAAGTGAATGCGTTGCAAGACAATATCTCGGTAGTCATCACTGACCGAGAGAACCCTTACTTTGATGCCCCTCCCTCCCCAGATCCTCACTGCTTACCATTAAGGGAGGAGGAGCTAAAAATTGAACCGAAGTCTGATACTTCGGAATGTGTTGAGACTACACCACTTCTTGAAAATTTTTCTCAATTTGATCTACTTGTAGTCTCTGATTCACCATGGGATACTAACTTCAAAACTTTTTCTGACACAGGTGAATCATATATACTTTGGATACCTCAAGCGAACCAACGTCAAATTTTTAATGAGGTACATAAGTTTTTCTGGAAAGTCAAGCTCCAGGGCATCCAAGCCTATTGCACAAAGGGCTTTTGGATGATCCTGTTAAAGAACTTACTGAGAAACTTATCAAGATATTGGCCGGAAGAGGAACCTTGCGGCATGATCGATTAGCTTTTCCCTGCTTTCATAGGACTAGAGTAGTTTGCTTTATGTTATTTTAGGATAGACGGTAAACTTAGCGCTCCTGGGAGGCAACCCAATTTTTTATTTCATTTCATTTTCCTAGTTAGTTAGTTCAATGTTTGTGGGTAACATTACTGCAAACCCTCACGAGACTACAACTCGTCCACTAGGGGCAACCTAGGGGTTTAAAGGCTTGTTGCATACGCTAAATGCAATCGAGAGCACCTGCGAAAGTGGTATAGGTAAGAGTTTATTTTTATTATTTGTGTTTTACTTTCGATTGATTTCACTCTTGTGCTGACCCGCTCTCATGTTGAGATCTCTATGGAAAAGTTTCTCTTGACTCGTTACCCAGGTACTATCTTTCCATCACTTCTCATTTACTTTCGTTGTCCCATGTGCATTGCATGCTTACATCTTTTACATTGAGGACAATGTAGATTTTAGGTTGGGGGTGAGAGATTAGGTTTCCTAATCAGTGTTTTCTTGGTCTTGAGCAAAATTTGTGAAAATTTTTAAATTTTTCTGAAATTTCTTGTGAATTCGAAGTGATTTTGACAGCCATCTTTGATTTAGAATTACAAGATAAGTGATGTTGGTAATTTGTGACTCTTAGATTCCGTTGTCAGTTAGATTTCACAGTTAAGTTTGAATTGTTAATCCATGATTAGAAGTTTTAAACATTGATTGAGTCATGATTTCACATGTCACATCTCGCTTTCGCATTAAGGGTTCAGTTTGATATTGAAGGGTTGACTTGGTAATCAGTAAGCATGCAAAGAACCAGCCTAAAATATATTGTCATCAGGGTATATATATTAAAATAATAATAATAATAATAATAAAATAAAAAATTGAAAAGGTTGGGCAATTAATCTTCACCATGGGTTTGCTCCCTATAAGTGTGGATTCGATTCTCCATGATTAACAGTTGGAAATAGTTGGGCGACTAGTTTCACCATAGGTCTGCTCCCTATAAGTGAAAATTTGATTCCCCTCTTGACATTCTTTTAATAATAAAAAAAAAAAAGAATGGAAGAATGACTCGTAAAGCAAGTTCTGGTTTAGGTTATCCTGAATGCTCTTGTTGGTTACCAATGATATCATGAAATAACAAATTGAATCTTAATGTTAACAAGCCAAGATTACACTATACACCCATGGAACTCAATGTTTAGAATTTTTCTGATTGATGGATTAATATCTTGAACTTGATTATGAAGTTTACTATGTACTTGAGTCCAGGAGAAAATAATTTCCAACATTCATGACTCTTAGAGTTTTCGCATCTCGATTATTCTTCACTAATCGCTCGTGTTCACAGGAGTTATCTCGTAATTCTCAACTTATTCTTCGCATACTTTGCTCGGGACTAGCAAAATTCTGGTTGGGGGTTGTGTTGAGGGTCAAATATTGCATATAGACCCCAAATATTGCATGATTTTACGAATATGATACTGTTTAACGGCTTGGTTTAACTGTGTATGTGATGCAGAGTGTATTTGCGAGCACAAGACTGAAAAGGATACTAAAAGCGTGGATTTAATGCTCTGATGACACTAAAGGCAAGGGACAGACTTCAGAAACTATGATCAACAGATTTACATGCCAGAGATCCGAGAAAATCACGCCATTCACGATAAACGGGCCTGAAAATCATCCAGAATGCGAGATCACAGGGTTCCCACCATCCGTTCGGTTTGAGATTTCATACATGGGATTTGAACCATAAATTAACCGTACATATTAAATTTCAACCATTGAAGATTTCAGGAAGTGGGCCAGCGGACAGATCAGCCCATTACTCTTCAATTTGGGGCCCACCTGATACCTGGATATACTTCAAATTTGGTCTCAACCCCTTAAAACGGATGAGAGAGAGGATGGATGGAACAGATTTTTCATAAGAATCACTGTGAGCCCTACATCAATAGCGCGTGTACAGAATATACACGCATTGGACGTGCACCGAATAGGTCAGCCCGGTCAAAGACGGGCTGACCCGTCTTTCTTCTTACGCAGAAACAGCGGACGCTGGTGCGTCCGTCGGTTTCATACAGTGGGGCCCACCCATCATCCAGAACATCAATCTGGACCGTCCAAGGTGTCCAAGGAGGGGGTTTACCCTCACCTAGGTGTCGTTTCTCCACCATGCAAGCTATTGGAATATCCTTACCGTCGAAAGTAGGATGGACGGCGGAATAAAAGATCAAGTGGGTCGCACCAAGTTCACTCCAAAACCATACATTCCTGACTGGTTTCTCGCCAGGAATTCAATGGATGGGGCGGATTTCATCAAAAACATCATCGTGGGGCCCACCGATCCTCACAGCGTACCCTGTTTACGCAGGGACGCGCGTCCGTGAAAACCGGCCACGGTTGGCCATCCTGTGATCAAGGATGTAATCGGATCAATGATCCAGACCGTCCAAAATCCAAATAAGAGGGTGTTTACCCTGTCCAAGATGTCAAATCGCTCGAATGGGTTGATCAGTTGTCTCAAAATCAGATCAAAATCAGCAGGTTTTGTTTTACTGCGTAAAAAAGGGTGCGCCAGAACAAAATCCGACTCCTGGTCGGATTGTGATACACGCATGAAGCCGACCTAGCTACCGACCACTGTTGCTGTTATAAAGGAAAGAGGAGATGAGAGGAGGGGGATCTGAACTTGGCTTCGGCTGGACGTGGGGTAGAGAGACAGAGTAGTGTTTATTTTTATTTTATTTTCTTTTTCTTTTATTTTGTTTTTGGTTTAAGGGATCCAGCCCATTCATGTTGGGCTGAACCTCTTAGCTAGGGCTAAGAGGTGAAGCTTGTAGTGTGATGGGAACTCTTTGCTTGCCTTTTGTTTAGATTGATCTGATGTTGATTTTTGTTTAATTAAGGGAATATTTTTTTTAGTTTTTAATGGTCTGTTGTGACTAAAATTACAATGGATCTGCGATAGCTTTGAGCATATTCCTTTTCTTTTATGTTATGACGTCAAGAAGCCCTGTTGTTCACCATCGTTTCCTGGGCATGGTCGGATGACGGTACCCTTCCTAACCTCTATGGCATGTTGATTGGTTGGTAATTAGTTTAATTCTGTTGTTTGCTTTGTCTCCTGGGCATGGTTTGGTGATGGAATCCATTCTAATTCATATACCTCTCATCTCTTGAAAACTATATCAACGCAGTTCAGTTAATTTTCCTGATTTTAATCCAGGCATAAGATCTCCCTGATCTCTACAAATGGATCCTCTAAATCCCTAGTGTCCCTCCTCTGAATTTCTCCTAAGTTTTAGATAATTATTTCACCAAATATCCTTCAATCTACACTTGATTTAAAATTCATCTTGTTCTAATTCTAGTTCTACTTAATTTCAGATTACGTACTGGTTTCAGTCCCTGTGGATTCGACCTCGGTCTTACCAAGTTTTATTACTACATCACAACCCTGCACTTGGGGAGTGAACACTCATAATGCTCCTGTGCATGATCATCCTGTGGCGCTTAACACCCGTGTCCGGTAACTCTTCCATCTCTACGAATTCTTTCTCCTTAGCCTTATTTTCCTGCACACTGTCTTTATGCATCACTTTTTCATTGAAGACTATGTCATTGATTCTGATGAGGGCAGATAGGATGACCGGTCATTATAGTGTGACCCTCTTACTCACGTCATCTACCTTAAAATAGAACCCTAGTTCCCAAGAACCTTTGATTACCAAACTACCTAAACAACCTCCCCTTAAAAATACACTGTAACGCCCCGAATCTTCAGGACCCGAGTACACGACCCGTTTCCCAAAAACCCAAGTGTTAACCTTAAAGGATGGTCAAATTCAAGTGTACATTTTTTTTCTTTTATCAGAGTAAGCAAATGAGCGTAGTGTGGACAAATCGACATAAAGAAAATTTTCATTATCATTCCAATATACAAGAAGCTGCCCATAATGACTTATATAAACCCATGTCTCTAAATTTCAACAAGTACAAGATTTGTAAATTTAATGCACGAAGAATAACAGAAAGCATATAAATATAAGCCGTCAGATCACGCGGCTCCTCCAAAAAAATATGGCTATGCATCCTTGGCGATCGTACCTTGCTCCTTATCAAATCTGAACATGCATATCACTAAAGCCACCTGTACTACCTGTACGGTTGTATATTTGATGGATGAGCGACCAACTTAGTGTAAATTTTCCTCAAGATTACACACTGCCGCATTAGGTAAGCATAGTTACAAAACATCCAGACAACCAAAACAAAGTAAATGCCGTCTTATTAGATGCATGGATGCGTGAATGCAATTATTACCCCGGGGATGCTCATCTGTGCGGACAGTGGGCCGTCACCCATGCAATCATCGAACCTGGGAAATATCATCTAGTCGGAACAATACGTGCCATGTATCATGATTAGCCAAGTCATTATTAGTCCATTTACCACCAGCCAATTTAGATAAGCTCAAAGGTTACTACGGGGAGCACGTGGCCCAGCGTAGGCCGACAACTCGGGCATAGTGTCCCATTCCCACCATCCTCTGCTCATGAGACTACCACCTTAGGATGTTCAATGGTACCCCATCGACTAATGACCAATCATATTACAATATATGGGGCTTACCATCGCATGGTTGGACAAAATAAAACATCGAACCCATATAGGAAAAACACCAGAACAAAGCCACGTAGAGCGATATCAAATAAGCCACATAAGGCATTTATCAAAGTAGGCCTCATAGGGCGAGTATCAAAACCATGCGATAAAAGACCATCCTTGAAAACCATTGGACACAACAACCCTGGATGGTAGGCCCACATCAATGATCAATTTAGACCACCACTCAATAACCACTAAGTCGAAGGTCCATTTTAATCGCAACCAGTCGGGTTACATCCCAAGTATGGGTGTACATTTATTTGTGGGAATTTTTCACTAATGTACTAGTTTAAAGTCCATAAGCAATACACAATTAATCCATAAGCATGAACAAATATACAGGATTAACATTAAGCAGGAAATATAGCAATTCAATTTCTGTTCACTCCCCAAGTGTAGGGTTGTGATGTAGTAATAAACTCGGTAAGACCGAGGTCGAATCCACAGGGACTGAAACCTGTACGTTATCTGAAAATAACTAGAAATAGAATTAGAATAAGATGAAATATAAATCGGGTGAATTTTAGGAATAATGGTGGACTAGTAATCTAAAGTATGTAAAATTCAAAGGTAGGGAACTAGGGTGCCAAGGATCCACTTGTAGAGATCAGGGAGATCTACGCTTGATTCACGAACTCAACTGGACTTCGAGTCCCATCTTCATCCAGTTGGAAGATATGTCACTAAAGCTCGATCTGAACTTCCATTGGTCTAGTTTTCAAAGAGATGAGAGATATGAGAATTAGAGTCGATTCCATCACAAATCCATGCCCATGAGACAAGGTAAACAACAGAACTCAAATCAATCCACAATCAATCAGAAGATGTATGAAAGTTAGGAAGAATTCCATCATCCAATCATGTCCAAGGGCAATGGTGAACAACAGGGTTTCCTGATTTCACAATCACGATAAGGGAATGGATATACTTAAAGCCATCGCAGATAAATTTTAATTTAAGTCGCAACATATTATTAAAAACTGAAAGCATCCCATATAATCAACTAGCATCAAAATCAGTTCAAACATGAATCATCGCCGTAGAGATCTTCCCATCACGCTACAAGCTTCACCTCCTGGCCCTAGCCAAGTGGCTCAGCCCAACATGAATGGGCTGGATCCCTTGAACAAGAACAAAATAAAAAGAAAAAGAAAGGAGAAAACACTCTAAAACTCTCTCTCTTCCCTGTCTCTCCCTGTCTCCCTCTCTCTGTCCGTCGATCTGTCTCTAGCCGTGGATGAGATTATTCTCTTCTTCTTTTTTCTTCTTTCTTTTATAACTCCCCCTCGTCCGCAGTTTCCTTTATGCAGCAATAGTAACACTCTTGTGCTGACTTCCCGGTGGGCCCAAGTTTTGTACAACTTGGTAAATCCAGACCATTCATTGGATTGTACACAGAAAACCAGTCAGACATGACCGTTTCTAATCTATTTTGGTGCAACCAATCAGGATTTTAACTGTACCGTCCGTTCTGCTATCGAATGGTTGAAAATCCAATGACTTAAGGTTTTCAAATTCCATCAGCTAGGCGTATGTTGTAGCTGTCCTAGGAAACGGATGAACGGTTTCGATCGTCCGTTTACACAATGGATGGGGCCCACAATTGCGAACCGGAACCAGACAGCGTTAACGCTGTTTCAAAAGCAGAAATTTCCGTTTTCTGCTGAGATTGGTGGGGCCCATTACCGAATTTTACGGAGGAATCCACTCCGTCCATTGAGTTCACATTGAAAAACCGTTCAGACACGGTCGGTTTTGGATTTCCTCTGACGTGGCCCATTGGGTTTTAACCCAGCCGTCCATCCTGCGTTTTTCATCGATATTCGTTCGTACACATGCATGGGATTAAACGGACATCTAGGCGAGGGTTGTGACTGTCCCAGAGAATGAATCAACGGTCTGGATTGTCCGTTTGGACGATGGGTGGGGCCCACAACAGAAACCGATGGGTTCGGTTTCAAAACAGCAACGGAAATTTCCGTTTTCGGATTTTTTTAAAAAAGAAGTCGATCAGCGCCGCTGACCGACCGTTGAGTGATTAGGTGCATACCCGGTGCACTTGTACACAGTACACACATGCTGTACACGTGGGTCCCACAGAGATGTTTTTGAGACATCTGCTCCGTCCATCCGTTTTGCCATATCATTTAAGCCATCAATACTAAGTTGAAGCAGTTCCAAATATCAGGTGGGCCCCAAATTGTAGATTATTGGGCTGATCTGTCCGTTGGACCACTTCTAGAGGTCTCCAATGGGTGAAAATTGACGTGTACGGTTAATTTATGCTCCTCAGTCCATGTATGAAGTTTCAGGATGAACGGATGGTGGAAACCTCGTGATCTTGCAATCTGGATGACTGTGTGGCCTCTTTAACGTGGACGGCTTGATTTTCTCTGATCCCGGGCATGTAAATTCATCATTCTTGGTCCCCTGGGGTCCGTACCTTGGTGTGGTGATTTCAGAGCATCAAATATACACTTTTAGCACCATTTTGTAGCCCACACTTGCAAATGTACCTTGCATCACAAACACGATCAAATTAGGCTTTTTAAACGGTGGCATGTTCATAAATCCGGTGATAAATGGGGTCTAATATGCAATATTTGACCCTCAACACAACCCCCAACCAGCATTTTGCTAGTCCCGAGCAAAACATGCGAAAATAAGTTGAGAATTACAGGGCAATTTCTATGCAACCGAGTGAAATCTTGAAAAACGATTCAGATACAAGAAATCTAAGATTCATGAATGTTAGGCATTATTCTCTCCTAGACTCAAGCACATGGTAAACTTCATAATCAAGTTCAAAGTATTCATCCATCAATTAGAAAAATTCAAAACATTGAGTTTCATGGGTGTATGGTGTAATCTCGGCTTATCGATCATTAAGATTCAATCCGTTATTTCTTGATATCATTGGTAACCAACAAGAGAAATCAGGACAACCAAAACTTTACTTAAAACTTGCCTCATAGTTCATCTTTTTATTCTTCCAGCTTTTGATTTTTTTTTTTTTTTTTTTTCAAAACTATGTCAATGAAAGGTATCCAATCCGCACCTATAAGGAGCAAACCTATGGTGAAGACCAGTCGCCCAATATTTTCTGAATGTCAACTGTGGGGAATCAATCCTTCACCTATAGGGAGCAAACCTATGGTGAAGACCATTCGCCCAACCTGGGTATTTTCTTTTTCTTCACTTTTTTTTTTTTTTTCTTCTATTGATCATGATAGGCAAATTGTCTACGCTGGTTCCTTTCACGCTTAATGATTACCAAGTCAATCCTTCAATATCAAACTGAAACTTTAATGTGAAAGCAAGATGTGTCTTGTGAAATCATGGCTCAATCAATGTTTACAACTTCTATTCATGGATTAACAATTCAAGCTTAACTGTGAAATCTAACAGACAACGGGATCTAAGAGTCACAAATTACCAACATCACTTATCTCATAATTCTAAATCAAAGATGGCTGTCAAAATCACTTCGAATTCACAGAAATTCCAGAAAAATTAAAATTTTCACAATTTTGCTCAAGACCAAGAAAATACTGATTAGGTAACCTAATCTCCCACCCCCAACCTAAAATCTACATTGTCCTCAATGTAAAAGATGTAAGCATGCAACGCACATGGGACAACGAAAGTAAATGAGAAGTGATGGGAAGATAGTACCTGGGAAACGAGTCGAGAGAGACTTTTCCGTAGAGATCTCAACATGAGAGCGGGTCAGCACAAGAGAGAAACACGAAAGCAAACTATCCTAAACAATGCAGAAAGCAAACTAACCTAATCCTATGAAAACAGGGAAAAATTACTCAGTTATATTGCAAGGTTCCTCTTCTGGCCAATACCTAGGTAAATTTCTCAGTAGGTTTCTCAACAGGATCATCCAAAAGCCCTTTTTGCAATAGGCTTTGATGCCCTGGAGCATGAATGGCCAGAGAAATTTATGTACCTTAGCAAAAATTTGTTGTGGATCCGCCTGAGGTATCCAAAGTATATATGATTCACCTGTGTCAGAAAAAGTTTCAAAGTTAGTATCCCATGGTGAATCAGAGACTACAGGTAGATAAAAGTTAGGAAAATTTTCAGGAAGTAATGTAGTCTCAATGCATTTCGAAGTTTCAGACTTCTGTTCAAGTTTTAGCTCCTCTTCCGTCAATGGTAAACATTCAGGGTCTGGGGAAGAAGGAGCTTCAGAGTAAGGGTGCTCTCGGTTAGTAACAACTACCGAGATAGTCTCTTGCAAGGCATCCACTATTTCTTTAATCATAGGATCATTCAAATCTGAAAAGTGTACCACGCAATCGTCCAAAGAATTGAGAAATTCAGCTGATAGTGACTCGTCTCCTGCATCGAAGTCTGTGATGATTTGCCTAGGGATTCTATCGTCTCTAGAAGCAGATGAATGCATGCTCTCTTTCTCTTGCCCTGCACAGACAAATTGGAGATCAATAGGGGAAGCATTGTTATGAAGACTCTGGTCATTGAAGCTTCTCAGTGGAGGCATTAATCGTCTAAAGTGTATAGCTCAGATTGTAGCCTCAATTGGGTAGTTTCAACTTCCAGAGTCATGTCAAGTAAATCGTCCATCTTCTGAATCATATCATTATTCAATTCAGAGGAGTGGTCCAAATATGCATCACAAGGGTTGGAAGGGTTAGTTGAAATTGGTTCATTCTCCACATTCAAATCAGTCATGTCAGGCAGGTGGAGTAGATCATTATGGTTGACAACTTCCTGAACCTCGTGATCATTGGCATGGGCCACACTTGAGATTGAATCTCTATACTCATCATTGTCCAGTTCCGTGTAGTGTGCACTTGGGATGGGATCACATTCCTCACATTCTATTCCTAGACTAGGTTGAGGTTCGAATAAACTAACCTCTACCTCATCAGTGTAATCATGTGTGTCATGTGAGTGAAGTGTGTTACTATCATTATATTTGAAAGAGACCCACGTCTCTTGATCATTCCTTTGGACAGTCATCGAGATCGACTCATCGGGAAATTGAACCATCTGCTCTAATTCCTCATTCGTAATTTAGTTTCTGCCACAAGCGAGTTATGATCATTTTCTTCGCAATGTGCTTCTAGATTGGGATGAAGCTGGGGTAACCTAGCTTCTTCCTTCTCCATAAGACGTGACTGAATTATTGGAATTGAGGATTTGAGCAATTCACATGATTGTATGAAAAGTTGATTGAACTGCTCTTGTGCTTTCATGAGCTTCTGAAGTGAGTCCTCTTGGATTGTTTCTGATTGGGTTTCAAAGTAGAGGACCCAAGAGAATTATCACTATGATATATAGCTGGTTCAGCTTCCCGACATTGATGTTTCCACTGGTTATAGTCATACGGATCATAGGTGGGAGAATCTGATGGTTGGTAATACTTATTATCACTCATAATATAATCACGCATTGTTTTCTTTTTCTCAGATGGGTGATAATGATTCTCACTTCCATAGTTATGATAACCCCAACACTCGCGTACTGTTCGTGGGGTGGAATTGTTCTCCCGTATATGATCGCGTAAAGACTTCTTAACCGATGGAGTGTTATGCTCAGGTCGGTTCTCAATGATTGGTTCAGGAAAATTCTGAGACATAGGTTGATGTTGATCGTAATCATCATACATCCCTTCACACTGTTTCGCATGCTCAAAAGCTATCTCAGCATATTGACGTTCCCATTCATGCATGTACATGGTGAGACCCTTAATCTGAATCTAATCTTAAGAAAAATAAAAGAAAAGATCCTACAGCAGTATGGAAAGTAAGAGGAGGAGAAGTTAGAAGGAAGGTACCAAATAGAAGTTCCTATGTTAAGATCCTGCAAAAGAAAACAAACGAGATTAGTTTCTAAAATAGAAAGTCTAAAGTAGAAAGTTCCTACAATTGAAATAGAAAGTTAGTTTCTAAAAAGGAAAGTTCCCTAAACCTAGAAAGTAAGTTAGTTTCTAAAAAGAATACCTAGAATAAGAAAGTTTCTAAAAATAAAATAAAAGAAAGATGAGTTAGTTTCTAAAGTTAGAAAGAGTTTCTAAAAAGGGAAACAACTAACCTAGTTTCTAAAAACAAAAGAGGAAAGTTCTTAAAAATAAATAAAATAAATTCTAAAAAAAATAATTAGGAAAGTTCTAAGCCTAAAGTTAGAAAATTCTAAATTAGAAATCCTAACCGTAAAATAGAAAGTAGAAATTAGAAAGTGCTTACCAAATTAGAAATTTCTATAAAGCCTACAAAACAGGAAAGTTAGTTTCTAAACAGAAGGTCTATAAATAGAAAATTTCTAAAAATTAAATAGGAAAGAAAGTTAGATTCTAAAAGAGTGAGAATTAGAAACTTGCTAAAAAGGAAGACAAATCCTAATCTAGAAAAATAGAAAGGAAGAAATTAAGAAAGGAATTACCAAATTAGAAGCCTATCTCAAAATCCTACAAAACAGGAAAGTTGGGTTAGTTTCTAAAAAGGGAAAAACTATATAAAAGTAGAAAGTTACGTGAAAGAAAATTTCTAAAAATTAGAGGAAAACTTGGAATTAGAAAATTCTAAAAATAAACCCTAAAAATCAGAAAAGTCCTAATCTTAAACTAATTCTAAAACTAGTTAACTTCAGGAAACGTAGCCTTCAATCCCCGGCAACGGCGCCAAAAACTTGTTCACTCCCCAAGTGTAGGGTTGTGATGTAGTAATAAACTCGGTAAGACCGAGGTCGAATCCACAGGGACTGAAACCTGTACGTTATCTGAAAATAACTAGAAATAGAATTAGAATAAGATGAAATATAAATCGGGTGAATTTTAGGAATAATGGTGGACTAGTAATCTAAAGTATGTAAAATTCAAAGGTAGGGAACTAGGGTGCCAAGGATCCACTTGTAGAGATCAAGGAGATCTACGCTTGATTCACGAACTCAACTGGACTTCGAGTCCCATCTTCATCCAGTTGGAAGATATGTCACTAAAGCTCGATCTGAACTTCCATTGGTCTAGTTTTCAAAGAGATGAGAGATATGAGAATTAGAGTCGATTCCATCACAAATCCATGCCCATGAGACAAGGTAAACAACAGAACTCAAATCAATCCACAATCAATCAGAAGATGTATGAAAGTTAGGAAGAATTCCATCATCCAACCATGTCCAAGGGGCAATGGTGAACAACAGGGTTTCCTGATTTCACAATCACGATAAGGGAATGGATATACTTAAAGCCATCGCAGATAAATTTTAATTTAAGTCGCAACATATCATTAAAAACTGAAAGCATCCCATATAATCAACTAGCATCAAAATCAGTTCAAACATGAATCATCGCCGTAGAGATCTTCCCATCACGCTACAAGCTTCACCTCCTGGCCCTAGCCAAGAGGCTCAGCCCAACATGAATGGGCTGGATCCCTTGAACAAGAACAAAATAAAAAGAAAAAGAAAGGAGAAAACACTCTAAAACTCTCTCTCTTCCCTGTCTCTCCCTGTCTCCCTCTCTCTGTCCGTCGATCTGTCTCTAGCCGTGGATGAGATTATTCTCTTCTTCTTTTTTCTTCTTTCTTTTATAACTCCCCCTCGTCCGCAGTTTCCTTTATGCAGCAATAGTAACACTCTTGTGCTGACTTCCCGTGGGCCCAAGTTTTGTACAACTTGGTAAATCCAGACCATTCATTGGATTGTACACAGAAAACCAGTCAGACATGACCGTTTCTAATCTATTTTGGTGCAACCAATCAGGATTTTAACTGTACCGTCCGTTCTGCTATCGAATGGTTGAAAATCCAATGACTTAAGGTTTTCAAATTCCATCAGCTAGGCGTAGGTTGTAGCTGTCCTAGGAAACGGATGAACGGTTTCGATCGTCCGTTTACACAATGGATGGGGCCCACAATTGCGAACCGGAACCAGACAGCGTTAACGCTGTTTCAAAAGCAGAAATTTCCGTTTTCTGCTGAGATTGGTGGGGCCCATTACCGAATTTTACGGAGGAATCCACTCCGTCCATTGAGTTCACATTGAAAAACCGTTCAGACACGGTCGGTTTTGGATTTCCTCTGACGTGGCCCATTGAGTTTTAACCCAGCCGTCCATCCTGCGTTTTTCATCGATATTCGTTCGTACAAATGCATGGGATTAAACGGACATCTAGGCGAGGGTTGTGACTGTCCCAGAGAATGAATCAACGGTCTGGATTGTCCGTTTGGACGATGGGTGGGGCCCACAACAGAAACCGATGGGTTCGGTTTCAAAACAGCAACGGAAATTTCCGTTTTCAGATTTTTTTTAAAAAAGAAGTCGATCAGCGCCGCTGACCGACCGTTGAGTGATTAGGTGCATACCCGGTGCACTTGTACACAGTACACACATGCTGTACACGTGGGTCCCACAGAGATGTTTTTGAGACATCTGCTCCGTCCATCCGTTTTGCCATATCATTTAAGCCATCAATACCAAAGTTGAAGCAGTTCCAAATATCAGGTGGGCCCCAAATTGTAGATTATTGGGCTGATCTGTCCGTTGGACCACTTCTAGAGGTCTCCAATGGGTGAAAATTGACGTGTACGGTTAATTTATGCTCCTCAGTCCATGTATGAAGTTCAGGATGAACGGATGGTGGAAACCTCGTGATCTTGCAATCTGGATGACTGTGTGGCCTCTTTAACGTGGACGGCTTGATTTCTCTGATCCCGGGCATGTAAATTCATCATTCTTGGTCCCCTGGGGTCCGTACCTGGTGTGGTGATTTCAGAGCATCAAATATACACTTTTAGCACCATTTTGTAGCCCACACTTGCAAATGTACCTTGCATCACAAACACGATCAAATTAGGCTTTTTAAACGGTGGCATGTTCATAAATCCGGTGATAAATGGGGTCTAATATGCAATATTTGACCCTCAACAATTTCCACCAGCTAACACATGTGATTATAAGAGAGAGATATCAATTATAATTTTTAATAAAAGCTATAACTTAAGCTAATGAGAAGATGGAAAGCTCAAGGGGAAGAATCATCACCTGATGAACCGAATCACCTTCTAGTGTCACTAAGTACTTGCACCCTTAGAACCGAATCCTAACCTGAGTTATAAATTTTGTATGGTTAGATCCAAGTTTCATATGTTATTTATGGTTAAGATCATGACCTATGGTTTGGATCATTTAGATTTAGGGTTTTATTCATTAATCTAATCTTAAACCTTGGTTTAGGGGTTGAAGTCCAACTCATATAATTAGATTGTAATAATATTAGAATAAAGTAAAATTGAATAATAACTGCCTATTAATACTAATAATGCTAATCTTATTGTCAATAGCCCACCATGATAAAATAAGAAGAACGTGAATAATGTTAACACCAAGTATCTATAATAACCGACATTTAGCAAAATTAACCTATCAATGGTTAGCCACATTTAATAATTGTAATAATTATAGTGACCCTAATGATGGCAATAAATACTAAGATCTACTATTAAAGATAATATTTAGGAGAGTTAATTAAGATTCTACTATTTGATAACTACAGATTTTGTTTATAATAACTAACATTAGAGCAAATAACATATTGATGTAGATTTAAGTTTTCATCCTAGGGTTAGGTCTAGGTTTAGATTTTAGATGAAATTTCTAATTTATGTAATAGAAATATTAATGATATCACCGGTTTGACATAATAAGCTAGCAATGGTTTATAACAACAACAACAAATATGATTGAATAAGATGGCTTACCTAACCTGAGCCAGATCCGAGTGAGTTGACTCGATTATACTCGGCGAGTTTTAGTCGAGTCGACTCGGTAGCGAGTCGTTCTAATTCGACCTCTCCCACTCCTTCTTTCCTTCTCTTTCTCCTTTCTTTCCACCTTGTTACAATGCCTAGCAGAGAGCCTGGACAAACCAACTCAACGCAAATCGGCTGGACTCGGTTTCAGCCGAGTCAACTCAGCCACCAACCCGGCCAACCTCTCCTTCTTCTTCCTCTTTTCTTTCTTTCCCTGTCAGCTGAAACGTCCAGCAACTCGCTGGCGCTTTGATCAGTTCAGCGGACTGGTGCGCCCCAACTGAGCTCGATTGGAGCTGTTGCCGCACAGGCAGCCACTCGCCGATCTCCCTTCCTCCTCACTCTCTTTCTTCCCCTCTTTTCTGATTTCTCTCTCTCCCTTCTCTCTCATTTAGAGAGGTCCAGCAGCACCTGGACTCGACCCAACTATGACCCAACTGGGCCAACAACCCAACCCAAAACCGAACTCGGTCGGGTCAGCATGGTGCGTCACCAAGCAGTGCAGTGCAACAGTCACCTCCTCCCATCTCCGCTTCTTCCTTCTTCCTTCTTTCTTATCTTCCTATCTCTCTTCCTCTTCTTTCAACTAAGGGTCAGAAGGACCTCCGCTCGGCAAGATCCCGCGTTGTCCCGAGACGTCTCGGTGCAGCTCGAACGGGGAGGATGGAGGCAGCCACTAATGGCCAATCCAACCTCCCAGCTCTTTCTTCGATCTGGGTTCAGCAGGAGGTCTGGGCGGACTCCAGGGAGCTTGGGGACATGTTTCCTTGAAGTTCTATGGAGGTTAGCTCGATGGGTTCAGTGGTAGGAGGAAACGGCTAAGGGAGATCTGTTTTCGGTTGCTGATTTTAGATTTTATACTTTCCTTGCAAAACCCTAAAGATACACGATTGGGATTGCTTGGGATTGAACGCCCGAGATCGAGTATTAGGAGCGCACGCAGATCGCCCTCGTGGCAAGGAGGACAGTTGCTATTTCTGGAAAAATGGTTTTGTAGGGTCTGCTTTCAGCGAGGGTGGTGTGCATGTGCATGTGTGGAGTCACTTGGAACTTAGGGGTTTTGGCCAGAAGACTCGTCCGAACCAGATGAACGGTTCAAATCAAGAAGATGGGCCTCGCTAGTGGGCCACCATTGCAACAAACGGACGACGTCCGTTCGCTGGCAAAGACACACACACACACACACACACCACACACACACAGAGAGAGAGAGAGAGAGAGAGAGAGAGAGGAGAGAGAGAGAATGTCTCTCCATTTAAAGCAAAACGCGGGTAAGCCGCTTTGACTGTGCTGGCTCGACCAATGCACGGCGGGTGCTCGTCCCGGTTGTGCACACGTGCTGAGATGTGGGGTCCACCGTAATGTTTGTGAGAAATCTACTCCATCAATATTGCTTGGGGGCCTCGATCAGGTCTTCTAACCAAAAATGGGGTCGACCAAAGGTCCAGGTGGGCTGTACTCTTAAATTTCACATCCTAATGGTGGGTTCTCGATGATCTAGTGGTCGGATCACCCCGGGATTGAACTTCAACGGTTAAAAGGGCCTAAGGGACCATTTAAGCTAGAGATCAATGGCTAAACTATAGATTGTGCATCCTATTATGTTTTCATAGCATTACATATCATGTTATAATACTTATAATAATATTATTATTTTATTATAATTATTACCATTATTATTAATCTTGTAGATTTTATTTTACTTTTCCCTAAGTTGTTGATATGAATCTAAATACATGGGTCTCGATGTACGTTCAAGACCTAATATATTACTAGTCTAAATACTAATATTAATATTTAATTTTATTACTATCATTATTCATTTCTTTATTATTATATTTATTATTTTTACCTGTGTGTGCATCATGTTGTGGGTCCCGCTCTGTGGGTCATTAGGACCATTTATCTCGTGATTTTACTTCAATATTATTATTATCATTATTATTACTCATGCCTGCTATTACTTATTTATCTTGTTATTTATTTACTTACTTATTCATTGTTATTATTATTATGCTTATATGTAAGACGTGAGACTATTTGTCGTGTGTCATTTAGCTACATGCCTTAACATTAGGGTTACTTACCTTAAGGTGGGTTACAAGTCATGAACTTCTAATTACTAAATCATGATTTGTTGAGCGTTTCAACACTCCAATGATTGGATTGACAATTATTTAATTATCAACCACCTTTGAGATCCTAAGGAATGTCTAGGCATGATCAGGGAGTTAGATGTGAAAGTAGACAACTTGATTTGTGCTTTTAAAAGACGGATCGCCCTATGAGGCATTGTAAACAAGGTGAACGGTGGATTTCGTGATTCAGGGTTATATGTACGTAATTCGGTTAGATTTGTCCATCAGTGGAGTTGGGTTTAGACTAAAATGAACATGAATGTTTACTTAAGACTGGCTTGTGTTTATGCTAAGTTTGGTTATACGGTAACACCCAAGTACTGGAAAGTACGGGGTGTTACAATCTACCCCCCTTAAAAAGAATTTCTTCCTCGAAATTCACTGCTTCTATTATTATTAAGGACAATGATAATTACCATTATTTTCCTATGTGTACAAACGTATGCCACTAGGCGCCCAAAACTAAGGTCGTTACAATCTACCCCCCTTAAAGAAGAATCTCGTCCCTGAGATTTTGATGATACTCTTTCCACCTTTTTAATGGTACAAGTAGCAGGGTTATCCTATCGCTTGCCAACATTTAAAATTTCCCACAGTATCTACAAAGATTAGAAGTTCATTTAGGTGGCCACTAATAATATTTTACATCTTCCTCTTTATTTTCCCTCTCTTTTAATGATGGTTTCACTACTGACTAAAGTACATTACAGTTTTCTACTTTCACGCTCGAGCCAACGCGAATAGATGGTTGTAGTAGGTTTGAGCCCGATACATTAGTCGTCTGCCTGCAGGACAGAGGATTTTGGTATCAATTCATAATCCTGTTAAATCTCGATCCTTTACTTGATCAGAGCATTGGAGTCATTGAGATTTGCTAGGACTTATAACTTTGAGCCAAACCATGCAAACTTCGTTTAAGTACGGTTCCATCAACTCGTGACCTCGCTTATTCTAGACTCTTGGGGAGCATCCTGCAATCATCTAATGAAAGCGCCCAAAGTTTACGTGAGTAGACGTGAGCGACCATCACGCTTCCAGCCCGCACTCTGATTACCTAAGTACTAATCGGAAATTTCAGGATCAAGATTTCTACATGGAGTCTAAGTTTGAAATTTCTAAACTCGTTTAGGATTTCAAATCTAATTTTAATATGCGCAGCCTAGGGTTGAAAACTTACTAAAAAAAAATCTATAACTTCCTCTTACCAATTCTACATACTGAAACTTGTGAGAATTATCATTCCTAAGTAAGGTGTATCTAAGTAACAACTCCTACTATGAATCCGTAGATTTAGGAAGTGCTCATGTTCAATGTGGTGGGTAAGAAACTTCTTATGAATCCTAAGCTTGCTTCATATGCTGATTGTTGTGACGACATTATTTCTAATTAAGGAAATTTCTACAAAAGTTCAAAAATCTAGGTTTCTAAGAATTGTATTTTGGGAGTTAAGTTTAGGGGATGATTCCACTTGGTCTTATGTATATTGCAATGGTGTTTGTCCACCGTAACTTTTAGGCTTAGCTTCCAAGTTTAAGCAGCTACCCTGATATCCTACAATGGAGAACTAAGTTTTTTATTTATTTATTTTTTTTTTTATAAGTTCCAAACAGTTGTTCTGGTAATTTATAAGGAGACCAAAATTGTATTTCTAAGATTCAAACAACGCTCCTATTGTTTATAGGGGAACCAAAATTTTTGTCTCTAAGTTTCGAATGACCAACGTAAAATTTGTATTAACTTTACCTCTAATTAATTCTAAACACTGAAATTTGATGAGAATTATCGTCCCTAATTAACGAAATGTGTTGGGGAATTCAGGTTATACTCCTAATAACTTTTCCTAAGTCTAAGTGAGTACTTAAGTTTATTCTAATATACGAGATGGGGGGTAAAGAATTCCCCATAATACCTAAGTTCATTTCATTTGTTAATTAGTTATTTCGACAGTGTTACTCCTAACCGGGAAATTATTTTATTTTTATTTTTATTTTTATTTTTATTTATGTTTTTTTTTTTTATATAGGAAAGTTCATATCCTAGATTTTTTTGAAAGTTTTCATTTGGAAGTCAAGTATAAGAATGTCCTTACGTAGCTTGGTGTACATCATAATGAGTACTTGGTGCACATTTAATTTCTAAGTCCAAGCAACCATTTGGTAGTTCTCAAGGGAACTAAAGTTTTAAGTTTCTAAGTTCTCAACCTCCCCTAATCTCAAGGGAATCTCACATAAGTTTGAATGGTACTCCAACAATTCCAAAGGGAACTTAGGTCCATTTCTAAGTTCCATGGTTATCCAAACAACTGCCCAGGGGCCTAACATTTTGATTTTCTACATTCTCAATTCCTTCTAGCTACAGATGAAGTTCTCATAAGTTCAAATACTTGTTCTAATAACTCTAAGGGAACCTAAGATTAGGGTTTCTACATTCTCAATCATTCTTCTAAGTCTAGGGAAAATTCACCTAAGTTCAATTTCTAATTTCCAACATCTTAACTTGAGACAATTAAAGTTTGTATAAGATCATTTCCCAAGGCCAAGTTTGTCCAAACTATGCTCTGATACCAACTGTAACGCCCCGAATCTCCAGGACCCGAGTACACGACCCATTTCCCAAAAACCCGAGTGTTAACCTTAAAGGATGGTCAAATTCAAGTGTACATTTTTTTTTCTTTTATCAGAGTAAGCAAATGAGCATAGTGTGGACAAATCGACATAAAGAAAATTTTCATTATCATTCCAATATACAAGAAGCTGCCCATAATGACTTATACAAACCCATGTCTATAAATTTCAACAAGTACAAGATTTGTAAGAATTTAATACACGAAGAATAACAGCAAGCATATAAATATAAGCCGCCAGATCACGCGGCTCCTCCAGAAAAATATGGCCATGCATCCTTGGTGATCGTACCCTGCTCCTCATCAAATCTGAACATGCATATCACTAAAGCCACCTGTACTACCTGTACGGTTGTATATTTGATGGATGAGTAGCCAACTCAGTGTGAATTCTCCTCAAGATTACACACTGCCGCATTAGGTAAGCATAGTTACAAAATATTCAGACAACCAAAACAAAGTAAATGTCGTCTTATTAGATGCATGGATGCGTGAATGCAATCATCGCCCCGGGAATGCTCATCCGTGCGGACAGTGTGTCGTCACCCATGCAGTCATCGAACCTGAGAAATATCATCCAGTCGGAACAATACGTGCCATGTATGCATAATTAGCCAAGTCATTATTAGTCCATTTACAACCAGCCAATTTAGATAAGCTCAAAGGTCACTACGGGGAGCACGTGGCCCAATGTAGGTCGACAGCTCAGGCATAGTGTCCCATTCCCACCATCTCTGGCTCATGAGACTACCGCCTTAGGATGTTTAATGGTACCCCATTGACTAATGGCCAATCATATTACAATATATGGGGCTTACCATCACATGGTTGGACAATATAAAATATCGAACCCATATAGGGAAAACACCAGAACAAAGCCACGTAGAGCGATATCAAATAAGCCACATAAGGCATTTATCAAAGTAGGCCTCATAAGGCGAGTATCAAAACCATGCGATAAAAGACCATCCTTGAAAACCATTGGACACAACAACCCTGGACGGTAGGCCCACATCAATGATCAATTTAGACCACCACTCAATAACCACTAAGTCGAAGGTTCATTTTAATCGCAACCAGTCGGGTTACATCCCAAGCATGGGTGTACATTTATATGTGAGAATTTTCCACTAATGTACCAGTTTAAAGTCCATAAGCAATACACAATTAATCCATAAGCATGAACAAATATACATGATTAACATTAAGCAGGCAATATAACAATTCAATTTGCACCATCTAACACATGTGATTATAAGAGAGGGATATCAATTATAATTTTTAATAAAAGCTATAACTTAAGCTAATGAGAAGATGGAAAGCTTAAGGAGAAGAATTATCACCTGATGAACCGAATCACCTTCTAGTGTCACTAAGTACTTGCGCCCTTAGAACCGAATCCTAACCTGTGTTATAAATTTTGTATGGTTAGATCCAAGTTTCATATGTTATTTATGGTTAAGATCATGACCTATGGTTTGGATCATTTAGATTTAGAGTTTTATTCATTAATCTAATATTAAACCTTGGTTTATGGGTTGAAGTCCAACTCATATAATTAGATTGTATTAATATTAGAATGGAGTAAAATTGAATAATAACTGCCTATTAATACTAATAATGCTAATCTTATTATCAATAGCCTACAATGATAAAATAGGAATAACGTGAATAATGTTAATACCAAGTATCTATAATAACCGATATTTAGCAAAATTAACCTATCAATGGTTAGCCACATTTAATAATTGCAATAATTATAGTGACCCTAATGATGGTAATAAATACTAAGATCTACTATTAAGGATAATATTTAGGAGAGTTAATTAAGACTCTACTATTTGATAACTACAATTTTGTTTATAATAACTAACATTAGAGCAAATAGCATATTGATGTAGATTTAAGTTTTCATCCTAGAGTTAGGTCTAGGTTTAGATTTTTAGATGAAATTTCTAATTTATATAATAACAATATTAATGATATCACCAGTTTAAAATAATAATCTAGCAATGGTTTATAACAACAACAACAAATATGATTGAATAAGATGGCTTACCTAACTTGAGCTAGATCCGAGTGAGTTGACTTGATTAGACTCGGCGAGTTTTAGCCGAGTCGACTCGGTAGCGAGTCGTTCTAATTCGACCTCTCCCACTACTTCTTTCCTTCTCTTTCTCCTTTCTTTCCACCTTGTTGCAATGCCTAGCAGAGAGCTTGGACAGACCAACTCAACGCAAATTGGCTGGACTCAGTTTCAGCCGAGTCAACTCAGCCACCAACCCGGCCAACCTCTCCTTCTTCTTCCTCTTTTCTTTCTTTCCCTGTCAGCTGAAACGTCCAGCAACTCGCTGGCGCTTTGATCAGTTCAGCGGACTGGTGCGCCCCAACTGAGCTCGGTTGGAGCTGCTGCCGCACAGGCAGCCACTCGCCGATCTCCCTTCCTCCTCACTCTCTTTTCTTCCCCTCTTTTCTGATTTCTCTCTCTCCCTTCTCTCTCATTTAGAGAGGTCCAGCAGCACCTGGACTCGACCCGACTATGACCCAACTGGGACAGTAACCCAACCCAAAAGCGAACTCGGTCGGGTCAGCGTGGTGCGGCACCCAGCAGTGCGGTGCAACAGTCACCTCCTCCCATCTCCTCTTCTTCCTTCTTCCTTCTTTCTTATCTTCCTATCTCTCTTCCTCTTCTTTCAACTAAGGGTCAGAAGGACCTCCGCTCGGCAAGATCCCGCGTTGTCCCGAGACGTCTCGGTGCAGCTCGAACGGGGAGGATGGAGGCAGCCACTAATGGCAAATCCAACCTCCCAGCTCCTTTCTTCGATCTGGGTTCAGCAGGAGGTCTGGGCAGACTCCAGGGAGCTTGGGGACATGTTTCCTTGAAGTTCTATGGAGGTTAGCTCGGTGGGTTCAGCGGTGGGAGGAAACGGCTAAGGGAGATCTATTTTTTGGTTGCTGATTTTAGATTTTATACTTTCCTTGCAAAATCCTAACGATACACGGTTGGGATTGCTCAGGATTGAACGCCCGAGATCGAGTATTAGGATTGCACACGGATCGCCCTCGTGGCAAGGAGGACAATTGTTATTTTTGGAAAAACGGTTTTATAGGGTCTGCTATCAGCGAGGGTGGTGTGCGGAATCACTTGGAACTTAGGGGTTTTGGTCAGAAGACCCGTCCGAACCAGATGAACGGTTCAGATCAAGAAGATGGGCCTCGCTAATGGGCCACCATTGCAACAAACGGACGACGTCCGTTCGCTGGCAAAGACGCAGAGAGAGAGAGAGAGAGAGAGAATGTCTCTCCATTTAAAGCAAAACGCGGGTCAGCCCGCTTTAACTGTGCTGGCTCGACCAATGCACGGCTGGTGCTCGTCCCGGTTGTGCACACGTGCTGAGATGTGGGGTCCACCGTAATGTTTGTGAGAAATCTACTCCGTCAATTTTGCTTGGGGGCCTCGATCAGGTCTTCTAACCAAAAATGGGGCCGACCAAAGGTCCAGGTGGGCTGTACTCTTAAATTTCACATCCTAATGGTGGGTTCTCGATGATCTAGTGGTCGGATCACCCCGGGATTGAACTTCAATGGTTAAAAGGGCCTAAGGGACCATTTAAGCTAGAGATCAATGGCTAAACTATAGATTGTGCGTCCTATTATGTTTTCATAGCATTACATATCATGTTATAATACTTATAATAATATTATTGTTTTATTATAATTATTACCATTATTATTATTCTTGTAGATTTTATTTTACTTTTCCCTAAGTTGTTGATATGAATCTAAATACATGGGTCTCGATGTACGTTCAAGACCTACTATATTACTAGTCTAAATACTAATATTAATATTTAATTTTATTACTATCATTATTCATTTCTTTATTATTATATTTATTATTTTCACCTGTGTGTGCATCATGTTGTGGGTCCCGCTCTGTGGGTCATTAGGACCATTTATCTCGTGATTTTACTTCAATATTATTATTATCATTATTATTATTCATACCTGCTATTACTTATTTATCTTTTTATTTGTTTACTTACTTATTCATTGTTATTATTATTATGCTTATATGTAAGACGTGAGACTATTTGTCGTGTGTCATTTAGCTACATGCCTTAACATTAGGGTTACTTACCTTATGGTGGGTTACAAGTCATGAACTTCTAATTACTAAATCATGATTTGTTGAGCGTTCCAACACTCCAATGATTGGATTGACAATTATTTAATTATCAACAACCTTTGAGATCCTAAGGAATGTCTAGGCATGATCAGGGAGTTGGATGTGAAACTAGACAACTTGATCTGTGCTTTTAAAAGACGGATCGCCCTATGAGGCATTGTAAACAAGGTGAACGATGGATTTCGTGATTCAGGGTTGTTTGTACGTAATTCGGTTAGATTTGTCCATCAATGGAGTTGGTTTTAGACTAAAATGAATGTGAATTTTTACTTAAGACTGACATGTGTTTATGCTAAGTTTAGTTATACGGTAACACCCGAGTACTGGAAAGTACGGGGTGTTACATACACTAATAGGCACTCAAACCAGGAATTTTGGTTTACATAATCATCTAAGTGGTGAATCTGTATGATACTTGGTCAGATGATCATTAGTGGACCTTCTAAGACAAATGAGTAGTTTGGATCAGCTCAGATCATCGCAGGGACCCCATATCTGATCTGTGCGTGTGTACAGATAACGTGCATGATGAGGGTCGAATATTGCATCTCAGACCCCGACTATTACCTGATTTTACATACATGATAAAGCTTAAAGCCATATTTTAATTGTGTTTTTATTACAGGATGAAATCAGGAGCGTGTATTGAAAAATGATGTTAAAAGCATGGACTTGACGCTCTGAAATTACCAGAGCACGGGATGAACCTCAGAAGACCAATATTGAAGAATTTACATGCCAGGGACCCGAGGAAATCAAGCCGTTCACATTTAAAGAGGCCCGAAACTGGTCCAGAATGCAAGATCACATGGTTCCCTCTATCTGATTGGCTCGAAACCTTATACATGGGATTAGGGACATAAATTAACCGTACATTTCAAATTTCAGCCCTCGGATCACTATGGAAGTGCCCCGACTGACAAATCAGCCCATAAACCGTTGATTCTGGGCCCACCTGATATCTGGAACTGCCTCAAATTTGGTTTTGGTGGTTGAAATAATATGAGGAAAAACATGGACGGTGCATATTTCGCACAGACATTACAGTGGGCCCTGTACGTGGTGCATGTACACCATGCACATGTAGCCAGCCGTGCATGGGACCGCCAGCCGGTCAGCGCAGCTGCTGACCCGTGGCTGTCTCCCTCTCAAAACGGCAATTGCCGTTTTCGGCAGCAGCGAACGGACGCCGCTGGACGTTTTACGGACGGTAGTGGGTCCCACACGTCACCCGTACGGTTCATCCAATCCGTTCATCTTGTAGAGTGGCTCGAGCACTACAAAACCATGTTGATATTTTGTGTCCATGCGTGCACACGTGTGCGGTACAGAGGCCACAAAAGGGCTGCCCTGCAACGTTCAAATCTGATCTTTCTGTGTTTTCTTCTCTGGGACGCATCAATGGACGTTCAAAACTACCTATTCTTGACTGAAATTTCGTCCTGAATCCAATGAACTGGGTGGATTTTCCAGAAAATACTTCTGTGGGGCCCACCGATCACGACAGCGGAAGAGGTGCAAAAGCTTTCGCACATCCGCGAAAATCCAATTTTTCAGGCGATTGTGGGCCACCATCTTTGATCGTATGGTAGATCTGAACGTACATCATGTAGAGGACCCAAGAAAGTCCTAAGGGACGGTGTTTTTATGGAATTTGAGCAAGGAAAGTGCCGTGTTTCGAGGCCCCGAACTTAGCTGCGAAAAAGCTTTCGCTGCGCATGCGACAGCTTCCCAAATCCGATTTTCACCACTCCAGCCACTCCATCAGCTATAAAAAGAGTTGCAAAACATGAGGAAGGGCATTCAAAAATCAGAGAAATTCCAGATCCAGAGAAGAGAAGAAAGGAGAGAGAGAGAGAGAGAGAAGAGAGAGAGAGAGAGAGAGAGAGAGAGAGAGAGATCGATTGGTTTGATGTTCCCTTTTATGAATTTTGTTTATCCATCTTTTAATAGATTTTATGGGTCACTAATCTCTCAGCTAGGGCTGAGATGAAGCCCCTAATTTGAATACTTTTGTTATATTTTGATTTTACTTTGATTTGATTGGTGTGTTTCTTTCTCTAAGTGGGCTTGATTGGTTTAAATTCTATACTTCTCCATCTATGAACTTGACCAAAGTATATATATGGATGATGTCTGGATGCTTATTCTAGGTGCTTGTGTCTGATCATGAACAGGTTTCCTAAGAGGAAGAAACATGGTGCTTTAATGAACTGTACATTCCATGTGCCCGATTAAGGACATGGGATGTGTTATTCATGGCATTGCTTAAAGGAATTAGACATTCTGTATGCCCGATTAAGGACACAGATTGTGCTTTATCTATATAAGTGGTATCAATCTAGATTAAGGTGAATCAACAGACAAAACAAGGGTTAGGATAATTAGGGGTGGATTCGAAAGTCCTAGTGCTCTTTCTCTTATTGAATTTTCTTCCCTGTTCTTAATTGTTTTTCCTAGAATTGTGCTTAGTAATTCGCTCCATTATTTGTTGGATTAGTTAAGGAGAATCACATATTTGAATTGTGACGACCAGTCCTCGTGGGAACGATCTCGTAATACGTACCATATCTACATCTGATTCGTATACTTGCGAGTTTAAAGATCATTTAAATCATGTTGGTTTAAATAAAACATCAAGTTTTTGGCGCCGTTGCCGGGGACTATTTCGATCCAAATTGGATTTAAGATTCTCTCTTATCATAATTCATAGTCTTAGGATTTTACTAATTTTAGATTAGAGTTTTTGTTTAGAAACTAACCTATTTCCTATTTTGTAGGGTCCTGAAATAAACTTCTAATTTGGTAATCCCTTTCTAAATTCTTTACTTTTTCTAATTTTTATTTTTAGAATTAGGATTTTACTTTTTAGAATTTTCTAATTCTAGAATTTCTTTTTTTGAATTTTTGAATTTTCTATTTTTAGATTTGGATTCTTCTTTTAAGTAACTTTCTATTTTCTAGTTTTAGAAATTTCTTTTTCCTTTTTAGAAACTTACTTAGCTTTTTTTTTTAGTAACTTTCTAATTCTAGGATTTCTTTCCTTTTTAGAAACTAACTCTTCTTTTTTGTTCTTTAGGAAATTTCTAATTTTAGATTTTTTGTTTTAGAAACTAACTTGTTTTGTTTTCTTTTGCAGGATTCTAACATAGATCTCCAAATTGGTAACATCTTTCTAAATTCTCCAGTCTTCTCTACTTTCTATTTTGAGAATTAGGTTTTTATTTTTTAGGAATTTTCTATTTTCTAATTTTGGATTTAGAAACTTTCTATTTTCTAGTTTTAGAAACTTTCTTTTTTTTTTTTAGAAATTAACCGTTGCTTAGGATTTTTCTATCATTATTTTAGGAAACTTGATTTGTTTTTGTTTTTATTTACAGGAATTGAGGAAGGAAGCTACTAAGTGAAGGAGGAGCTTCTGAAATCTTCTGACATCAATCATCTCCTTTTCTGGGTTCTTTCTTCCCATTCTTATTTACATAGTTTTAATTTGTTTTAGAATCTCATAGTTTCTAGTTCTAGTTTTATTTCTCTTAGGTTGCTTCTTAGTTTAGTTTTCTTTCTTACATTGCAATAACATAGTTTATGCTAGGACGTAGATCTCCTAAACATAGAACTAGCACCTTTTGATCCTGAAATAGAAAGAACTTTTCGTAGAAGATTTAGAAACATCCTATTTGAAATGGCAGAAGAGAATGGAACTAAAGCTCTTAGAGATTATTCAGCTCCTGTCCAATTCAATGCGCCTTCATGCATAGTGTTGCCCACCACCACGGCAGCACACTTTGAACTTAAGACTGGGGTCATACAGTTGTTGCCTTCCTTTTATGGTTTAGACAAGAGGACCCATATCATCATGTGAAAGAATTCCTAGACATTGTTCCACCTTTAAGTTCCAAAACTTCTCAGACGATTCGATCCGCCTACGCTTGTTTCCTTTTTCCTTGAAGGATAAGGCGAAAGCATGGTTGAATTCTCTAGAAGTTGGGTCTATCACTACATGGGACCAATTGTCTAGGAAGTCCTTAAACAAGTTCTTCCCTGTTCACAAAACTAATGCTCTCCGTAGAGAAATCACTAATTTCACACAAAAAGAGGGAGAGCACTTTCATGAATGTTGGGAAAGATGGAAGGACTTACTTCTTAAATGTCCACACCATGGTTTTGAAAAGTGGCAATAGGTTCAATACTTCTATGACGGTTTGACATCCCAGAACCGTCGCATGGTTGATGCCACCAGTGGAGGGTCATTCATGACCAAAAGTGATGTTGAAGCATGGAACTTCTTTGAAGCCTTGTGTGAAAATTCCCAGCAATGGGACTATTCAAATAGAGATGACAGAAGTCCCCAACCACAAAAGAGAGGTGGTATATATGAGATAGGAGTCACGCCAGACCTCTATGCCAAGATTGATGGCCTGACCAAGAAGGTTGATGCTCTGATGTTGCATAATGGACCTCCAAAACTCAAGCCGAGGCTTGTGCCATATGCTCTAGCCCTGCCCATCCTATGCAGTCTTGTCCATCTGGTGCAGCATCCCCAGAACTTCTCTCTGAACAAGTACATGCTATGAATACTTTTCAAAAACCTGGGAATGATCCTTACTCGAACACATACAACCCAGGGTGGGCTAGACATCCAAATTTTTCTTGGGCAAAGGGACCACAACAAGGAGGACCATCTGGAAATCCTCCTATGCAACCTCAGCAGTTTCCGCAATATCAACAACCGCCTGCACAATCAAGGAAACCATCTCTTGAGGATACACTCATCTTTTTATGCAGAGTTCTCTCCAATTCCAAAAAGACACCCAACAAACCTTACTAGCCAACCAGCAAAGCTTACATGCAAATGCGCAATCCATTGCCAAGCTTGAAGTACAAATGGGTCAACTAGCTGCCACATTGAGTGAGAGAGAGAAGGGTAAGTTCCCTAGCCAACCTGTGGCTAATCTAAAGGGACAGCATGAAATTGGCTCTAATTCCAACCAAGGACAATATCATGAGCAAGCCAAATCGATCACTACCCTTAGGTCAGGCAAACAGATTGACAACAGGATAGAGATGCATAGGGATGAATCAAATTCTAAAGCAGAAGATCAAGATGAAGCAGAGAGACACACCAATGCATCTAAAGTCCAAAAGCTCTCTGACTCTCCAAGAGACACTAATGTGCCACCCTACGTGCCCAAAGCACCCTTTCCTCAACGTTTGGCACCAATAAAGAAAAGAAACAACTTTGATGAAATCTTGGATGTGTTTAAAAAAGTGCAAGTCAACATCCCGTTGCTTGACGCTATCAAGCAAGTCCCTCCTTACGCTAAGTTTCTTAAAGATTTATGCACTCAAAGCGTAAGCAGAATGTTCATAAGAAGGTCTTCCTTGCAGAGCAGCTTAGCTCCATGATTCAACATAACACCCCTCCTAAATTTAGGGATCCAGGAGCTCCCACCATTTCTTGCGGCATAGGAGATCATAAGATCGGGAAGGCATTGCTTGATTTAGGGGCGAGCGTCAATTTGTTACCATATTCGGTTTATGAGCAGCTAGGACTTGGTGAGTTGAAACCGACTAAAATAACATTACAACTAGCTGATAGATCTGTCAAGGTGCCCCGTGGTGTTATTGAAGATGTGTTAATCCAGGTTGATAAATTTTATTTTCCAGTGGATTTCATAGTTATAGATACTCAGCCTGTCCGGAATCCGACTAGTCAGATCCCGTCATCTTGGGTCGTCCATTTTTGGCCACATCTAATGCTATTATAAATTGCCGGAATGGAGTTATGAAGTTGTCCTTTGGTAACATGAATATTAAACTCAATGTCTTTAATGCAGGACAACAATCCGCAGATTTGGACGACATATTTGAAGTGGACATGATCGAGAGTCTAGTGCAGGACTCCTTCCGTAAATCTTTTGAAGATCCACTTGAGACCTGCTTAGCACAATATGGCACGGATTTTGACATAGATAGTCCCATCCACGAAGTCAATGCACTGCTCGACTCTACTCCTATATTGGAGACTGAAAAATGGAGAGCAAAAGTGGAACCTCTTCATCCCTCTGAGACTCTTTCTGACAGCACAGTTTCTAACTCTGAGAAGGCAAAAGAGAGCAGGCTGCTTAATGTTCTTGGAGCATATAAGGCAGCAATTGAACGGAGGATAGCGGAAATACAGGGAGTATGCCCCACTGTATGTATGGATCATGCTGCGGGAATGTCGCGTGAAATGCAAAGGAAGCGTGATCCTAACATGGAAGAAGTCGTTCGAGCAGAAGTCCTTAAACTATTTGACGACAGTATCAGTTACCTCATTTCAGATAGCACAGTTCATGAGAACTCACATCACTTGTCTGGGATTGGTTAATCAAGGTGTTGAGGTAATTTCTTTGGTGGACCCTGGTTATAAAGATTAGTTCATTCATGGTCCGTTCTTGTCTGGCTGAAGACGTTAAACTTAGCGCTCCTGGGAGGCAACCCAGCGTTTCATTTATTTCTTTTTCCTTGTTAGTTAGTTCAATGTTTGTGGGTAACATTACTGCAAACCCTCACGAGACTACAACTCGTCCACTAGGGGTAACCTAGGGTTTAAAGGCTTGTTGCATACGCTAAATGCAATCGAGAGCACCTGCGAAAGTGGTATAGGTAGGATTTTCTTTTTAGGATTTTATTTTTGTATTTTTTTGTTTTGTTTTTGTTAATATCTCTCTTGTGCTGACCTGCTTTTATGTTGATATTTTTGAGCAAGCTTCTTGATTCTTCATTCAGGTACTATCTTTCCCTCACTCCTCTTTTCTTTTCGTTGTCTCATGTGCATTACATGCTTATTTCTTTACATTGAGGACAATGTAGGTTTTAGGTTGGGGGTGGGAGATTAGGTTACCTAATCAGTATTTTCTTGGTCTTGAGCAAAATTGTGAAAATTTTAAAATTTTCTGGAATTTCTGTTGAATTCAAAGTGATTTTGAAGGATAGTTGTGATTTTGAAATTACAAGATACAGAATGTGAGTAATTTATGACTCTTGGATTCAGTTGTCTGGCGAATTTCACACTTAAGTTTGAATTGTTAATCCATGTTTAGAAGTTGTAAACATTGATTGAGCCAGGATTGCACATATCAGATCTCACTTACACATTAAGTTTTCAGTTCGATATTAAATGGTAACTTGGTAATCACTAAGCATGAAAGGAACCAGCCTGAAAAATAAAATTTTTAGCATCAGTTTATAAAGAAGAATTGAAAGAATAAGTCGCATAATCGTCATCATAGGTTTGCTCCCTATAGATGAAGATTCGATTCCCCATAGTTGACATGAGAAAAGAGTTAGGCGACAAGTTTTCACCATAGGTTTGCTCCCTATAGGTGCGGATTTGATTCCCCTCCTTGGCACCACTGTTTATAAGGAAATCAAAGGCTGATAGAACAAAAAGATGATCTAAAATGCTAGTGTTGGTTTCAGGTTTGGTTGTCACGAATTCCAATGATATCATGAAATTGACAATTGGATCTTTTAATGATTGTAAGCCGAGATTACACTATACACTCATGGAACTCAATGTTTAGAATATTCTAATTAATGGATTAATATTTTAAACTTGATTATGAAGTTTACTGTGAGTTTGATTCCAAAAATAAATAAAAAATAAATAAATTCTTTCACCACCATTCATGAATTTTAGAATTTTCACATCTCAATATCTGTTCACAAGTCACTTGAGTTTATAGGAATTGTCTTTTATTTTTGAAATTATTTTTCGCATGTTTTGCTCGGGACTAGCAAAATGCTGGTTGGGGGTTGTGATGAGGGTCGAATATTGCATCTCAGACCCCGACTATTACCTGATTTTACATACATGATAAAGCTTAAAACCATATTTTAATTGTGTTTTTATTACAGGATGAAATCAGGAGCGTGTATTGAAAATGATGTTAAAAGCATGGACTTGACGCTCCGAAATTACCAGAGCACGGGATGAACCTCAGAAGACCAATATTGAAGAATTTACATGCCAGGGACCCGAGGAAATCATGTCGTTCACGTTTAAAAGAGGCCCGAAACTGGTCCAGAATGCAAGATCACATGGTTCCCTCTATCTGATTGGCTCGAAACCTTATACATGGGATTAGGGACATAAATTAACCGTACATTTCAAATTTCAGCCCTCGGATCACTATGAAGTGCCCCAACTGACAAATCAGCCCATAAACCGTTGATTCTGGGCCCACCTGATATCTGGAACTGCCTCAATTTGGTTTTGGGTTGAAATATATGAGGAAAAACATGGACGGTGCAGATTTCGCACAGACATTACAGTGGGCCTGTACGTGATGCATGTACACCATGCACATGTAGCCAGCCGCATGGGACCGCCAGCCGGTCAGCGCAGCTGCTGACCTGCGGCTGTCTCCCTCTCAAAACGGCAATTGCCGTTTTCGGCAGCAGCGAACGGACGCGCTGGACGTTTTCGGACGGTAGTGGGTCCCACACGTCACCCGTACGGTTCATCCAATCCGTTCATCTTGTAGAGTGGCTCGAGCACTACAAAACCATGTTGATATTTTATGTCCATGCGTGCACACGTGTGCGGTACAGAGGCCACAAAAGGGCTGCCCTGCAACGTTCAAATCTGATCTCTGTGTTTTCTTCTCTGGGACGCATCAATGGACGTTCAAAACTACCTATTCTTGACTGAAATTTCGTCCTGAATCCAATGGACGGGTGGATTTTCCAGAAAATACTTCTGTGGGGCCCACCGATCACGACAGCGGAAGAGGTGCAAAGCTTTCGCACATCCGCGAAAATCCAATTTTTCAGGCGATTGTGGGCCACCATCTTTGATCATATGGTAGATCTGAACCATACATCATGTAGAGGACCCAAGAAAGTCCTAAGGGACGGTGTTTTTATGGAATTTGAGCAAGGAAAGTGTCGTGTTTCGAGGCCCCGAACTTAGCTGCGAAAAAGCTTTCGCTGCGCATGCGACAGCTTCCCAAATCCGATTTTCACCACTCCAGCCACTCCATCAGATATAAAAAGAGTTGCAAAACATGAGGAAGGGCATTCAAAAATCAGAGGAATTTCAGATCCAGAGAAGAGAAGAAAGGAGAGAGAGAGAGAGAGAGAGAGAGAGAGAGAGAGAGATTGATTGGTTTGATGTTCCCTTTTTTATGAATTTTGTTTATCCATCTTTTTAATAGATTTTATGGGTCACTAATCTCTCAGCTAGGGCTGAGATGAAGCCCCTAATTTGAATACTCTTGTTATATTTTGATTTTACTTTGATTTGATTGGTGTGTTTCTTTCTCTAAGTGGGCTTGATTGGTTTAAATTCTATACTTCTCCATCTATGAACTTGACCAAAGTATATATATGGATGATGTCTGGATGCTTATTCTAGGTGCTTGTGTCTGATCATGAACAGTTTCCTAAGAGGAAGAAACATGGTGCTTTAATGAACTGTACATTCCATGTGCCCGATTAAGGACATGGGATATGTTATTCATGGCATTGCTTAAAGAATTAGACATTCTGTATGCCCGATTAAGGACACAGATTGTGCTTTATCTATATAAGTGGTATCAATCTAGATTAAGGTGAATCAACAGACAAAACAAGGGTTAGGATAATTAGGGGTGGATTCGAAAGTCCTAGTGCTCTTTCTCTAATTGAATTTTCTTCCCTGTTCTTATTGTTTTTCCTAGAATTGTGCTTAGTAATTCGCTCCATTATTTGTTGGATTAGTTAAGGAGAATCACAGATTTGAATTGTGACGACCAGTCCTCGTGGGAACGATCTCGTAATACGTACCATATCTACATCTGATTCGTATACTTGCGAGTTTAAAATCATTTAAATCATGTTGGTTTAATAAAAAACATCAGTGCACACGCCGTGCACAACACTTAGCATTGGGTCAAACAACGGTTACCCGATAAAAACAATGAAATTTCAATTTTTCAAAAATTCCAGCCTGTCGTCTGTTCAAACTGGACCACATTTGTCGACGCAATCACCGCCCATCTGAATACAAAAACAAAATCCACACCGTCCATCTAATTTTTAGGGTCTCACCAACCACGACCATGATGGGGTTCGAAATTGAAAACCACCCTCACCGTCTCTGTTAATAACTCAGCAAACGACGCACAAGGACGCTGCTGACGAGGAAGCTATGTCCACATCCGCCGCACCTCTGACCAATCCAGCCGTTGAAAACGGTCGGACGGAGGCCACGTACGTGGAGAAATGCCGCGTCACCCCTACCATTTTCTATTATAGCCCTCTTCTCAGCAAAAAGCGGAAAGAAGCCTTTCCATTCTTAGTAACTACCAATCTCATCCATCCCTCAACTTCTGGAAGCTTAATCCGAGTGATCTCGAACGTCTGAAATACGGCTACTTGGAACATCTCGTAAGGAAGCTGAGAAATCGGCAAGACGCAGCCACGACTTGAACCGACCCCAGCGGAGCAATGTATTAATCAAACGGCCCACCTTGCGCCGTGAAATGGACCCCACACCTTTTAGGCCACATCAGGACCGTCCAAACGGCCCTGATCTATGGATTAGCCACCCAGTTTAAAAATACTATTTTCGTCCCGTCATCTTCCTTAAGTCGACTGTGGGACCCATTTTCTGTGATGGCAACCCTTTCCCTCATCTGAGAAGTCCATCGTGTGGCCCACCATCTCTAATGCCCATTAGAAGTTAAGCCTGAAATCCACACATGGGATCCGACTCATGGGGAGATCCGGAAGACTTGTTGTTCTCAGCTATTACGAATTAGTTCTGCGCTAATCTTCGGGATTAGTCGTGGAAATTTCCAGAAGAAGGAAGGTTATAAATAGTCGGATTTAGGGCGTCTTTCGAGGAGGCTTAAGAAGGAAATAGAAAGAGATAAGGAAGGAAAGAAGAGAAAACGGCCTCTGGTGCATGTTGCAGGCCCTATTGCAACTCGCCTCGGTCCTTCTAACAAACGAGTCAACATTGGCCTGACTCACTCTTTTGTGAGAGAAAGAAAGGAGAAAAGAAAGAGAGGATGAGTAGAGAGATAGGGAGAAAGGAAAGAAGATAGAAGGAGAGAAAGGGAGTGAGTGCGTGAGGTATCAGCTGCTGAACAAGTTTTCAGTTGTAGTCCATCAAACTCGTCTCGACCCTTCTAACAACAATCAGCCTTGGCCTAACCGCCTCTTTTACAGAGGGTGTGTGTGTAGAGATAGATATGGTATAGGTGTGTGGATTGGCTCCGGTCTAAGTTGCAGATTCCTGTTGCAACCCGACCCAGCCACACCAGACAGAAGGCCGATCGAGCCTGACTCGGGGTGATTGTAGTCACTCCTTTGACTGGCAGCCAGTCCGATTCTGAGGTCGATTTGACTCCGTTTCGGGCTCTGTGGTTGCTCGTCCTTTCTGCCATTTGGAAAACCTCCAGAACCCGTTCGAATTCCCAAGGATCGTTCCAGCCATAAGCCACCTCAAACAGATATTGAGTTCAAGTCTAAATCACCTCAATCGAATTTGACTCTACCTCTACATCAGCACATACCAATCGTGCATCAGTCAGACCCAACACTATCGGATGGAGTTGGTCCCTTGAGAAGAAGAGGAAGGCTTAGAAAAGGAGAGAGGCCGGGGTTAGGAAGCCAGGTTGCAACACTGAGTCAACTCGGTTTGGACAAGGCATTTTCGTTAGGGCTGAGTGGAAGTGATCGGCTCGAATTCGAGTCTAAACTGAGTCTAGTGAGTTGATTTATGTTGAGGGAGTCTATTCGATCGTATTTGGGTCCGACTCGAATCAAGCTGATATCAGATTGGTTCGCATCTTGAAGGTGGAAATCAAATTGTTCGAATCACCATCGGATTCCCCTCCAACTCTAAGGTGAGGGATTTCCCACATGGCTTCTTTCATTCATTCATTTCCATGTTAGCTTAATCCTCTAATATAGAATCATAAATGTTGATTTCATCCTTCTTGCTCTTAGTTTTGGTTGATAGTCAGAACTTTTAATCTCTATTACTCTAAACTCCATATTTGTTAACCTGGTTATAGAATGGTTCCTAAGATTTCATTTACGATTGGTTATATGCTTCTACTAATCATGGCATGAAATATAGAATTTTCATATTAATCTAGTTATAAATCATATAGCGAAGAATTACCTTATTGACTCTTACAACTACTAGTTTTTATCTTAGTTTAATTTAATGTCTAGAAAATTTTAAAATGTTTGTGAATATGAATTTATTCCTGTCATTGATGTATATAGTTTAATGCTTTGATTCCTATTCTATATAGATTATCCATGCGTATAGAATTTAAGCCTTGTACCCTCTATGGCACATATGCGATTGCTTCAATATAGGTATATTTCTAGTGGGTATGACAGGAGCCTTCAAATTACATTTTATTTTGTCTTATAGACCGTATAATGTGGATACACGTTGAATGTCTTCTGTTGTAAGAAATGTTGAATGAACTTGTCTCAAATCTAATTACACTTGATATATTACATGTGGGCCCTCCTTTGGACCCTGGAAAAGTAAATGAATCTATATCGAGTTCATATTTGAATGCTGGATATCCTATTAAAGGACTACAAGTCTGATCATACTTGTGAGAGTAATTTTGTTAATCCTATGGAATGTGCATGAGCATCATGGTACATGACATTCACCATGACATATGAGCTTTTTCGAGTACTCAATGTAAGCCACATTCTGTTCGATTTACTGAAAGTTCCAACACTTTAGTTTAACTCACAGAACCTTTGCATTTGGGTCACTTTGGGCGCTCGTTCTTTTCATGAGGCTTTTCCGGGATCAGACACTCCTCAGGTGTAACCCCGTGTATTTTTTTAGGAGAATCCTTAGCCGCACTCACTTACATGACTTTTCCAGATAGATAATCTACCGCGGGCGGTCTGCATGGTCTTTTCTGAGTGGCTAGTTCTCCTTGGGCGTACCTATGAATATTTTTTCGGGTGACTAGTTCGCCTTGGACGACCCCTTTATTTTGACAGCTAGATGTGCATCCCCAGATCTGTGACTTGAGCATACATTCATATACCAATACATTCATTTATATCATGATTAGTCTCCTTGTAATTTGAATATGTGGATTTAAACTGTTTTGGAATAACATGGTATGTGTGAATCCTTGAGGGAAATTCTCACTGAGTTTTCACTCACCCAATCGTGCGGTTGCACCAAATAGATGCAGGAATGAGGATAGGTGAGACCCCTCTATGATGGGTTTACAGGGATGGCTGAGGTGGGAGTTAGGCAAGGAGGGCCTCTATGCCATTGCAGTTGAGCCATTGGAGCTCGACTAATAATTTAGGATTTACTTGCTTTCATATTTCAGATTTTGTATCTTGTTTGAATTGTAATAAAATATTTCTCCTGTTGTGGGATTTCATTTTGCCCTCATTTACATATATTGAGCTTCCTCGTTGTTACTCTTGATATCCTTAGTTTATGCAACGTTGTCTTACTCCATGTTATAAAATTTACCGTTGTGTAGATGTATGTTAGTCCACCTCATAACGTAATACTCGGGTTCTCAATGAGGAGCGACTATCCTTGGGTTTTGAGAACCAGGGTGTTACATCAAGTGACGAAGTTCCACTAGACAGAGAGTGAATAGGTTGTTATACAAAGTGATAGGATTTTACTAAATAAAGTGAAAGAAGTGCTAGACAAAGTGACAAGGTTCTACTAGACAAAGTGACGTGATTATTGGACAAAGTAACGGGGTTCCATTAGACAAAGTGACGATGTTTCACTAGATAAATTGATGGGGTTGCCAGATAAGTTTATAGGTTTTGCTTGATAAAATGACGAGTTTTCGAATAAAGTAATTTGGTTCCACTAGACAAAGGTGATGATGCTACTGTGCAAAGTGAGAAGATTTCACTAGATAAAGTAGCAGCTTGTCAAATAAAATGACGGGGTTTCAATAGACAAAGTGACGGGTTCATTTGACAAAGTGATAGGGTTACAACTCAAAGTGACGGGGTTGCAGCACAAGTGACGGGGTACAGTAGACAAAGTGACGATGTTACAGTACAAAGTGATGGGGTTCAGTAGACAAAGTGATGAGGTTGGAGCACAAAGTGACGGGGTACAGTAGACAAAGTGAAGAGTTGGAGCACAAAATGACTGGCTACAGTAAACAAAGTGACGAGGTTACAGTACAAAGTGATGGGTTCAGTAGACAAAGTGATGAGGTTACATACAAAGTGACGGGGTTCACTAGACAAAGTGACGAGATTGCAGCACAAAGTGACGAGATTGCAGCACAAATGACGGGTACAGTACAAAGTGACGAGGTTGCAGCACAAAGTGATGAGGTACAGTAGACAAAGTGACGATGTTGCAGTACAAAGTAATGGGATTCAGTTACAAATTGACGGGGTTGCAGACTTGCAGTACAAAGTGACGGGGTTCACTAGACAAGTGACGGGGTTGCAGTACAAAGTGATGGGGTTCACTAAACAAAGTGACGAGGTTACAGTACAAGTGACGGGGTTCAGTAGACAAAGTGACAGGGGTTGCAGTACAAAGTGACGAGGTACAACAGACAAAGTGACGAGGTTTGCAGTACAAAGTGACGAGGTTCAGTAGAAAAAGTGACGAGGTTATAGTACAAAGTGACGGGGTTCACTAGACAAGTGACGAGATTGCAACACAAAGTGACGGGGTACAGTAGACAAAGTGACGGGGTACGGTAGACAAAGTGACGGGGGTTGCAGTACAAAGTGACAGGTTCAGTAGACAAAGTGATGGGGTTCAGCAGCACAAAGTGACGAGGTTTGGATTAGATTCAACCATAATAAATGGTGGGCGTGACTCTCTCCACTGTTTTATGTGGTGGGGTCCACTCGAGTTTTGGATCTGATTCATTCTTTGGCTCATGCCCACCATGATGTATGTGTTTCATCATTCCATTCCGTTAATATATTTTTACATATAATTTTAGGGGTTGATCCCAAAAATGAGAGGGATATAAATCTCATATGGACCAACACCACATAGGAAAACAATAGTGATTGGATATCCATCATTAAAGTCCTCCTAAGGCCCACCGTACTGTTTATCTGACATCCAATCTGTTGGTTTGGTCATAAAGACCACAGATGAAGGGAAAAAACAAAGATCAGCTTGATCCAAAACTTTTATGGCCTGCAAAAAGTTTTTAATGGTCAACGTTCATTCAACACTGTTTCATGTAATGTGTCTACTTGAGATTGGGTTATACCTCATTTTTGGTCTCAGACCATAAAATGATCTGGAAAAATAAATGGACCGCATGGATGAAACACATACATCATGGTGGGCCCACATAACACTGAGTGGCAGGCGGAGTAGCCAATCCATTCCATGGAAACTGTGGACACGAATTTACTGGGAAAAGCCTTTTGCATGAAGTTCTAGCCGGATGTATGGTGGGGTCCACCATGATGTTTATAAGAATTCCAATCAATTCATCCATTTTTAGAGCTCATTTTAAAACATGTAACAAAATAGGATGATCAAAAACCCAACTGGGCCATCCAGATGAAACAGTGGAGAAAGAAATTCCTACCGTTGAAACTACCTTCGTAGGCGTCTTGAGTTTATATGCCATCCAAACTGTTTATAAGGTCATTTTTACTAGGATGAAGAAGAAAACACCAAAATATTAGACCGATGCAAAACTTTTGTGGCCATATAAATATTTCAATGGTGGACACTAAATCCCCACTATTTCCTCTCGTGTGGCCCATTTAAGTTTTGTATACACCTTAGATTTGGTATGATGTCTCTAAATGATATCTAAAAATGGATGAATGGGTTGGATTTATCACAAACGTCGCAGTGGGCCCATCCAGAAATCCTTGCGCAAGATCTACTGCAAAAGGCTTTGGTAGGAAACCCGCGTTTTGCGTACTGAGTCTTATCGTACGTAAACTCTGTTGGGCCCACTGTGAATTCGTGTAGTTTATCCATGCCGTCCATCCATTTTTTCAGATCATTTTAGGGTAAGCGCCAAACTGAAGTATATCAAAAGCTCAAGTAGACCATACCAAGGAACCACAGTGGAAGTATTGATTTTCACCATTGAAATGTTTCTAACTCCCCAATGATGTTTATTTTCATCCCAACTGGTCATAAGATCACAAAGATATGGATGAATGGAAAAAACAAATATCATCTTGATATAAAACTTCTGTGGGCCCCCAAAAACTTTCAATGGTAGAATTCAATTCACACTATTTAAGTGGTGTGGTCCACTTGATCTTTGGATATGATTAATTTTTTCTGTAAAACCCTTAAAATTAGATGATAAAGCGAAGATGGATGGAGTTGATACAATGCCGAATGACTGTGAGCTCCGCAGACTTTACTCGGTGACGCTTACCATACCGACGTACTCAGGTACAGAGTTCAAACCGCTTCCGTTAACGTCTCCGTTATAATTCTTCTTAAATGTACTTTTTTTAATATATTAAAAAAATAACTGATGACGTGGCACTTATGGTGACGTGGACCATGAAACCGCTAGAGTCAGGGAGTTCCTGACTCCTGGAAACAGGGGATCCGCACTCCTAGATCATCGTTTCGAACTTCACGGAAAAATCAGATCTAATACACGTGTTTCATGTTACATGCCATGACTACGGGTGTCGATATCCTCTCGACCTATCAATTGTCAATTTGCCATGCATTTGAGGGCATTTTGGTATTTTAACATGAAAGACAGCATCATCTTAAATGACAGCAGAGGCTCTGTATTGATCAGCTTGTCATTTTGGAAGATTCAAAAAGGGTAAGAATGGGAGGTTTTCTCTTCTTAGTTTCTTTTAATTCTATCAGTATTGCTTCTCTCATGTATTTGGAGACTGCTCTATTCGATATGGTGGAGGCCCATGAAGCTGACCACTTTTCAAAGATCAAGGGATCACTGGCCCTCCTACAGATTGATACACGGGAACCCACCTCAATGAGTACACGCGGCTGATGAGGAGGAAGCGTGTTCAAAGCCCATGAACCTGTCTCACCGGATCGTGCCGCGTGTCCTTCCCTTCTTCCATCAAAGTGAAAGCTATGGTAATCCACAAACCTAATTTTTTTTTTTTTTTTTCAATCGAATTTACTTTCTTAAATTGAGTAAAATTATATTTTATGTAGGATTATAAAAGTACAAGATTTTCCACTTTACATTCGGGAAAGGTTTCAATGGCCTTTGAATTTAAAGGTGAAATCCTTAGTTGTAGAGTTGTGGAATAGTGAGGGTCTGATACGTAGTTATTGAAGCTTGGTGACACAGCAAACACCATGTAGAGTGTAACTGTAGTTGACGAGATTTCAAGTGAAGTTATTAGGAAGCTCGAGTGTGACTTGGTTGAATTGTCTAGGGGGTGCCGCTCCGATCCACTGAGGTGGGTGGACCTTAACTGTGAGGCCTAACTTGATGTATTTTCCTTACATCAACGCCGTCCATACGTTTTTTACTGCTCATTTTGGGGCTTGTTTCCAAAAAATGAAGCAGATCAAAATTAGGTGGACCACGCCACAGAAAGAGTGGTGATTGACCATTAAAAACTTATTATGGGCCACAAAAGTTTCGGATCAAGCTGAGATATTTGTGTGGTCCTTTATCCATCTTTTGACCTTATCAACAAGTAGGATTGAAAATAAACATTCGGGTGGCTCCCAAGAAGTTTTTAATGGTGGGTATTCAATCCCATTGTTTTCCTGTGTTATGATCTACATAGGATTTGGATATGCTTCATCTTTCATAATGCCCCATAATGAGCTTCCAAAATGGATGGACGGCGTGGACGTAAGCTAAATGCATCACAGTGAGCCCCACAGACGGGGATCCACCGAGGCCGCACCCGCCTTGTGGGGGGAGCGGAATAGGTGCAGCCGGGCCTCACCCAATACAGTGTGGCTCTGATCGTGGGGCCCACATTGATGTATGCGTTGTATATCACACGCCAATCATCCATTTTTCCAGCTCATTTTACGGCATTTGTCCAAATTCAGGCAGATCCAAGTCTTAAGTGGACCACACCATAGGAAAAGGTGGTGATTGACAATTAAGAACTTGTTGTGGGCCACAAAAGTTTTGGATCAATCTGATATTTGCTTTCTTTCCCTTCATCCAGGTCTGTATGACCTTATCAACAGGCAGGATGGCAAATAAGCATTACGTTGAGCATTACGGTGGGCACTAGGAAGCTTTTCATGGTGGGTGTTCAATAAACACTGTTTCCTATAGTTTGGTCACCTGAGATTTAGATATGATGCATTTTCAGTCTCATGCCCTAAATGATCTAGAAAAAATGGATGGACAATGTGGATATACAAAAGTACATCAAGGTAGGCCCAAGATTAGGGCTGCACCGTGTTCGATGAGGTAGGAGCAGCACTTAATCCACTCCCCCTCCTTGAAAAGGGAAGCAAATAGATCAAAGAAAAGATTAAGAGATTGTCAAAAAAAAAAAAAAAAAAAAAAAAACCAACCATCCTCTAGTTGAATGCTAAAGACTGCAAAAAAGACCTCAAAAGAGAAGAGAATGCAAGACTGCGAGCAAGCTCAATAGTCTTCTAATTTTAAACTAGAGATCACTTCTCCTCCCCTTTAATAACTACAATATAAAAGCAAGAGAATTTTAATCAAAGAGAATATCATTCAACTATCTTATTCCATAGGCTTAAGCCTTATTTATAATGAATTCGAAATAAAAAGGAAAGTAAAGATGAACTAAAAAGAGAAAGTAGGCATTTTCTTGTGTACACATTTGGAGCGATCATTTGCCTTGTGGTGACTCGAGTTGAGTCACTTGCCTACTCTCTCTCTCTCTCTCTCTCTCTCTCTCTCTCTCTCTCTAAATGAAACTAAAAGAAACCATAAAGTTTCAATCTCATTCTAAATAAGACTCATTATTAATAAGGCTTAAGCCTATGGAATAAGATAGTTGAATGATATTCTCTTTGATTAAAATTCTCTTGTTTTTATAATCAGCAATAAATTTTATGAATCTAAAACTGGTGAACAAGCAAAGATCTAAAAAATAAGAAACTACTTAAATAAGAACTCAAATAAAAGTATTTGAGAAAAAAAATTAAGATTACTTCTTACTTAATATAAAATATGAAAGAAAATGAAATTTTTCTAATATAAAGATTCGAAAGAAAAAAGAAAGTAAAGATGAGCTAAAAAGAGAGTAGACATTTTCTTGTGCACACATTGTGGTGCGCATCACTTGCCTTGTGGTGACTAGTTTGAGTCACTTGCCTATCTCTCTCTCTCTCTCTCTCTCTCTCGCTCTCTCTCTCTCTCTCTCTCTCTCTCTCTCCTCTCTCTGTCTCTCTCTCTCTCTCTCTCTCTCTCTCTCTCGTCTCTCTCTCTCTCTCACCTCTCTCTTCTCTCTCTCTCTCTCTCTCTCTCTTCTCTCTCTCTCTCTCTCTACTCTTCTCTCTCTCTCTCTCTCTCTCTAAATGAAAACCAAAAGAAACCATGAAGTTTCAATCTCCCAACCTCACTTCAAGAACTAAGCATCTATAAACGGTAAGTTTTAAGTAGGTTTGTGATGTAGAGTGGGTCGCGGACAGTTTCATGGCTAAGATGGATCAGAAAAGGCCCGGTCGACGACAGAAGTGATCCGGACCGTCGGACCTTAGATCAGGCGTATCTCGCAATCCGGAATTAGTTACTTGATGTAAAATATATGATTTTGGGGTAGAACGAGATACTTTAGCCAACCAACCCTACTACGCCGGGTTACGACACCCGAAATTGCAAAAAAAATCCCTAGATCGACGGTCGTTTTCCTACTTTAACCTCGTTTTTACTATAAATAGTGAGCTTTAGTTTAATTATAACTCTTCATCCGTCGGGCTTTAGGAGTTGCGCCCAACTTGAAAAGAGCTTAGAATAATTAGGAGAACGGTTTGGTGTGAAGCCAAATAGGACGCTTACTATTTTTGGCCGAAAACCTTGCTCACTAGTAGACATCACGACCTTCTATAAATAGTAAGTTTACTATTTATAGTAAGTCGCAGATTCTAGGAGTTTTAGTTGTAGTTTGATTCTGATTTCTTTCCCATTACTTGGTACCCCTGTTTAAAGGTTGTGAACTTGTTTTTAGTGATCAATTAATCAATTTTGAATTTCTTAGAATTTATTTCTATTTTCTGCTTTCTTTCCTCGTGGATTCGAGAAGTCTCTGTGAGGAGTCCAGAGAAGCTCTGTGGATTCGGAGTAGTTATCCTCATCACGTTATCCCTGCATCAGTTTTCTTTGTTTATAAAGACTTGGTGGAGTGATCAACTGATGTAGAGCGGGTCAAGTACGATTTCATGGCCAATATGGACCATAAAAGGCCCGACCGGAGGTGGAAGTGAACCGGGACGTCAGAACCTTAAAACAGACGTATTAATGGGGTTTTCCTCCTCAGGTTAGAGGAGATGAGGTGCGGTTCGGATGCCACAAACAGTGGAATCACCGCGCTGCTCAACCAGTCGAGAGCACTGCTCGACCGATCAGTGAACAATGCTCAACCAGTCAAGGGTCACTCGACTCAAAGTCCAGCGAGCTCAGTGAACAGTGCTCGACCAGTCGAGGGCCGGCTCGACCAGTCGAGTGAACAGTGCTCGACTAGTCCTGCAGCCTGCTAGACAGTCCTGGTTATGCAGTTTTGAGTCCAATTTTGTGCGGGATGCGAAATTTTGAGGCGGCTTTCGCAAGGGTGCGAAAGAGAGTTTCCTAAACTATAAATAGGAGGTCCCTAGAGTTTTCTAGGGTATGCAAGAGGTATGCAAGAGGGTTTCCTATAGCTTTGCAAGGGTTTGTTAAAGGGTTTAGGGCTACCAAAGGCATGAGAGAGAGAGAGAGGAGGCTTATAGAAGGGCGAGGTTATACTCGTGGAGGTGATCTACTGTGCAATCAAGATCTCAGCGCTTCTACGTCCATGTGATCGGTGAGATCTATTCATTTTTCTTTTATTCTCTTATTGTTTATCTACTCCTGCATGAGTGAAGAAAGTTTGTAACGTTCTACTTCATAGTGGATTGTTGATCTGGGCAAGATCCCGTGGTTTTTACCTCTTTGAGGGTTTTCCACGTAAAAATCTCTTGTGTGGTGTGGTTTATGCTTTGATTTATTTCATTACTTTATTATCCCATAATTCTGGTTTGTTTTGGGAGGCTAGATCCTAAGGTTTTGTGCAAGGCCCCCAACAAAGTGGTATCAGAGCTAAGTTCATTGAACAGGTAGGATTAGTTTTGAATTATGGAAGGTGGCTCATTAAGGATGATTAGCCTCAATGGTTCTAACTGGACCATATGGAAGGCTAAGATGGAGGACTTACTTTATTGCAAGGACTTATATTCTCCAATTTTAGGCATATCAGCAAAATCGAAGGATATGTCTGATGATAATTGGAAGAAGATGGATCGAAAGGCGGTGGGGTTTATTAGACAATGGTTGGACGATTTCGTATTCCACCATGTGTTTATAGAGACCTCACCGCTAGCCTATGGCTGAAATTACAAGGGCTGTATAAAAGGAAGACAACCGGTAATAAAATCTTCCTAATAAGATGACTTGTGAATCTCAAATTCGAAGATGGTGGTTCATGGCTAAACACATGAATGAGGTTAGCAAGCTCTCCGCTATGAAGATGGTCCTGGATAATGAATTGCAGGCTTTGCTATTGGTTAGTTTGTTGCCTGACAGTTGGGAGACATTGGTGGTGCCTCTAAGTAACTCCGCGCAGACGAAAAGATATCCATGGAACAGGTAATTAGCTGTCTCTTCAATGAGGAGACAAGGAGGAAGTCTCAGGGGTCTACTCAGCAAGAGGCCCTTGTGACACAGGAACGGGGGAGAGGAAAGAACAGGAAGGGTGGGAAAGCCCGAGAAAAATCAAAAGGCAAGTCGAGTAGCAGGAAGGATGTTGAATGCTGAAATGGCAAGAAGGGCCACTATAAGCATGAATGTCGTAAGAATAAGAACGACAAGAAAGTAAAAGGAAATGAGAAAGTAGATGAATCAGATTCCACTGCTGTCGCTTCAGATGACGACGTTATAGTTATTCTTTCAGCAGATCACGATGTATGTCTCACGGCTACGAATCAGGACACCGACTAGGTGATAGACTCGGGAGCCTCTTTTCATGCAACTCCACACAAGGACTTTTTCACAAGATACAAGTCAGGTGACTATAGGACCGTGAAGATGGAAAATTCTGGCATATCGAAGATCGTAGGGGTTAGTGATATTTGTGTGAAGATCGATGTGGGCTGCACATTGGTTCTCAGGGATGTGAGACATATCCCAGACCTTTGCCTCAACTTGATGTCGACGGGAAGGTTGGATGATGATGGCTATAAAAATCGATTTGTTGGTGGGCGTTGGAAGCTCATCAAGGGTTCATTGATCGCAGCCAAAGGAAAGAAGTGTTGCACCTTTACAAGGCAAGTGTCAGTGTGTGCAAGGGTGGGTTGAACGCAGTGGAAGATTCAGCTATTGACATGTGGCACAGGCGTCTAAGCCACATAAGTGAAAAAGGGCTTCAACTACTAGCGAGGAAGCGACTCCTTCCAGACGTGACAGGTATACCTCTCAAAACCTGTCTTGATTGTTTATCAGGAAAACAATATAGAGTTTCATTTATTAAATCTGCTTCTCATGTCAATAAAGTGCATGCATTAAATTTGGTTTATTCTGATGTTTGTGGTCCTATGAGGGCAAAAACCTTGGGTGGGGCATTGTATTTTGTTACTTTTATAGATGATGCATCTAGGAGGGTTTGGGTTTATGCTTTGAAATTCAAGGACGAGGTCTTTGGTGTGTTTAAATTGTTTCATGCTATAATCGAGAGAGACATACAGGTAGATCATTGAAGTGCATCCGCACTGACAATGGTGGTAAATACGTTAGCGACTTTCATGAGTACTGCAAGTTCCTGAGTATACGGCATGAACAGACGGTTCCCAAGACCCCCCAGCATAATGGTGTAGCTGAACAAATGAATCGCACCACTGTAGAGAGAATCAAATGCATGTTATCCCATGCGAAGTTGCCCAAGACGTTCTGGGGAGAAGCAATGCACACAGCAGTAAATCTGATAAACAGGTCTCCATCAACCCCGTTGAATGGAGAAGTGTCTGAGAAGGTGTAGACTGGACATGATCCATCATACAGTTATCTCAGGGTGTTTGGATGCAGGGCATCCATTCACGTACCAAAGAACGAGAGGTACAAGCTCGATATGAAGATCAGGCAGTGTGTGTTCTTGGGGTACAGTGATGAAAAGTTCGGTTACAGATTGTGGGATCTGAACGAGAAGAAGCTCGTCAGGAACAGAGATGTGTTTTCTTTGAAGATCAGTGTATAGAAGACATTGGTAAGACAAAGAAGAACCAACCTAGTTCAGGTGAACTAGAGGACATGGATCCAGTTATTCCTCCCGTGGTGCCTGATGACGGGGAGAGTACAGCAAGGTGCAGAGGACGAGGGAGTTCCTAAAGAAGATGGACCGGGGGCAACCCCCACTTGATCCACCTGTTGAGCCACAGGTGAGGAGGTCATCTAGGGACAGACAGTCGTCCAAGAGGTACTCGCCACATGAGTACATTATGTTGACTGATGAGGGAGAGCCAGAAGATTATTATGAGGCCCTAGCTGACGAGCATAAGGGGGAGTGGTTGAAAGCTATGCAAGAGGAGATGAAATCCTTACATAAGAAGCACACCTATGATATAGTGAAATTGCCTAAGGGCAAGAAAGCTTTGAGCAACAAGTGGTGTTCAGAAATAAGGTTGAATAGAAGAATTCACAGACGAGGTTCGAGGCCAAACTTGTGGTGAAAGGGTTCAGTTAAAGAAAAGGTATAGACTTTGAGGAGATATTCTCACTAGTAGTGAAGATGACATCCATACGGGTATTTCTTGGGTTGGCGGCTAGCATGGATCTGGGATAGAGCAGTTAGATGTTAAAACCGCTTTCCTCTATGGTGACCTAGAAGAAGAGATCTATATGCACCAACCAGAGGGGTTTGAAGTCAAGGGCAAAGACCATATGGTGTGTAGGCTGAGGAAGCGCTTGTATGGGCTGAAAAAAGCTCCACAGCAATGGTACAAGAAGTTCGATTCATTTATGTTGAAGCATGGGTATGACAGAACGGAGTCGGACCACTGTGTGTTCACATGCAAGTTCTCAGATGGTGATTTCTTAGTTCTGTTGTTATATGTTGATGACATACTCATCATGGAAAAACATCAAGAAGATCGACAAGCTGAAACAGGAGTTGGGCAAGTCGTTTGCGATGAAAGACTTGGGCCCGGCTAAACAGATCCTATGAATGGAGATAACCCATGACAGAAGCAGTTGGAAGCTTTGGCTGTCATAAGAGCGTATATTGAGAAAGTTCTAAAGCGGTTCAATATGAATGCAGCGAAGCCGGTCAGTACTCCCACTGAATGGTCACTTCTGATTGAGCGACAGACAATATCTCAAGACGAAGGCAGAGGTGGAAGAAATGTAGAAGATACCCTACGCGTCAGCTGTAAGAAGTTTGATGTATGCTATGATATGTAAACGCCCAGACATAGCATATGCGGTGGTGTTATCAGCCGGTATCTTGTCAATCTTGGTAAATATATTGGGCAGTGGTTAATTGGATATTGCGGTATCTAAGAGGCTCATCCAGGTTGAGCCTATGTTATTGTGACGAAAAACTTGTGTTAGAGGGCTACACAGATGCAGATTTGGCAGGTGACATAGACTCTAGGAAGTCTACATCGGGGTTCATGTTCACGTTTGTAGGGGGAGCGGTTTCTTGACAGAGCAAGCTACAGAAGGTCGTAGCATTTGTCGATGACAGATGCCGAGTACATTGCAGTCAAAGAGGCATGTAAAGAGATGCTTTGGATGAAGAGGTTCCTACAGGAACTTAGCCTGAAGCAGGAGCAGCACATGGTCTATTGCGATAGTCAAAGTGTTATACATTTGAGCAAGAATCCAAGTCAGCACTCCAAGTCGAAGCACGTAGAGATTCGGTATCACTGGATCAGGGATACTTTGGAACAGAAGGTGTTACAGCTTGAGAAGGTCCACACAGACGATAATAGGTCAGACATGATGACCAAGGCTTTGCTCAAGGGCAAATTTGAGGTTTGTAGAAACCTAACTGGCTTGAAGAAGGTGAATTCCTCCTGAGTCGGAAAGGAGGAGATTTGATAGGGTTTTCCTCCTTAGGTCAGAGGAGATGATGTGCGGTTCGGATGCCACAAACAGTGGAATCACTGCTTTGCTCAACCAGTCGAGAGCACTGCTCGACCGGTCAAGTGAACAGTGCTCGACCAGTAAAGGGTCAATCGACTCAAAGTCCAACGAGCTCAGTGAACAGTCCTCGACCAGTCGAGGGCCGGCTCGGCTAGTCGAGTGAACAGTGCTCGACCAGTCCTGCAACCTGCTCGACCAGTCATGGTTACGCAGTTTTGAGTCCGATTTTGTGCGAGATGCGAAAATTTGTGGCAGCTTTCACAATGGTGCGAAAGAGAGTTTCTTAAACTATAAATAGGAGGTCCCTAGGATTTTCTAGGCTATGCAAGAGGTAATGCAAGAGGATTTCTAAAGCTTTACAAGGGTTTGCTAAAAGGTTTAGGGTTATCAAGGTGTGAGAGAGAGAGAGAGAGAGAGAGAGAAGCTTGTAGAAGGGAAGTTATGCTCGTGGAGGTGATCTACTGTACAATCAATATCTCAGCGCTTCTACGTCCTCGTGATCGGTGAGATCTCTCCGTTTTCTTTTATTATCTTATTGTTATCCACTCCTGCATGAGTGAAGAAGGTTATAACGTTCTACTTCATAGTGGATTGTTGATCTGGACGAGGTCCCGTGGTCTTTACCTCTTTGAGGGTTTTCCACGTAAAAATCTCTTGTGTGGTGTGATTTATGCTTTGATTTATTTCATTGTTTTATTATCCCATAATTCTGATTTGTTTTGGGAGGCTAGATCCTAAGGTTTTGTGCAAGGCCCACAACACGTATCTCGCAAACCAGAATGAGTTATCACGTATCTCATAAACCGAAATGAGTTATCTAACGTGCCATATATGATTTTGGGGTAGGAGAAACTACTTTAGCCACCCAACCTGCTATTATGGTTGCTTACGCTGAATTTGCGAGATTCCATCAGATCAATAGTCAAAATTCCGTTTTATTTTCGTTTTTACTATTTATTGTAAGTTTTAGTTTGATTATAACACTTCATCCATAAGGCTTTAGGAGTTGTGTCCAACATTAAAAGTGCTTAGAAAAATTAGGAGAATAGCATGGTTAAGTCAAATAGGACGCTTACTATTTTTGGCCAAAAACCATGATGTCTTGTAGAAATCATGACCGTCTATAAATAGTAAGTTTACTATTTATAGTAAGTCACGATTTCTGGGAGTTTCGGTTGTAGTTTCATTCCGAAACTTCTTCCTAGGGTTGATGTCACTATTTAAGAGGTTGTAATCTCATTTTTTAATCATTGATCAATTTATTTGGAATTTCTAAAAATTATTTTCTATTTTTTTCTTTTTCCCGTGGATTTGAGGTATCTCCGTGAGGAGTCCAGAGAAGCTCCGTGGATTCAAAGTAGTTATCCCCCTAAGGATGACGGTGCTCGACCTCAACACGTCCTTCCTTGAATCATCAATCAGATCTGACCAGCTGGACAATGAATTGAGTCGAGATTTCAGGGTTTTTTTTTTTCCTGGTTGACTGTGGATGGTAAGTGGAAAACCAGGCAGAGGTTAAACGATGACAGTCATAAGCATACTTGGACCCAGGACTGGGATGAGCCCAAGCAGAAAAAGTTTAGCCTCACTTAGGCCTGGCATTTCTTGAGTCCAAGTCTGGCCCATGGGCCTCACAGTCCGGCCTAGGCTTAAAATGCAGGTCTTAAATGGCGGCCTGAGCCTTATATCTGTGAGTGTGGAAGATGATGCAGTATGAAATGTCCAGAAAGACATGCATCCACTTTTAATAGTATGTTAATAAGATTCACCAACTCTTATCTTTCTGGGTGAATTGTAAACTTGGACCTATTGTTTTTTAATTAGTTTCCATATATACAATCCTATTTGGCAGACACATAAAAATGAGTAAATATTATTTTTAGAAATTTTGATTGTTGGTTATCAAAATTATCTTTAATCCTTACTAAAAGTTATCAATAATACATAACTATAATTAGCTAAAATGAGATGAACTAATTTTTAGGTGTCTACAAAACAGGGGTTTGGCAGTAAACCTCTCAGTAACTGTGGGGGAGGAGCACTTTCTTTAAATTGGATGGTTAAGTTTGTAGTGCCTGATTCCGTGAGCTTTCATTATATCTTTCATTATAGGTAGATTTTGAATTGGGAGATTAGATTACTTGCTTCGATGTTGATTTGTTTGGTCTAGTATTGTTGATATGGAGCTCGGCTTTGTGATTTTCCCATTCCCCTTCCCTATAATTCATGATTTGAACATGCCTACTTGAAATGGATTCTAATATGTCAGGTGTGGAGTTGTCTATATTGATATTGGTAGTTTTGTTGGAGATAGAATGAGTACCATCGTGATTTTATGTGCGAACGCACACGCAAATGCACACGCACAGAGAGAGAAAACCCTTAAAAAGGGTAAATACAATGAATTGAGAATTTCATGAAGAATACCCCTAGATTAAGTATAAGAGACTCTATGTGCAATGACAATGATCAAAAACCTCGAAATCCTTTCTTGAAGGAAACTCTACTTAAATCAATCCAGATGTTTGGTTTCTTACAAAAAAAAAAAAAAAAAAAGATCTGCTTTGATTGGGATGGACCTGGTCTTCATGGCTTAACTGCAGTTATCATTGTAAACACAGGTAAAATGTCTGTCACGTGGATTGGAACTTCTCCATGGGTGAGCATCATGGACCCTGAGCTGATAGGGGAAATTCTTTCTAACAAGTTTGGTCACTTTGAAAAACCAAAAGCAAACTCTCTCGCAAAGTACTTGGCAACAGGGCTCATCTGCTACAATGGTGAAAAATGGGCCAAGCATAGAAGGATTATCAACCCTGCTTTCCATCTTGAGAAATTGAAGGTAGTTTCCGATCTCTTGGGTGTTTCTTAGCTCCACACCTCTTTTTTGTCTCGAAGAAGATTAGGTCATTTGTTGAGGGCTTGATTAGTAGTCCATAAGACCACCAGAGAATGCAGCCTGTGTGGTCCATCACAGTTGTGATTGGAAGTAACCATTTATCTGGTGAGTCCTGTTATGGATTGCGTAAGGTGCAATAATATATGGATTGGATGATCCTGCCCATCTAGTTAAAGGAGTTCACATTTAAAATGTTAACCCATTGGTGGCTTTTGTTTTAACTGTTTGTTTGCAGAAAAAAGGTCGAGCCTACTTAATCCAATCAATGTGATATACGCACCATGACCCATTTAATGTGGGATCTATAGAGAAAATAGATTATTGACCATCATGGGCCCCGTGTATCATGGAAGGGCCCAAGTACTAATGGTCCCTGGAACCATCAATCTTTTCCTCATGAAGCAGTGTACTGTGGAAAATGAATGGTGTTTAAAGTTGTTCTGTTTTATTCTTTGGCAATGCTTGATCATACTTAACCTTTTATTTTTTTTTTTTTCCTTTTGAGTTGGTTGCAGCGGATGCTACCAGCATTCTCTGCTAGTTGTAGTGAACTGATTAGCAGATGGGAGAAATCAGTTAGTTCTGAGGGTTCTTTCACATTAGATGTGTGGCCCGAACTCCAGAATTTAACAGGAGATGTCATCTCAAGGACTGCTTTTGGCAGCAGCTTCAAAGAAGGGATGCAGATATTCAAACTCCAAACAGAACAGGGTGAGCTTATGATGGAGGCCTTTCAGAGTGTGTACATCCCAGGCTACAGGTGCGATTCTATTCTATATTGCTTTCCTCATCTTGAGGACTACTTTTTGGCTGTAGCTACAAAGAAGGGCTATTCCTACTGCGTGCCGAACATGACAAGCTTATGATCCATGCCTTTCGGAGAGTATACATTCCAGACATGGTTTAAACATAAGAAAGACATGGTAGCAATACGGAAAACCATGCAATGAGCAATCTGCACACTAGTTTTTCCAATATTTTCATTGCAGTTGACTGGATAACCATCCCTTCCAATAGCATGTCTGTTCAGCTTGTGACTAGGATAACATCCAAACACAATTCATTAGAATGGAAAATAGTACTTCAATAAATTTCAAGCTACTCATTCTGCCAAAACATATTTCCCATTCGTGATTAGGATTACATCCAAACACACCCATAATTTATGTCAGATACAAGTGCATTGTTCAATTGCAAGCATCTTATATTCAAGTAGATCTTCATCATCACCACTTCTGTTCTAATCTCAAGTAAATCTATAGTATTAGGGGTTAAGGTAGATGAAACCAGATATGACTAGCAGTCCTCAACTACTCAGGAAAGAAGTGAAGATAGATATCAAAATATTGACAGTTGCAGATTTCATTTCCTGTTGGTTTTTACCTTCACCAACATGTCCATTTTTGAAGGTTCCTGCCCACAAAAAAGAACATTAGAAGAAAGGAAATCAACAAACAGGTGTGTGACCTGCTGAGGGGTATCATCCAGAAGAGAGAGAAGGAGATGAAAATGGGAAACGCAGGTAATGATGACTTATTGGGATTGTTGATGGAATCCAACTTTAAAGACTCTCAGGAACAAGGGAAGCCAAGTAAAGTTCAAATGACGATTGATGAAGTGATAGAAGAGTGTAAGCTATTCTACTTTGCTGGACAGGAGACCACATCAGTTTTGCTGACATGGACAATGGTGCTGCTTAGTATGCATCCGATGTGGCAAGTGCGTGCAAGGGAAGAGGTTTTGCAAGTATTTGGGAAGAATAAACCAGACTTTGATGGCATTAACTGCTTGAAGATTGTAAGTACTTGAATTCTAGGTTCCTTTCAATAGATTATGGCCTCATATCATAGCATCTATAATTATGCAGGAGAAAGTTTTATTTTCTGTTTTCCTTCAACAACTTCCTTTGAAGATCATCTATACTTGTCAGTTCTTTGGTTGCATCTTAGTATAAATGAAACATTCAAAACATTGTTTTGCTCGAATGTGGGATTTGATAATCTATACTTGTCAGTTCTTTGGTTGCATCTTAGTATACTTGTCAGTTCTTTCTTTGCATCTTAGCATGAATGAAACATTCATAACATTGCTTTGCTCGAATGTGGGATTTTTTTTCCTCTTGATGTTCTCACCATTTAGCTATATTTCCATACGGTAGAGATAGATTTCTGAACTTCTGTTATCTTTTCTATAGGTGAACATGATTCTACATGAGGTTCTTCGATTATATCCGCCAGTGGTTATTCTTTCTCGGACCACTTCTAAGAAGATGAGAATAGGAGGAATTGACCTTCCTCCTGGAGTACAAGTCACTTTGCCGACACTCCTCATTCACCATGATCCTGATCTCTGGGGTGAGGATGCAGATGAATTCAATCCAGAGAGGTTCTCAGAAGGAGTTTCAAAGGCAACGAAGAATCAAGTTTCGTACCTTCCATTTGGTTGGGGTCCACGTATATGCATTGGGCAGATCTTCGCTTTGATTGAAGCTAAGTTAGCTTTGGCCATGATTCTACAACATTTCTCATTTGAGCTCTCACCCACCTATGCTCACGCCCCTTGCATTGTTGTAACTGTTCAACCCCAACATGGTGTTCAAATCATCTTAAATAAACTCTGAGACCTCTGATATCAGCAGCACCATAACACTATCACATGTAATTGTCTTGTCGACGTCAAATTCCACAATGTTATGCATTACAAGCCATTGTTCACAAAATAAGCGTTGCTACAAAGATGCCATGTCTTTCTCAACAAGAACAGCTGTACACAATCTCTTATGCATGTATGTATGTGTGTGTAATGGTGTTATGTTTAAATCTATAATGAAATTTTCTGCTTTTCTAATTTTCCCATTTTCTTGTGTCATAAATGCTGTCACAAACACCTGCAATACGCAAGTTTGGTTAGACTTGAGAAGGATTTCGAGGTGGCTAAAGCTGAATTGTGTCACAAGCATTTCATTTAAAAAAAAAAAAAAAAAAAAAAAAACGCACAAAGTTACACAAAAGTTCTTGCAACTTGTGTTAGTGTTAGGTTTTAAAGGCAAAACCTTTCCCGCATCGGATAGGATAGAGGAGAAAAAGATGTTTATAAAGTATCCTCTTCGTAAATCTTTTGTTAGTTTATCATTCATGCTATGCACAAGTTCGTATGAAGGTCTGCCTTGATTCATGGACACTTTTACATGGCTCCGATCAGCCTCCCCACCAATCAGTGGTGATTGTACATCGAACATACCACAAGAAACCGTGGTGATTGAATACCCACCATTAAAAACTTCTTGGTGGCCACCGGAATGTTTATTTGCCATCCTGTGAAGGGACACACAAATATTAGTTTGATTCAAAAACTTTTGTGGAGTTTTTAATTGTCAATCACCACTGTTTCGGCCCACGAGAAGTTTTTAATTGTCAATCACCACTGTTTCATGTAATGTGGTCTATCTAAGATTTTGATCTAATTCATTTTTGGGATCATGCCCTAGGATGAGTTTTCAAAATGGATGAACGTCGTGGATGTAATGCACATACATCACGGTACCATAAAATCATGCCTAAGACCTCTCAATCCGCATGATGTGGCCCACCTGTGTTTGAAAATGGCAATGGACTAGGTAGCATATAAACACCTTGGTGGGCCCCACACACAGTTGAATGTTTTAATGGGGAGAATCCCCATCCTAACTGTTCCTTAGAGTGTGGCCTACTAGTGCACGAATTAGCTGGTCCAACTCACTTTTGAGAGGGTTCGGGCCAAGCTAAATGGATAGTGGGTTGGGCTTGGGCTATAAATATGGCCCATTTTAAGTAAATGGCTTGGGCTTGGGTTGAAACCTGCACTACTCAATTTGTACATATAGGTTGTAAATAGGCTGGTGATGTAGAGCAGGTCGCGAACAGTTTCATGGCCAAGATGGATCAGAAAAGGCCCGGTCGGCAACAGAAGTGATCCAGACCATCGGACCTTAAATCGGGCGTATCTCACAATCCGGAATGAGTTACCTAACGTAAAATATATAATTTTGGGGTAGAACGAGCTACTTTAGCCAACCAACCCCGCTATTTTCGTAAGTTTTAGTTTGATATTGTATAAGGTGTGCAAAAATACATTTACGAAAATAATTGTTCTAGAGAAAATAATTATAAGGTGTGTAAAAATACATCGGATCGATTTGAGGTTCGATTCCACAGTTCGGTTCTACGGATCAGATCCACGGTTTGGTTCTACGGATCGGTTCACAGTTCGGTTTGGTTCTACATACCCCCAAACCGAGAACTAAACCGATGTCACCGGTTCTTTAATTTTTGGAACCGGAACCGGAACCGGTGCACTCTAGAACCGGACCAAACCGAACTGTTTGGTCGGTTCCAATCTGGTTCCACGGTTCTACCGGTTAAATGTACACCCCTACTAGTGGGGGTGGCTAACAGTGATGTATGAACTGACAGTGGGTGTGCTAACAGGCTAACAAAAAAACAAAAAAAACCAAAAAGGAGTTATATCATACATGCCGTTTTATATATTCGCCCGTTCTCAATCAAGGAAATGGTTTTGCACATTCGACGTTCTGCTCAACAAAGTCACGTTTCATCGTAATTTGAAAATTGGTGGTGACTCATCCAACGTAGACTTGCTATACACGTATGGTAGTCAGGGCCGTCGAAGTTGTGGCCTCGTAAAAGTTTACTGATTAGACTATCTTAATTATCAGACACACTGCATGAGTTTGGCCTGTTGGACGTTTCATTTTAGTCGTCCACTTGGTACTCAGCAATCCGATGGTTAGGATCATGGAATCAGCATAATAAGGGCCAACGGATGTCCCAATTGCCTTATTTGTGTCACTTCTTGCGAGGAATGAGTCAAGACCAATCTGATTATAGTGTTGAACTATCACTGTAGTTAGTCTAGCTCCTAGTTACAACCGAGGATCCTATTTTTGCCGGCCGGGGCCCCACCTCCAAATCATGTCTGCACCAATGTACAGGCTCCATCATAGGTGGGCCACGGCGAGAAAATCACAAAGACAGAAGTGTCCTGTTTTTTTCTTAATTGTCCATTCACAAAGGCTAAAAGACGATGCCGTTCGGTTCATTCCAATACAGGGTCAACCAGGACATGCGGATGCGTATAGCTACTGACAATGTCAGTTCCGATATCGCTAATGAAGTGACGTTACCCAGTTCTGTGGCCTAACCGTTGTATGCGTTTTATCCACATCGTACATTCATTTGAGAGATCATTTCAGGACATGAGACACAATGACGCAGGAGAGGACGTGAGGTCGAGCCCGTCTTCCTCAAGAGGATAACTATTCCGAATCCATGGAACTTATCTGGACTCCTCACAGAGACTTCTCGAATCCACGAGAAAAGAGAGTAGAAAATAGAAATAAATTCTAAATAAATTCGAAATAGCTTAATTAATTCATAAAAACGAGTTCACAACCCTTTAAATAAGGGTACTAAGCAATGGGAAAGAAATCAGAATCAAACTACAACTAGGACTCCTAGAATTCGCGACTTACTATAAATAGTAAACTTACTATTTATAGACGGTCATGATGTCTACTAGTGCGCAGGTTTTCGGCCAAAAATAGTAGTGTCCTATTTGGCTCGCAACCCGTTCCCTAATTATTCTAAGCTCTTTTCACATTGGGCGCAACTCCTAAAGCCCGACGATGAAGTTATAAGCAAACTAAAACTTACTATTTATAGTAAAACGAAATTGAAACAGGGAAATGACCGTCAAATCAGGGGTTTCTCGCAATTCCGAGCGTCGCAACACCGGCGTAGCGGGTTGGTTGGCTAAAGTAGATCGTTCTACCCTAAAATCATATATTTTTCGTCCGCTAACTCATCCCGGATTGCAAGATACGCCTGATTTAAGGTCTGATGGTCCAGATCACTTCTGTCGCCGACTGGGCCTTTTCTGATCCATCTTTGCCATGTAATTGTCCGCGACCCGCTCTACATCACACAATCAGGCAGATTAAAAGCCTGAGTGAATCCCACCACAGAAAACAGCGGTGATTGAAGACCTACAACTAAAAACTTTTTGGAGGCCACCTAAGTTTTGGATCAAGCTGATATTTGTGTTTTCCCTTCCTCCACGTATGCGTTAACCTATTAACAGATTGGATCTCAAATAAACATCATGGTGGGCCCTAGAAAGGTTTCAACGGTGGGCCTCACTGTCCCCACTGTTTTCTGTGGTGGGGTTCCCTTGAGCTTTGGATCTGCCTCCTTTGTTTCATCCCATAAAATGATATCTCCAAATGGATGTACGGTGTATATACCACACATACATCATGGTAGGGCCCACAGAACTGGGTGGTGTCACTTCAGTAGCTAATCAGCGCCAGGATTCATTCCAACTGTCCAATTACTGTACACGTTAGCTTCGGCCAAAACCGGTTGTAGGGTAGCTCTGGAATCAGCATAATAAGGCCAACGGATGTCCCAATTGCCTTATTTGTGTCATTTCGTGCGGGGAATGAGTCAAGACCAATCTGATTATAGTGGTGAACTGTCACTGTAGTTAGTCAAGCGCCTAGTTACAACCGAGGATCCTATTTTTGCTGCCCCGGGCGGGCCGGGCCTCACCCCCAAATCACTAATGTACAGGCTCCATCGTAGGTGGGCCATGACGGGAAAATCACAAAGATGGAAGTGTCCTGTTTTTTACTTAATTGTCCATTCACAAAGGCTAAAAGACGATGCCGTTCAGTTCAGTTCATTCCATCCGGGGTCCACCAGGAGATGCGTACTTAGAATAGCCACTGACAATGTCAGTTCCTATGATGCCGTTCAGTTCATTCCGTCCGGGGGTCCACCAGGAGATGCTTACGTAGATTAGCCGCTGACAATGTTAGTTCCTATCTGTTAATGCAGTGACATCACCAAGTTCTGTAGGCCCCGCCATGATGTGTGTTGTATCCGCGTAGTCCATTCATTTGGAGAGATCAATGAGACAAAGAATGAGGCAGATAAAAAGCTTAAGTTGACCACACAATGGAAAACAGTGGGGATTGACAGCCTACCATTAAAAACTTCTTGGGCAAAGAAGTTTTCCATCAGGCTGATATTTGTGTTTTCCCTTCCTCCATGTTTGTGTTAACTTATGAGCAATTTGATATCAAATAAATATCATGGTGAGCCCTAGGAAGGTTTCAACCGTGGGGTCTATTCTCTGTGTTGGGTTCTACTTAACTTTGGATCTCGCTTATTCTTTTGCTCATGCCCTAAAATGATATCTCCAAATGGATATACGGTGTAGATACACATACATTCTGGTAAGTCCCACGGAACTAGGTGGCGTCACTTTAGTAGCTAATCTCGCTACTAAACCCGTCAGTAGCTAATCAGCGCCAGGATGCATTCGAAGTGTCCAATTACTGTACACGTTAGCTTCGGCCACAACCGGTTGTAGGGTAGCTCTGTCTGGACCATCAACTGTGGTTATGAGCTAAGGCGTGACCTGTATAGGCATCCTATCCATGTAGATGGTGAGCACCACCGTAAGCATCACCAGGTGCAAGAATCGATCAGTCTGGTCCGTTCATCAGGCGGACCACTCTGTATAAAAATAATGGATGGTTTAAATTAGACCGTCCGATCATTTGCTCTAATTTAACGTATTTCTGTGGTCTTGAATCTCTGTGGTGACTTCGAACCTGAACATAGCATGGTTTTTTAAGAACAAACATGATTAAAGTTTTAACTTCATCTTTACAAAGCTTACTCTTTTTTTTTCTTTTTCTTTTTTTTCAAAAATGGTTGACAAGGAAGGCCGGCTATACCTTCTTTTTCTTTTTTTTTCAAAAATGGTTGACAAGGAAGGCCGGCTATACCTTAAACTAACATACAGCTTACTGTGAATGATTCCTCAAATGGAAGAGACGACACCCAAGCTAGAGCATGGAATATTCGGTCCATCTTAACCCCAAACACGGCACCCATTATCAGACAGTTGAAGTGGTGGGACCCTCCCTGGACGACCTATAATGAAATAAAGAAAAACAAATCACAGATCCAGTACTTTATTCTAATTGTCTGATCCAAAGACTACTGCTTTTCTTTCTTCTCTTCAATGAGAAGTTGTTTGCTCATACTTGGGCTGTGGTTGATACGAAAATGCGGTCCCACACCTGGATGGTCTAGATTACTGATCATAACAAATGCGACATCTACCGCCCGGAATGTCGGGTTTGAGTTTTGAAACCCGGGCTGAACTGGGATCGCTTTCGTGGGTGGTTTGGTTCAACCACAGGTCCAATCCATCAGATCTCGTTGGCCCATTTTGAACCTAGCCTGAAATCTAAGTCCTATCTGAGTCCTCCAAAATTACAATATCAAGAATTCATAGCAAAAACTATTTGATTTCCATTGAGTTGACATCAGCCAGCTAGCTGGTTTTTAAGCTCAGTGGACCTCACTATGATATATGTGTTTTATCCGCGTTGTCCATTCATTTTTTTCGGCTCATTTTTGGGCTCATGATCTTAATCTTAAGTGGACCATACCATAAGAAAGTGGAGATTGAACACTTATTATTGTAAATTTTTTGGGGCCACGGTCTTACAATTCATTCTCATATTTTTCAATAGATCGGTACATGTACATATATAGCAGAGGATCACTGGTGTAGATCCTACAATCACGCTACGGACACTATAATCAAGACGTAGATCCTACAATCACACTACGGACACTATAATCAAGCTATAGATCCTACAATCAAGCTATTCTAATAAGGAATATGCTCACACCTCATGTACAGCCACATTCTCGCTAGAATAGGAAAGAATAATTATAAGAATCTCGCTAGAATAGGAAAAAAATAATTACAGTATTTCAACACTCCCCCTCAAGTTGGTGCATAGATGTCACACATGCCCAACTTGTCCAAAATCTTTGCGAACGCTCGATTTGAAACAGCTTTGATGATATCGGCCAACTGGTCCTCCGATTGAATCTTAGGTAGCTCCACAATTTTTGCATCCAGCTTCTCCTTAATGAAGAATTTCTCTACCTCCACGTGCTTTGTGCGGTCATGTTGAACCGGATTATGGGTAATATCACATGTTGCCTTATTGTCACAATACAGTCGAATTGGTTGCCTAGGTGGATAGCCCAAATCCCTTAAGAGAAGTCGTAGCCATAACACTTCACAAATTCTAAGTGTCATACCTCTGAATTCAGCTTCTGCACTGGAACGTGCAACAACATTCTGTTTTTGCTTCTCCATGTAACAAGGTTACCACCTACAAAGGTGAAGTATCCTGAAGTAGATCGCCTATTATCTACTGTTCTAGCCCAGTCTGCATCAGTATATGTGTAAGGCCCGCCCCCACAGCACATGATATTGTCCGCTTTGCCGAAGCTCAAGGCTTTAAAACGCGTCATGTCTGTTAAGGAAGGAACCCAACTTATAGCCACCATAACTTCAGACGACACTTCCGATGTGGGACAAAGTTTCACCTTCACTGTGTGCACAGTAGCCTGTCAGCCACACAGTAGCCTGCCAGCCACCTTGGGGCCCGCCCACATGTGCGCCTGCCTACGTGTACCCGCCCACATGTGGCCACAGTGACAGGGCGTCACAATATACATCTATATTCTGGCAATCTACATTTTTACTGAATAAAATTTCCTTTCCAGGAGCAACCTTCAGATACCTCAAAATGCGCATAACTGCAATCATATGTCGCTCTCCAGGATTGTGCATAAATTGGCTGACAATACTCAACGCATAGGCAAGGTCCGGCCTAGTGTGTGATAAGTACATCAATCTTCCTACAAGTCTCTGGTATCTTCCTTTATCCACTGGTACCTGATCAGCCTCAACACATAACTTCAAACCTTCTTCCATTGGTGTATCAACTGGTTGACACACTAACATACCAGTTTCTTGTAATAAATCTAAGGTATATTTCTTTTGAGACAGAAAGATACCTTTATCAAATCGAGACACTTCGATTCCAAGGAAAAATTCCAATGGACCAAGATCTTTCATTTCAAATTCTATGGACAAGTAACTCTGTAGATTCTTCCTTTCTTCAGAGTCATTTCCTGTGACCACCATATCATCCACATATACAATGAGCGCAGTGATCTTACCTTGCTGTTTCTTCAGGAACAAGGTGTGGTCTGAATTACTCTGATGGTAGTCAAAGGCTCTCATAGACTTTGTGAATCTTCCGAACCATGCTCTTGGAGATTGTTTCAGCCCATATAATGATTTCTTTAATCTGCACACCTTCTGACTGTGTATTTCTAGTATCATGCATCCTGGTGGGAGATCCATGTAAACTTCTTTGGACAACTCGCCATGGAGAAAGGCGTTCTTTACATCAAATTGTTATAATGGTCAATCCAAGTTTGCAGCTAGAGACAACAACACACGAATTGTGTTGATTTTATCTACAGGTGCAAATGTCTCTGTATAATCAATCCCATAGGTTTGGGTGTATCCTTTGGCCACCAGTCTCGCCTTAAAGCGTTCAATTGTACCATCTGCTTTATACTTCATAGTAAAAATCCATCGACATCCAACTGGTCTCTTTCCCATTGGACAATCAACAAGTTCTCAAGTTTTATTTTTTAACAAAGATTCTACCTCCTCATTCATGGCGGCTCTCCACCTCAGATTGGCTAAGGCTTCCTGCACACTGTTAGGAATAGATACAGTAGATAATTGATTTACAAATGACTGATTTGATTCAGACAGATGATGGTTAGACACATAATGACTCATAGGATATTTGACTTTACTGGAAAGTTCGGGTTCCTATGTGGGTTTGGGGATACCTCTAATATGACGTTGTGGCAGTTGTTTTCTCTCAGGTTCAGACACAAGATAAGGATCATCCTAAGCAAGCGATGGGTGTGGTGGTGACTCAGGTGCAAGTGGTGTGGAGGATTCGCACAAAGGTGTCATAACTTCAGTTTCGGAGTGTGTATCACCACTTGAATCCAATTCACTCACTTCTTGAATGACCGATTATGTGTCATCTTGGTTACCAGGTAGAACTTCTCTAGAAATACGAACATCATAGTCTAGAGTCTGAACTTCCTTCTGATACTCCCCCTGAAGTGCAGGCTCAGAAGAAAAATACATGGAGTCTTCATGAAAACTACATCCGATGTAATAAACATTCGTTGAGTGGGAGGGTGATAGCAACGATACCCCTTTTGATGAGTAGCATACCCAAGAAATACACATCGCAACGCTCAAGGTTGCAACTTGTTGCGTTGATGCTTATGAAGGTGCACGAATGCTACACACCCAAAGACATGTGGAGGCAAGTTTGGGGTAGTTGGGGCGTCAACCGCGTCAGCAAGAGCTTGGTGTTGAGATGTGGAGCCACACCTGGGGGTCGCACGACCGGTCGTGGCCCCTGCTCGACCGTTCGTGGGGTCCGCTCGACCAGTCGTGGACTGGCTCGACTCAAAGTCCAGCAAGCATCAATTTTTTGGGTCCGAGGTACTCGACCGGTCGTGGGCCATGCTCGACTGGTCATGGGGTCCTCTCAACCGGTGCAGTCCGCTTGACCAGTTGAGGTTACGTAGATTCATTTCCGGATTTGATGCGGACTGCGAAAATTTGAGTCAGCTTTCGCAAGGGTACGAAAGGGAAGTTGTCAAAACTATAAATTGGGGTCCCTAGGGCTATTATAGGGTTAAGGTGAATATTGGAAAATATTTATAAGGAGTGGGCAAGGGATTTTCTCTGTACTTCTAAGGGAGAGGTTAGTATATTGTCGACAAAGCTAAATTTGATGAAGTAGTCGGTCTAATTCTCAGAGAAGAATCTAGAAGAAAGGCATCAGGAGTTTCAAGGCATTCAGGGAATGCTTTAAACGTTGAAGGAAGTGAAAGATCGTTAAATAAAGGAGGTAATAAACACGGACGTTCTAAGTTAAGGAAGAAGTCCAAGGGACCGAAAGACAAAGACAGGTGTTGGCATTGCGGCAAGAAGGGGCATATGAAACGTGATGGCAGGGCGCTCAAGAAACAAGAAGGAAGCTCTCAAGGCGGGAAGGATTTAATGAATCTATCTGAGGAGAGTGACACAGAGGCATTTATCTTGTCTCTTGATGCAAGGAATGAGTCTTGTGTTATAGACTCGGGTGTTTCGTTTCATGCCACTTCATGTAAGGAAGTTCTGCGTAATTATGTATCAGGTGACTTCGGGAGAGTCTACATGGGTGATGATGAGCCGTGCAGTATTGTTGGAAAGAGAGACATTCATATAAATCAGAAAGACGGAACGACGTTGAAATTGAAGGATGTCAGACATGTACCGAGTTTGAGAAGGAATCTGATCTAGTGGGCCAGTTGGCCGATACCGGTTATGTGACGACATTCACCAGTGATTCCTGAAAGATCAAAAAAGGTGCCTTAGTGATATCTCGAGGAAAGAAGGAAGGTACTTTGTACGTGGCTTCAGGATGTATAGTTAACTCGCAGTCGCATCAACTGGAGTGAATGGGCAGTTATGGCATCAGAGGTTGGGACATGTGAGTGAGAAAGGATGAAAGTGCTATTGTCAAAAGAAAAGCTACCAGGGCTGAAGTCTATTGACTTGGAATTCTGCGAGGACTGCGTGTATGACAAGGAGAAGAGGGTAAGTTTCAAGAAGATGGGACACACTCCAAAGATGCATCTGTTGGAGCTTGTACACACTGATATGTGGGGACTGGTATAGGTATTATCTCTTGGTGACTCACGTTATTTTGTTTCCTTTATTGATGATGCCAGTAGAAAATTGTGGGTCTATTTCTTAAAACATAAATCTGATGTATTTGATGTATTTAAGAAGCGGAAAGTTATGGTAGAAAATGAGACACGTAAAACAGTAAAATATCTCAGATCTGATAATATGGGAGAATACTGTGATAAGAGATTTGAGGAGTATTGTGCAGCAAATGGAATCAAACATCAGAAAATGATTTCAGGGGCACCGCAACAGAATGGTGTGGCTGAGCGCATTAACAAGACCATCCTTGAGCGCGCCAGGAGTATGAGGTTACATGCAGGGTTGCCCAAGACCTTTTGGACAGATGCTGTAAATACTGCCGCATATCTCATCAATAGAAGTCTCTCAGCACCATTGGATGGTGGGCTACCAGAAGAAATGTGGACTGGGAAAGAAGTGAACCTTGCACATCTCAGAGTGTTCAGTTGCACTTCAGATGTTCATATTGATGCAGAGCAGAGAAACAAGCTAGACGCAAAGTCCAGGAGGTGCACGTTTATAGGCTACGGGCAGCATGATTTTGGATACAGGTTTTGGGATGCAAAAAATAGGAAAATCATCAGAAGCAGGGACGTAGTCTTCAATGAAAAAGTGATGCATAAGGACAGTGTGCAGGAAAATAAGACCGAGGAAAAAGAATTCGTAGAGTTGGAAGAGTTAGCGGACACGGGTGTTATAGCGCCACAGGATGATCATGCACAGGAGCATTATGAGAGCAGAAGACATCGGTTGTGAGGAGGTCTACTCGGGAGAGGAGACCCACGGTCCGATACTCACCCTCCTTACATTAACTACTGCTGATAGATAATGGTGAACCAGAGTGTTTTGAAGAGGCGTTACAGTCGGAGACACGGGTTAAGTGGGAGCAGGCCATGGATGATGAGATGGACTCTCTTGAGTCTAATCGTACATGGGAGCTAGTCACTCTACCCAAGGGTAAGAAAGCTCTTCATAACAAGTGGGTTTACAGACTGAAGGAGGAGCACGATGGTTCGAAACAGTACAAGGCTAGATTGGTTGTGAAAGGTTTTCAACATACGGCAGGTATCGATTTCACTGAAATATTTTCACCTGTAGTGAAAATGTCTACGATTCGCATGGTCTTGACTATAGTGGCTTCAGAAGACTTATATCTAGAGCAGCTACATGTTAAGAGAGTCTTTCTTCATGGGGACCTTGAAGAAGAGATATATATGCATCGGCCGACAGGATACGTGGAATCAGGAAAGGAGAACAATGTGTGCAGACTGAAGAAGAGTCTACATGGCTTGACGCAGGCCCCGAGGCAGTGGTACAAGAAGTTCGACAGTTTCATGTCGGGAAACGGTTTTAGGAGATGTCATGCAGATCACTGTTGTTATTTAAAGAAGTTTGATACGTCGTATATCATCCTTCTTCTGTACGTTGATGATATACTTGTGGTCGATTGAAGCATGAAGGACATCTCAAATCTCAAAAGACAACTGTCTAGAGAATTTGCCATGAAGGATTTAGGAGCTGCAAAACAAATCTTAAGCATGAGGATAAAGCGTGACAGGAAAAATAAGAAATTAGTTTTGTCACAGGCAGAGTACATAACCAAGGTACTTGATCGATTCAATATATGAGGTGCTAAGCTGGTTAACACTCCATTAGCTAACCACTTCAAGCTATCTAAGGAGCAAGGTGCAAAGACGCAGGAGGAATGGGACTACATGGCTAAAGTCTCATACCCGTCAGCTATTGGGAGTCTCACGTATGTTATGGTGAGTACGAGACCAGACATCGCTCAAGCAGTGAGAGTTGTTAGCAGGTTCATGAACAACCCCGAGAAGGAACATTGGAAAGCTGTGAAGTGGGTCCTTAAATACCTGGTGGGTACTAAGGATGTAGGGTTGTGTTATGGTGGATCGGAAATCAAGTTACAAGGGAACGTGGATTCAAATTTGGCAGGAGATATCGACATCAGAAGAAGCACTACAGGTTATGTCTTTACTCTGGGTAGTGCTGCAGTCAGTTAAGTCTCTCAGTTACAAAAGATAGTATCTATCAGTACGACAGAAGCAAAATATGTTGCGACTACAGAAGCATGCAAGGAGATGGTGTGGATGCAAGGTTTTATGGAAGAGTTAGGTAAGAAGCAAGCAAATTGCAAGCTGTATAGTGACAGTCAGAGTGAAATACACTTAGTTAAGAATTCAGCCTTTCATTCAAGAACCAAGCATATTGTCATCAGATATCACTTCATACGTTCGTTACTGGAAATGGATTGATTGCGCTAGAGCAGATTCATACAAGTGAGAATCTTGCGAATATGCTGACCAAGGCGGTCACACGGAAAAAGCTGAAGCTTGGTTCAGCTTTGATTGGTCTTCAGGCTTGAAGATAGGGAGACGTTACACTCCAGATGAAGAAGACAATGGTTTATGGCTGACACAGACCATAGTTATGGCTACGGGTATAATTTGTAACTATAGGTATCAATGTTCTTTCGATAATATCGAAAAGGTCCGGAACTGTCCAGCGAGTTTGCCTAAAAAATCTTGCAATTTTCGATACATTATAGCTACGGATTATAACCATAGCCATAATTGTAGCAGACTGCGCAAGCAACCGTGCTGCAGCAGTCTGTGTTGTTATATATATATGTATATGTTGTGTTGCTTTTGTGGGTCCCATCATGAGGTCTGTGTTATATCCAAACTGTCCAAATATTTGGCGAGCTCATATTAAGGCTTGAGACGAAAAATAAGATAGATCTAACTATCAAGTGGACCACACTGTAAAAGGCAGTGGGGAATTGAACGTCTACCATTGAAACCCTTTTAGGGTTACAGAAGTTTTGGATCATTATGAAATTTCTTTTTACTCTTCATCCAGGTCTTTTTTACCCTATGAATGAACTTAGACAGGGAGGATTTCTCACAAACATCACAGTAGGCTCCCTAAAGGTTTCTAATGGTTGACGCTCATTTAACACTGTTTCTGTAATGTGGTACACTTGAGATTTGGATATAACTCATTTTTGGTCTCATACCATAAAATGATCTGGAAAAATATATGGACGGCATGGATGAAAATCACACATCATGGTAGGGCCCACATACCACCGACCATCCACCATTGGCTGGTGGCAGGCGGAGTACCCGATCCATTTCCGTGAAAGGGGGGTATTTTCGTCCTGAAATTCGGTCTCCGCACGTTGAGGTCTAAGTTGCAAAAGAAGGTTTGTCTTCTTTCATAAAAACAGCGGGATAAAAGGTGGGGTCCACAGTCCTAAATTTCTCAACCCTACCTGCGTTCGGCTATGGTACCCAGTGGTCCCACATACAAAAGCCGCGGGCAGGGCTCCGTGGGGCCTAACGTGATGTAAGAGTTTTATCCACCTTGTATCGCTTTTCTCGGATAATTTCAAGGTATTATCCTAAGAATGAGGCAGGAAGAAGGCTTAAGTGGACCACAAAGTGGGGATTGAACGTCTACCATTAAAAACTTCCTGGGAGCTGGAGAAGTATCAGATCAAGCTGATATTTCTTTTTTCACTTCATCCATGTCTGCAGACATTATTAATAGGTTGTATGGTAAAAAAACATTACGGTGGCCCTTATAAAGTTTCAACGGTGGGTATCATTATCACTGCAGCTTCCTTTGGTGTGGTCTTCTTGAGCTGTGGACCTGCCTCATTTTTAGTACTATACCTTAACATGATTTGAGAAAAACGATGAACGGAGTGGATAAAACTATTACATTACTATGGGCCCCACAGAGCCCCATCTGGACGGATTACAGTCTGGGCGAGGGCAGGACGCAATCCGTGTCCTATAGCTGCTGTAGTTACGTGTCGTGCGAAGACGAGCACTACGCTCCTCGAGCTCCAGGTTGTACGAACAGTTCAAAGGAGATCAAAGTTACATGCTCCAAAGTTATGTATTTATTATATCTACACGGTTCATCTATCTTTAGAGATCATTTTAGAGCATTATCCAAAAAATAATCATATCCAAAGATCATCTGGACCACACCACAAATAGCAGTGGAGATAATGATTTTCACCGTTAAAAAATTCATAGGGCCCACTATAACGTTTAGTTTCCATACAAACTATTCATAAGGTCACAAAGACACGGATGAAGAGGAAAAACAAATTTCATATTGATCCAAAACTTCCGTGACCCCAAAAAGGGTTTCAATGGTAGATGTTCAATCTCCTACTGCTTTTCCTAGTGTGGCCCACTTGATAGTTAGATCAGTCTTATTTTTCATCTCAAGCCTTAAGACGAGATCTCCAAATGGATGGACAGTTTGAATATAACACATACCTCATGATCAGACTCATAGAATTTGCTGACATCAATACAGAGCTATATGGACGCGGATTGCGTCCTACCCCTGCCTGGACGGTAATCCGTCCGGGCAGGGTTCTGTGAGAACCACCATGACGTAAGTGTTTTATCCACGCTGCTCATCACTTTTCTCGTATCATTTTAAGGTATGATACTAAACATGAAGCATGTCTACAGCTCCGGTGGGCCACACCAAAGGAAGCTGCAGTGATAATGACACCCACCGTTGAAACCTTTCTAAGGGCCACCATGATGTTTTTTTACGGTCCAAACTATTAATAAGGTCATGTGGACGTGGATGAAGTGAAAACACAAATATCGGCTTGATCCGAAATTTCTCCATCTCCCAAGAAGTTTTTAATGGTGGAAGTTCAATACCCATCTTGTGGTCCCCTTAATCCATAGACCTTCCTTATTTTTTGGCTCATACTTTAAAATAATCTGAGAAAAAAGATGAACAAAATGAATAAAAAACTTACATCACGGTGGGCCTCACAGAGCCCTGCCCGGACGGATTACCGTCCAGGTGGGGGTAGGACGCAATCCGCGTCCAGAGCTATATAGCCGGTGTGGGACGCGGATTGCGTCCTACCCCCGCCCGGATGGTAATCCGTCCAGGCAGGGCTCTGTGGAGCCCACCGTGATGTAACTGTTTCATCCTGCCGTCCAACGAATTCTTCAGAAGACTTTAACATGTGAACCAAAAAATGAGGCAGGTCGAAGGCTTGAGTGTACCACAAAGTGCGGATTGAACGTCCACCATTAAAAGCTTCTTGGGAGCCAGAGAAGTTTCAGATCAAGCTGATATTTGTGTTTTCACTTCATCCACGTCTACGTGACCTTATGAATAGGTTTTATGGTTAAAAAAAAAAAAAAAACATCACGTGGATGTCATATTAGTGTAGGCTCCTTTGGTGTGGTCCACTTAAGCCTTGGACCTACCTCATTTTTTGGATCACATATTAAAATTTTCTGAAAATATGGTTAGATGGCGGGAGGTAGGACGCAATCCTCATCCAGCCGGTGTGAGGTACACCAGCCAATCTGCTTCCATTGGGACGCGGATTGCGTCCTACCCCCGCCCGGACGGTAATCCGTCCGGGCAAGGCTCTGTGGGGCCCACCGTGTTGTAAGTGTTTTATCCACGCCGTTAAACGCTTTTTTCCGATAATTTTAATATGTGACCCAAAAAATGAGGCAGGTCCAAGGCTTAAGTGGACCACACCAAAGGAAGCTGCATTGATAATGACACCCACCGTTGCAAACTTTCTAAGGGCCAACGTGATGTTTTTTTTTTACCATAACACGTATTCATAAGGTCATTTAGATGTAGATGAAGTGAAAACACAAATATCAGCTTGGTCCGAAACTTCTCCGGCTCCCAAGAAGTTTTTAATGGTGGACGTTTAATCTCCACTTTGTGGTCCATTTAAGCCTTTTACCTGCCTCATTTTTTGGGTCATATATTAAAATTATCGGAAAAAAGAGTTTAACGGCATGGATAAAACACTTACAACATGGTGGGCCCCACAGAGCCCTGCCCGGACAGATTACCGTCCGGCGGGGGTAGGACGCAATCCGCGTCCCTTCCATTGTAGCCCAGTCAAATTCGCTTACTTACGGAAAGATTATGGACGCGGATTGCGTCCTACCCCTAATCCGTCTGGGCAGGGCTCTGTGGAGCCCACCGTGATGTAACTGTTTTATCCCGCCATCCAATGATTTTTTCAGAAAATTTTAATACGTGATTTAAAAATGAGGCAGGTCCAAGGCTTGAGTGGACCACACCAAAGGAACACACCCACCGTTGAAACCTTTCTAAGGGCCCACGTGATGTTTTTTTTACCATAAAACCTATTCATAAGGTCAAGTAGACGTGGATGAAGTGAAAACACAAATTAATATCAGCTTGATCCGAAACTTCTCTGGCTCCCAAGAAGCTTTTAATGGTGGACGTTCAATCCCCACTTTGTGGTCCACTCAAGCCTTAGACCTGCCTCATTTTTTGTTTCACATATTAAAATTTTCTGAAAAAATCGTTGGACGGCAGGATAAAACAGTTACATCACGGTGGGCTCCACAGAGCCCTGCCCGGACGGATTACCGTCCGGGCGGGGGTAGGACGCAATCCGCGTCCGAAAGATCATAATCTTATACACGTGTTTCATGTTACATGTGTAACTGCGTGTAGATGTGTACGGCTCCACACGCATGTGAAATTAGGGAAACCGATTGGCTACTCCCCCTGACAGCAGCCAATGGCCGGTGGTCGGTGCTTTGTTGGCCCCGCCATGATGTATGTGTTTCATCCATTCCGTCCATATATATATTTATAGATCATTTTAAGATATGAGTACAAAAATGAGGTATATCGAAATATCAAGTGGACCACATTACAGGAAACAGTGTTGAATGAGGGTCGACCATTAAAAACATTTTGGGCGCCATAAAAGTTTTGGATCGAGCTGTTCTTTGTTTTTTCTCTTCATCTGAGCCTGTATGACCTAATCAACAGATTGGATGTCAAATAAACAGTATAGTGGGCCTTAGGAGGATTTTAATGATGGATATCCAATCACTATTGTTTTCATGTGGTGTTGTCCACATGAGATTTATATCCCTCTTATTTTTGGGATTAAGTATAAAATGATATGTAAAAATGGATGAACGGAATGGATGAAACACATACATGATGGTGGGGCCAAAGAGAGCCGACCACCAGCAACGGAGCTGGTGGCATGGGGAGTAGCCAATCCGTTTCCTGGAATTATCATAACTGACTATTTGTCTGGACCACGGGTGTCGATATCCTCTCGACCTGCCATGCATTCGAGGGCATTTTAGTATTTTAACATGAAAGACAGGCATCTTAAAAGACAGCAGGAGGCTCTGTATAGATCAGCTCTTCATTTTGGAAGATTCAAAAGAGGGTAAGAATGGGAGGTTTTCTCTTCAGTTTCCTTTTAATTCTATCAGTATTGCTTCTCTCATGTATTTGGAGACTGCTCTATTCGATATGGTGGAGGCCCATGAAGCTGACCACTTATTTCAAAGATCAAGGGATCACTGGCCCTCCCTACAGATTGATACACGGGAACCTCAATGAGAGCGCGCGTCTGAGGAAGGAAGCGTGGTCAAAGCCCATGAACCTGTCTAACCAGATCGTGCCGCGTGTTCTTCCCTTCTTCCATCAAACGTTGAAAAGCTATGGTAATCCGCAACCACACTTCTTTTTTTTTCTTTCTTTTTTCAATCGAATTTACTTTCTTAAAATTGGGTAAATTTATATTTTATGAAGGATTATCAAAGTTCAAGATTTTCCACTTTACATTCGGGAAAGGTTTCAATCGCTTTTGAATTTAAAGGTGAAATCCTTAGTTGTAGTTATGGAATAGTGAGGGTCTGATACATAGTTATTGAAGTTGGTGACTCAACAAACACTATGTAGAGTGTAACTATAGTTGACTAGATTTCAAGTGCAGTTATCAGGAAGCTCGAGTGTGACTTGGTTGAATTGTCTATGGGGGCGCGCGCTCCGATCAGCCTAACTTGATGTATTTTCCCTACATCAACGCTGTCCATACGTCTTTACAGCTCATTTTGGGGCTTGATTCCAAAAATGAAGCAGATCCAAATCTCAGTTGGACCACACCACAGGAAAGAGTGGTGATTGACCATTAAAACTTATTGTGGACCACAAAAGTTTTGGATCAAGCTGAGATATTTGTGTGGTCTCTTTATCCGGGTCTTTTGACCTTATCAACAAGTTGGATGGAAGATAAACATTTTGGTGGCACCCAAGAAGTTTTTAATGGTGGGTATTCAATCCCATTGATTTTTGTGGTATGGTCTACCTAGGATTTGGATCTGCTTCATTTTTTTCGAGAATACCCTAAAATGAGCTGTCAAAATGGATGGACGGCGTGGGTGTAAGGTAAATGCATCACAGTGGGCCCCACAGTCAGGGATCAAGGGGATCCATCAAAGCAGCGCTCCCCTTGTGGGGGAACGGATTAGGTGCTGCCCGGCCTCACCCAACATGGTGTGTCCCCGACCATAGGGCCCACATTGATGTATGTATTGTATATCCACACCATTCATCCATTTTTTCCAGCTCATTTTACAACATTAACCCAAAATTCGGGCAGATCCAAATCTCAAATGGACCACACCATAGGAAAAAGTGGTGATTACAGCATTAGCCCAAAATTCGGGCAGATCCAAATCTCGCAGATCCAAATCTCAAGTGAACCACACCATAAGAAAAGGTGGTGATTGACAATTAAAAACTTGTTGCGGGCCACAATAGTTTTGGATCAAGCCGATATTTGTTTTCTTTCCCTTCATCCAGGTCTGGCTAGCTGGCAAATAAACATTACGTTGAGCATTATAGTGGACCCTAGGAAGCTTTTAATGGTGGGCGTTCACTAAACATTGGTTCCTATGGTGTGGTCCACCTAAGATTTAGATCTACTGCATTTTTGTCTCATGCCCTAAAATGATCTAGAAAACGGATATACAGTGTGGATATCCAATAAGTAAATCAAGGTGGGTTCAGTGAGGCTGGAGCCACACTTAATCCACTCCCGCCAATGCAAACCTTGAAAGGGGAGGCAAATATATCAAAGAAAAGAATGAAGAGATTGTGGGTTAAAAAAACTGAATAATCCTCTAGCCAAATGCTAGAGACTGCCAAAACGACTCTAAAAGAGAAAAAGAAGGCAATAGTCTTGTAGTCTTAAAGTAGAGATCAATTCCCCTCCCCTTCACTCACTACCTTTGAAAAAGAAGAGAATTTTAATTAAAAGAAAATATCATTCCATAAGCTTAAGCTTTATGTATAATAAGTCCTTATAATCTGCAATAAAATTTATGAAATTTAAAAATAGAATTATGAACAAGCAAGATTTGAAAATAGGAAACTACTTAAGTAAGAAAGCACTTAAATAAAAAAAAGTATTTAAGAAAAATTTTAAGATGACTTCTTACCTAATATAAAATATGAAAAAAAGAAATAAAGTAGGAATGGACTAAAAAGGAAAAGTGGGCCTTTTCTTGTGTACATATTCGGAGTGCATCACCTACCTTGTGGTGACTCGAGCTGAGTCACTTGCCTAGTCTCTCTTTTTTTTTTTTTTTTTTTTTTAATGAAAACTAAAAGAAACCATGAAGTTTCAATCTCACAACCTCACTTCAGGAATTAAGCATCTGTAAACAGTAAGTTGTAAGCAGGTTTGCTTTGTTTGTTTATATATATATATATATATATATATATATATTATATATATATATATATATATATATATATATAGAATCCCTGTCTCGTGCGAACTATACCGCAGGACACCATGGTGCGGTACAACTCCCACCGCAAGAGACTTTTTTTTTTTTTCGCCCTATTGTAATATATGTTTTGTATCCACGCCGTCCACCCATATGGAGAGATGATTTTAGGGTGAAATCCAAAGAATGAGTGACATTCGAAGCTCCAGCGGACCCCACTACAGAAAACAGTGGGGACAGTGATGCCACCGTTAAAAACTTCTAAATGCCATGAAAAGTTTTTTATCTTGCTCAAATTTATATTTTCCCTTCTTTAAAAATAGATGAACGGAGTAGATGAAACACATACATCATGGTGGGGCCCAAAGAGCACCGACCACCAGCCACGCCAATCTATAGGTAAATCAAATTGCATATTGAATTACTCGGTTTGTTCTTGTCGTAATGCATAAACAAAGTCGGGCCACGTTGAAGTTGAATGTATGTAGTCTATCTACGCCGTCCATCCGTTTTTTTCCATCTAATTTAAGGGGTTAATCCCAAAATTGATGCATATCCAAAGATCAAGTGGATCATACCACTCGAAACAGTGGGGATTATGATTTCCACCATTGAAACCTTTCTAGGCCCCACAGTGTTGTTTATTTTTCATCCAACTTGTTCATAAGATCATACAGACATGGATGAAGGGAAAAAACAAATATAAGATTGATCCAAAACTCCCGTGGCCCTCCAATTATTTTTCAACGGTAGACATTTAATTCAACTATTTCCCGTGGTGTGGCCCATTTGAACGTTGGATATATCTCATTTTTTGGTCAAGTAGTAAAATTATCTGTTAAAATGTATGAACGGAGTGGATAAAATAAATAAATCATGTGGACCTCACAGAGTTTACTCAGTATGCCAACCGTAGTGAGTTACCACGCAATCCGCTTCCGGACCTCACTATGAGGAAAATGACGGCACCAAGTTCTGTGGACCCCACTATGATGTATGTGTTGTATCCACAACATTCATCCATTTGGCGATATTATTTTAAGCCATGAGCCAAAGAATGAGGCAAATTCAGAGCTTTAGTGGACCCCACCACAAAAAACAGCAGGAAGATTGATGCCCACCGTTGAAACCTTTCTAAGGCCCATTATGATGTTTTTACAAAATCCAACCCGTTCAAAAGTTAAAAAAGATATTAAAGAAGGGAAAATATAAATATAGGCTTGATTGAAAACTTTTTGTGGCCTTTAGAAGTTTTTAATGGTGGCGTCACTCTCCCCACTGTTTTCTGTAGTGGGGTCCACTGGAGCTTTGGATGTGACCCATTCTTTGGATTTCACCCTAAAATGATCTCTTCAGATGGATGGACGGTGTGGATACAAAACATATATCATGGTGGGGCCACAAATTCAGTAGCAATGTCGCTAGTAAACCTGTCAGTAGCCCATCCGCGGCCCGCACATGGTTCTCTTGCCGTGGGAATTGTACCGCACCAAGGTATCCCGTGGAATGGTTCGCAGGAGACCATTACTCTCTCTCTCTCTCTCTCTCTCTCTCTCTCTCTCTCTCTCTATATATATATATATATATATATATATATATATATATATAAAGACTTGGTCGAGTGGTCAACCAGATCTGACCAGCTGGACAATGTATCGAGTCGAGATTTCAGGTTTTTTTTTTTTTTTTTTTTTTTCTGGTGGACTGTGGTCTGGTAAGTGGAAAACCTGGCAGAGGTTAAACCATGACAGTCATAATCATACTTGGATCCAAGCCTTGGATGAACCCAAGCAGAAAAAAAGTTAAGCCTGGCTTAGGCCTGGTCTAGGAAGCATGTCCAAGTCTGGCCCATGCGCCTCACAGTCCAGCCTAGGCATAAACTGCAGGTCTTAAATGGATGCCCGAGCCTTATATCTGTGAGTGCGGAAGATGATGCGGTATGAAATGTCCAGAAGACATGCATCCAGTTTTAATAGAATGGTAATAAGATTCACCAACAATGGGATTTCACTGTGGATGTTTCATTATATAATTAACAAAATGCCATCATCATTTTTTCTCTGACTTTCAGGGTTAATTGTAAACGTGGACCTATTGTTTTTTAATTAGTTTCCATTTATACAACCCTATTTGGTAGACACATAAAAATGAGTTACTCTTATTTTTAGAGATTTTGATTGTTAGTTATCAAGATTATTTTTAATCCTTACTAAAAAGAAAATGATCTCTAATACATAACTATAATTGGCTAAAATGAGATGAACTCATTTTTAGGTTTCTACCAAACAGGCCCTAAGGGTTTGGCTGCAAACCTCTCAGTAACTGTGGGGGAGGAGCACTTTCTTTAAATTGGATGGTGAAGTTTGTAGTGCTTGATTCCATGATCTTTCATTATACCTTTCATTATAGGTAGATTTTGAATTGGGTGGTTAGATTACTTGCTTCAACGTTGATTTGTTTACTCTAGTATTGTTGAAATGGAGCTCAGCTTTGTGATTTTCCCATTCCCCTTCTTCCCTATAATTCGTGATTTGCAAACGCCTACTTGAAACAGACTCTAATATGTCAGGTGTGGAGTTGTCTATACTGACATTGGCAGTTTTGTTGGAAATAGAATGAGTACCATCTTGATTTTATGTGCGAACGCGCGTGAGCACGAAATAAAAATAAAAATAAAAACCCATAAAAAGGTAAATACAATGAATTGAGAATTTCACGAAGAATACCCCTTGATTAAGTATAAGAGAGTCTATGTGCAACGACAATTATCAAAAACCTCGAAATGCTTTCTTGATGGAAACTCTACTTAGATCAATCCAGATGTTTGGTTTCTTACAAAAAGATCTGCTTTGATTGGAATGGACCTGGTCTTCATGGCTTAACTTCAGTTATCATCGTAAACACAGGTAAAATGTCTGTCACGTGGATTGGAACTACTCCACGGGTGAGCATCATGGACCCTGATCTGATAAGGGAAATTCTTTCTAACAAGTTTGGTCACTTTGAAAAACCAAAAACAAACCCTCTTGCAAAGTACTTGGCAACAGGGCTCGTCAGCTATGATGGTGAAAAATGGGCCAAGCATAGAAGGATTATCAACCCTGCTTTCCATCTTGAGAAATTAAAGGTAGTTTCCGATCTCTCGGGTTTTTCTTAGCTCCACACTTCTTTTTTGTCACGAAGAAGATTAGGTCATTTGTTGATGGCTTGATTAGTAGTCCATAGGACCACCAGAAAATGTAGCCTGTGGGTCCATCACAGTTGGTGATTGGAAGGAACCATTTATCTAGTGAGTCCTGTTATGGATTGTGTAAGGTGCGACAATATATGGATTGGATGATCCTGCCCATCTAGTTAAAGGACTTCACATTTAAAATGTTAACCCATTGGTGGCTTTTGTTTCAACTGTTTGTTTGCAGAAAAAGGTCGAGCCTACTTAATACAATCAATGTGATATATGCACCATGACCCATTTAATGTGGGATCTATAGAGAAAATAGATTATTGACCATCATGGGCCCCATGTATCATGGAAGGGCCCAAGTACTAATGGTCCCTGGAACCATCAATCTTTTCCTTATGAAGCAGTGTACTGTGGAAAATTAATGGTGTTTAAAGTTGTTCTGTTTTATTCTTTGGCAATGCTTGATCATACTTAACCTTTTTTTTTTCCTTTTGAGTTGGTTGCAGCGGATGCTACCAGCATTCTCTGCTAGTTGTAGTGAACTGATTAGCAGATGGGAGAAAACAGTTAGTTCTGAGGGTTCTTTCACATTAGATGTGTGGCCCGAACTCCAGAATTTAACAGGAGATGTCATCTCAAGGACTGCTTTTGGCAGCAGCTTCAAAGAAGGGATGCAGATATTCAAACTCCAAACAGAACAGGGTGAGCTTATGATGCAGGCCTTTCGGAGTGTGTACATCCCAGGCTACAGGTGCGATTTTATTCTATATTGCTTTCCTCATCTTGATGACTACTTTTTGGCTGTAGGTACAAAGAAGGGTTATTCCTACCGCGTGCCAAACATGACAAGCTTATGATCCGTGCCAAACATGACAAGCTTATGATCCATGCCTTCCGGAGAGTATACATTCCAGACATGGTTTAAACATAAGAAAGACATGGTGGCAATACGGAAAACCATGCAATGAGCAATCTGCACACTAGTTTTTCCAATATTTTCATTGCAGTTGACTGGATAACCATCCCTTCCAATAGAATGTCTGTTCAGCTTGTGATTAGGATAACATCCAAACACAATTCATTAGAATGGAAAATAATACTTCAATAAATTTCAAGCTACTCATTCTGCCAAAACATATTTCTCATTCGTGATTAGGATTACATCCAAACACTCCCATAATTTATGTCAGATACAAGTGCATTGTTCAATTGCAAGCATTTTATATTCAAGTAGATCTTCATCATCACCACTTCTGTTCTAATCTCAAGTAAATCTATAGTATAAGGGGTTAAGGTAGATGAAACCAGATATGACCAGGAGTCCTCAACTACTCAGGAAAGAAGTGAAGATAGATATCAAAATACTAACAGTTGCAGATTTCATTTCCTGTTGGTTTTTACCTTCACCAACATGTCAATTTTTGCAGGTTCCTGCCCACAAAAAAGAACATTAGAAGAAAGGAAGTCAACAAACAAGTATGCAACCTGCTGAGGGGTATCATCCAGAAGAGAGAGAAGGAGATGAAAATGGGAAATGCAGGTAATGATAACTTATTGGGATTGTTGATGGAATCCAATTTTAAAGACTCTCAGGAACAAGGGAAGCCAAGTGAAGTTCAAATGACGATTGAAGAAGTGATAGAAGAGTGTAAGCTATTCTACTTTGCTGGACAGGAGACCACATCGGTTTTGCTGACATGGACAATGGTGCTGCTGAGTATGCATCCGATGTGGCAAGTGCGTGCAAGGGAAGAGGTTTTGCAAGTATTTGGGAAGAATAAACCAGACTTTGATGGCATTAACCACTTAAAGATTGTAAGTATTTGAATTCTAGGTTCCTTTCAGTAGATCATTGCCTTGTATCATAGCATCTATAATTATGCAGGTGAAAGTTTCATTTTCTGTTTTCCTTCAACAACTTCCTTTGAAGATCATCTATACTTGTCAGTTCTTTGGTTGCATCTTAGTATAAATGAAACATTCATAACATTGCTTTGCTCGAATGTGGGATTCGTTAATCTATACTTGTCAGTTCTTTGGTTGCATCTTAGCATGAATGAAACATTCATAACATTGCTTTGCTCAAATGTGGGATTTTTTTTTCCTGTTTATGTTCTTACCATTTAGTTATATTTCCATATGGTTGAGGTAGATTTCTGAACTTCTGTTATCTTTTCTATAGGTGAACATGATTCTACATGAGGTTCTTCGATTATATCCGCCAGTGGTTATTATTTCTCGGAGGACTTGTGAGAAGATGAGAATAGGAGGAATTGACCTTCCTCCTGGAGTAGAAGTCACTTTGCCGACACTCCTCATTCACCATGATCCCGATCTCTGGGGTGAGGATGCAGATGAATTCAATCCAGAGAGATTCTCAGAAGGAGTTTCAAAGGCAACGAAGAATCAAGTTTCATACCTTCCATTTGGTTGGGGGCCACGTATATGCATTGGGCAGATCTTCGCTTTGATTGAAGCTAAGTTAGCTTTGGCCATGATTCTACAACATTTCTCATTTGAGCTCTCACCCACCTATGCTCATGCCCCTTACATTGTTGTAACTCTTCAACCCCAACATGGTGTTCAAATCATCTTAAATAAACTCTGAGACCTCTGATATCACCAGCACTATAACACTATCACATGTAATTGTCTTGTCGACGTCAAATTCCACAATGTTATGCATCTTTACAAGCCATTGTTCACAAAATAAGCGTTTTTACAAAGATGCCATGTCTTTCTCAACAAGAACAACTGTACACAATCTCTTATGCATGTATGTGTAATGGTGTTATGTTTAAATCTATAATGAAATTTTCTGCTTTTCCAATTTTCCCATTTTCTTGTGTCATAAATGCTGTCGCAAACACCTGCAATTCGCAAGTTTGGTTAGACTTGAGAAGGATTGAGAGGTGGCTAAAGCTGAATTGTGTCACAAGTATTTCAAAAAAAAAAAAAAAAAAAAAAAAAAAAAAAAAAAAAAAAAAAACACAAAGTTACACAAAAGTTCTTGCAACTTGTGTTAGTGGTTAGGTTTTAAAGGCAAAACCTTCCCCGCATCTGGTAGGATAGAGGAGAAAAAGATGTTTATAAAGTTTCCTCTTCGTAAATCTTTTGTTAGTTTACCATGCTATGCACAAGTCCATATGAAGGTCCACCTTGATTCATGGACACTTTTACATGGCTCCGATCAGCCTCCCCACCAATCAGTGGTTATTGTACATCCATTATACCACAAGAAACAGTGGTGATTGAATACCCGCCATTAAAAACTTCTTGGTGGCCACCGGAATGTTTATTTGCCATCCTGTGAAGGGACCACGCAAATATTAGTTTGATCCAAAACTTTTGTGGCCCACAAGAAGTTTTTAATTGTCAATCACCACTGTTACATGTAATGTGGTCTATCTAAGATTTTGATCTGCTTCATTTTTGGGATCATGCCCTAGAATGAGCTTTCAAAATGGATGAACGTCGTGGATGTAATGCACATACATCACGGTAGGTGCCACCAAAGCCGCCCATAAAATCATGCCTAAGACCTCTCAATCCGCATGGTGTGGCCCACCTGTGTTTGAAAATGGCAAAGGACTAGGTAGCATATAAACACCTTGGTGGGCCCCACACACAGTTGAATGTTTTAATGGGGAGAATCCCTATCCTAACTGTTCCTTAGAGTGTGGCCCAGTAATGCACGGATTAGCTGGTCCAACTCACTTTTGAGAGGGTTCAGGCCAAGCTAAATGGATAGCGGGTTGGGCTTGGGCCAAAATATGGCCCATTTTAAGTAAATGGCTTGGGCTTGGGTTGAAACCTGCACACCCAATCCGTACATATAGGTTGTAAATAGGGTGGGCAAAATGACACAGCCCAAAATAGTAATCTACAAAATAAGCGTGGAGGCATACATACTCATTAGTTGGGCAGGACTGGGCATACCTTTAGCTTACATTTCATTCTTAAACTTGTGTTTGATAGCGTTGGATCAGGCTCCATAGTTCACTAGTGGACAGTCTTTGTTTCAACACTGAGATCATAGGATTGAGTGCCCAAGTGATCATGTGGGCCGTGTGTCCAAATATTTTTTATAGAATTTGATTTTTATTTTTTTTTATTCAATGAT
>JAJHSJ010000003.1:91684391-91744244 GCA_021015155.1 Magnolia officinalis
CAATGCATGTGTAGGAAAAGAAAGAACCTTCAATTTCTCAAGGTGAAAGGCAGGAGTGATTATCCTCCTGCGCTTAGCCCATTCCTCTCCTTCCAAGGCTGAAACTCCCCTGGTCAACAGATCTATAAGAGGGTTGACAGGTGGCTTCTGGAAATGACCGAACTTGTTTGATAGGACTTGCTTCATGAGCTCTGAATCATTGACGATCACTCGAGGGGTTGTACCGCTCCAAATAACAGATAGCTTGCCTGTGTTCCAATATCCAAAAAAACATCACTGCTAGAGCCTGAAGATATATCAATAAGCTTAGTAATAGGGGAATCTGAAAGTATCCACCTAAAGATCATGAACACCCACAAGCTTTGTAAGAGGGGAACTGAAACAATCTCCAGCTAAAAAGCCATGAGGATATCCCAGACAAAACGCCATATTGGGAAGAAAACATCTGGGCTACCCTGCCCATCAGCTTTCATAACTGCTGCAAGGTACTAAAATGGAGGTACCTTACTCGTTATTGAAAACATTGTTCTAATACTTGAAAATTCGACCGCACTGAGTCCTTATTTGACTTGACTCGGTATTCTATAGATAAATTAAGAGATTTTAGAGGAACAACTTTGCTAAGCTCACACGTGCGTGCAATAAAGATGACGTGGATGCCACACATGTGCCAGCATGGCATGATTGGTCCGAGATCCAATCCATCCATTAGAACGGCACCACTGTATTGGTGTCCTAGTCCAAGATTCAAGTTGACCCACTGGTCAGGTGGGCCAAAGTTTGCAAAACAAATGTAAGGCTGCGGAAAACCTGAATGATGTTTTCTGACCCCTTCACCCCTTTTTCCTATAGTGGGGCACACATGTTGAGTGGGCAGTTCTATTTTTGGAAAAACATGTAGAAGGTTGGACCAACCTGATGGATGGATTGGATCTTGCACCCGTGTCATGCTGGCACGTGTGACGTATACGGTCTATCAAGTGGAGTTTTCCACTTGGAGTGTTCACTCATTGAGTTGTATAATATGGATGAAAATATCACTAAAGTGAAATAAATATAAAAGCAGGACTAGAATAAACAACAGGTTATATACCCTCTTTTTGCACCAAGTCATAAAAGTAAGGGAAGACACGTGGCGCTATCTGGTGAGTTAGATTCATGGGTTTAGACCATGCCTCCTTCATCAACCTTCTCATCTCTTTCATGTCACCATAGAAAAGCTTGTAACGGTTGCCTTTGATTCCTTGCTGGTTGAGATGTTTCTGGAGTTTCATGGGTCTCCACCAGATGGAGTAAGCTACTCTCACAGCACATGAGAGAAGCAGAGAAGCTGATATCATCAGAAAAATGGAGAGGAATTCTTCCATCCTTTCTTGAGATCAAGTGCAAGCTCTTGGGGTGTGAATGTAGGAGGAAGATTGGAATGGATATTTGTAGGTGAGGAATGGGAAACTGGTGGCTAAGAAAAAGATACAGAAAATAAAAGGCAATGGGAAATGGCCCAAGATATCTAAGGGTGAGGATCTTTGAATGTGGAAGATTTTTGGAACATACGTAATCCATGGAACCGTCTATCAGATCAACGGTCTGGATTCCTGAATGATGCGTACTTGAGCGTGTACAAAAGCTGAATCCTGCATATTTACAGTGCCATGAGGAGTAGATGGCTTGTTATGGTACACTTGATGGTTACACAAGTCGTCTGTCTACACTTTCCGTGTTTGGACTTTTTGAGGAGAAAATTCAAATGATTTGGTACTCAGGCCTGCCTACGTTTCGTGGTGTACAAGTAATTTTTAGGGTACCATTTTACTGAAATTGCTAGTTTATGAGCCATCTGAAGTGGGTCCAAACCTGTGTATGGTTCAATTCGAGCCAGTTTCACGCCAACAAGATCTACTACAATGTGAGATCCCATCAATTCATCAAGTAAATTTTATCGACAGAATGGTTGGTTCCATCTGGATCGCTGATTACTTCACGGAGCCTGTCCACAGCAGGTTCCACTCACCAAAACGGTCACCTACCTTCTTATCTTTTTTTGGCATTCTCTTCTCTCTCTGATGCAGGGAAGAACCTGATGAGGATAACTACTCCGAATCCACGGAGCTTCTCTGGACTCCTCACAGAGACTTTTCGAATCCACGAGGAAAGAAATCAGAAAAATAGAAATAAATTCTAAGAAATTCAAAATTGATTAATTGATGACTAAAAACGAGTTCACAACATTTTAAATAGGGTTACGACTTACTATAAATAGTAAACTTACTATTTATAGACGGTCGTGATGTCTACTAGTGCGCAAGGTTTTCGGCCAAAAATAGTAAGTGTCCTATTTGGCTTCACCAAACCATTCCCCTAATTATTCTAAGCTCTTTTCACGTTGGACGCAACTCCTAAAGCTTGACGGATGAAGAGTTATAATCAAACTAAAACTTACTATTTATAGTAAAAACGAATTAAAACAGGGAAACGATCGTCGATACAGGGGCTTCTCGCAATTTCGAGCATCGCAACCCTGCATAGCTGGGTTGGTTGGCTAAAGTAGCTCATTCTACCCTAAAATCATATATTTTACGTCAGGTAACTTATTCGGATTGCGAGATACGTCCGATCTAAGGTCCGACGGTCCGGATCACTTCTATCGCCAACCGAGCCTTTTTTGATCCATCTTGGCCATGAAACTGTCCGGGACCGCTCTACATCACTCTCTCTCTTTCTTGGCAGTCGTTTTGCCATTTTTGTTGACTTGGGCTACATGTAGACACGTGACATATTTGTTTCTTGAGGATCAAGTCATACCCCTTTCACAGGTGCACGACCGTTGACCGTAGAAATTAAGCAACGGGTCCCACATACTCAGCCACATGCAGAAGATCACACGATTTGACCGATCATAACTATTGGATTAGTTTGCACCATCTAGACGGTTGGTCTACCCACCTGATATCCCCAAGGCCACTTGGGGTGGACCACAACATACGGTGCTCCCCATCTCTCTCTAAATTCAATTCTGAACGTTCCAGCAAATATCTTGCGGTAGGTGTTTCCCGGGTAACAGGCTAACAGCCTAGTGGGTGTTACCCCTACCATGTGGCCCACCTTGATGATTTTTTTGTATATCTATACTGTCCATCTGTTTCTCCTTATCATTTTAGGACAGGGCGTAAAAAATTATGAAGATCCAAATCTCAGGTGGACCACACAATAGGAAACAGTGGCGTTTAAGTTCCTCACAATTACAAATTCCAAAGGGCCCATCACAAGGTTTTCGTAGTGTTTATTCGTCATCCAATGCGTTGATAATGTCAATAAGATCAGGATGAAGGGAAAATAGAAGGATAAGATTAACCCAAAACTTTTTAGCCCGCGAGAGGTTTTTGATGGTTATTCATCATTTTTTCTATTAACATAGTTTACGGAAGATTTGGATTTCTTGTGATTTAGGATGGCGTCCTGAAATGAGATTTTAAAAAATAGAAAGACAGCGTACAACAGATACATCAAGGTGGGCCATGGTCTTACCACCATTATCTTGAGCCGCACGAATAAGAGAGGTTATTAATTAGCACGAATAGGAGAGGTTATTAATTAAATTAGCCTTCAATTATGACATAATATAGGTATTGGCATCAGAATTTTAAGTTTTGTGTTTTTTAGCATATTTGCATGAAAATGCCAGTATGCAAACCGTCCTCTTGTACCGTGATAATTATTTGCATAAGTTGAGTGGGCATTTTAAGATGGAGTGTGGGGCCATTAAATCAATAATTGGGGCCACACCTAAATTGATTTGATCCGTTCACTTTGATCAGATAACTATGAACTCACAATAGAATTATTAAAAAAAAAATTGATGTTGTTTATGGCCCACAACTACATTAATGTTGTGAATTAATTTCGAAATATTTTTTTTTAGTATGGTCTATCCGTAATGAATTTTGCTTTTGAACTTGGGTATATGACATGAAATTAAAATTCCTTTCATATGGACGGGTTGGATCTCTTACAAGACAATCCAGTGGGCCCTATATAAGATTTAAGATGGGTTCAATAAGTGGGTTACTTGCGTGAGAGGGCCATCTATCATTTTCCTTTTTTTTCTTTTTCTTTTTAAAGGTAGACCGTGAGTTAATTTGTTGAATTATGAATATATAATTAGATGAATGCTAGGTATTGAATGGCTAACTTTTGGTCCACTTTTGGATAATAAATTGGTTTCCAAATGAGGCTATTCAAAATTCATTTGAAAGTTCGTCAAATTACATTTCCGATGAGTATAAGATCACCCAAATCGAACATGTAATGAGATATGACTATTTTCGTGAGATTTATGATCCATGGGTAGTTATGACAGTTAAGACCATTCATCCATTTCAACCATATTCCACTACAACATTCATTACATTAATTCATTGCAACATTCTTTCATTTCAAAATTCATTCATTAAAACATTTTTCTATTTCAAAATTCATTACATTAATTCATTGCAATATTTTTCCATTTCAAAATTTATTCTAACATTTTTCCATTTCAAAATTCATTCATAATTATAACATTCTTCCAATACAAAATTCACCCCTTTCACAACCACTATTCATACCCATAAAAAAATAATTATAAATGGAGGCACCACACCTTCATCTCTTTCAAAAACCCTATCATTGTTACCAACGAACAAAAAGAAAAAAAATAGCACACAAAAGCCACTATTATCCTAACCTAAATCTAACTTTGGTGGTCATCGCTTCTACGTCGGAGACCGGTATAAAATCTTTAAAAAAAAAAAAAATAAATAAATACTCAGCAGCTCAACGGAATGGATCAGAATGATGCTGAAAGCTCGCCGGATTGGGTCCCACGAAAGTAGCAATGGTCCTAACGGCTAAATAGTCCCTCATATGTGGAAAAAAAAAAAGAAAGAAAAAGCTAAATGACCTTTCCATGCAAGAGACCTACCTATTAAATCCATCCCACATGTTGTGTGGAGCCCACTTGATAACCTTATGTTAGATCAAAGTTATCTAAATGAAAGCGGTTTTAATTTTATGCCATATGTCCTATTTTGAGGGAAAAAATCATCATGGATGGACCACACTGAAGGAAACAATTCTGAATTAACTCAAAATATTAATGCGATTGTGGGCCGCATATAGCTCCATTAAAAAAAAAAAAAAGGACTATATTGTCAGTACACGGCTATAAGATTAAAGTAAACGGATCAGATTGGTTGAGGGGTGGTCCCAATCATTGACTTAGTGGGACCGCACCCCCTATCAATAGACCCGTTCGACTTCGGTGGAAAACTACCATTATACAAGGGGACGGCTGATAAAAGGCATTTTCATTTTTTTTTTCTTTTTAAAAAAAAGTCAAAGTTTCATAATGCTAAAAGAATATGGATTCAAATTCTGATACTAACACCTTTATTAAGTCATAATTGAAGGCCATTTTAATTAATACCCTAAATGAGAGGGGATTAGGTGTTACAATGTAATACCTCACTAGGTGTTACCCCTACCATGGTGCCTACTTTGATGATGTGTTGTATATCCATGCCATACATTCGTTTCTCCAGCCCATTTTAGGATGGGGTAACAAAGATTATGCAGGTGTAAATCTCATGTTAACCACACCACATCAAACAGTGGTGATTGAGTGCCACACCATTAAAAATTTCAAAGGGCTCATCATAAGGTTTTTATAATATTTATTTGCAATCCAACCTGTTGATGATGTCAAGAAGATCTAGATGAAGGGAAAATAGAAAGATCAGATTGATCTAAAACTTTTGTGGCCCACAAAAGATTTTAGTAGTTATTCGGTACGGACCACCTGAGATTTGGATCTTTTTATGATTTGGTATCACTTCCTAAAATAAGATGGGAAAGCATGGATTGCCTGGATATACAAAAAATAAAAAAAAAAAAATAAAAAATAAAAAAAATACATCAAGGTGGGCCCACACGGTTAGGGCAGGAGCCACTAAGGTGTTACCCCTTGACAGCTAATTCGCTCCCCAACAGAGCATGTCCGCGTATCATATTACCAAGTTGGTCAATGGATGAATGCAATAACTTGCACTCCAATCATGTACGCTTGAGGCTGGTGTGGCCATTCCCATATATCGTTCGCTAAACTGATCTCCATAAGCGGCATTATGGCCACAGAAAATCTCTGTATTTTTTTTTGAAAAGTTTCCTACACTTGCTTCATTGCTTAAAGCTCGTATATTTCTGAAGATGGGAAAGAAAAACTTTTTAACTAAAAAAGTGTTTTATTCAAGAGAAAACTTTAATCGTGGTCAGGGGGAACATTAACCAGATTTGGATTGATTTATATAAGTATTACATGAAAATGATGGATTTGAGAGTGACAATGATATTAACTCACTATTTTAGTTACCTATATACATTATGGTGTATAGTGCATATAAAAGTATTAGTCATGTTCATGTGAGTCTAGAGGAGTACACGAAACGAGCTAGCTCGGTTAGCTCGCTCGACTCGACTTGAAAAAGCTCGATTCGATTCGGTTCGAAGCTGAGTTCGTGCCAAGTCGATCTGATTTTTTGAGCTTGAAAATGAGTTTGAGTCGAGTTCTTGTTGGCCCCAGCTCGACTCGACTCAAACTTGACTCGGATCGAACCCAGCTTGAATCGAACTTGGATCGAACCAGTTCGGTGACTCGGTTACTTTGATACTGATGCTGCTCGCCAAGTGTTTGATGAAATGACTCAAAGAAGTGTGGCTTGGTGGCAAGGAAAGTATGTATACGAAACCAACACCCTTTTTTTTTTTCTTGATTTTTATGTTGCTTAGAAGGTGTTTGATAAAATATTTGTAAAACCATTGCTGCTGTCTCAAATACAGTGAGATTTTGAAGGTACAGTTAAAGTGTTTGTGAAAATGCTGCAATGACGAACTTGACTCGATCTCGTCTCGAACTCGGCTCGAACTGGCCCGAGCTGCTGACCAAACTGAGCCGAGCTGGCCAGTCAGGCTCGAGAACCGAGCCGAACCAAGTTCAAGCTGAGGTCAGCTAGTGGCTGAGCCGAGTCGAGCCAGCTCGACTCGGTTCGACTCGATGTACACCCCTACATGTGACCCTATGACTCATTGGAAGACTTACAAGAGTTTCAACATGAGGTCATGGGTTCGACCACCCATTGTGGTGTGAGTGTGCCGACATGTGTGGAGTGTGTCAGTGCGTGTGAAAAATGAAAATAAAAAATAAAAAATACACATGAACATGTGCATATTCATTTGTTTCCCACTCTATGTTTTAGTTGAAAGTGTATTAGACCAAACTTTTGACTTTCTTTTTCAATGATTTAGATTGCATTAAACACAAATGTTGAGCTTTTATCTCATTGGATTGGTTAACTAATATAATAGAAATGATTGGAGTCCTTGCATGTGCACTTTTTCATAATTGAATTTATAATCGTTTGAATTTTGTTCCCTCTAAAACTTTTTTGGAAAAAGTAAAAATCTTGGAGTCCACATGAAATAAAAGGGAAAATTCGGATAATTTTATTGAATAATAATTATGATAGTTCTGATTACAATACTTGAAAAGAAAACCAAAATCCTAATTCGTATTAAAATTATTTGAAATAACAAAATCTCTCTCACAAGTTAAATTTGCCAAAAAATAAAATAAAATAAAATGGTAGTGTCCAAATAAACCTTATTATATACCATTATCAACATTATTATAAGCAACTTTTAAAAAAGATGAAAATCTTAAAACTACAAGAACATGATGGCATATTGAGTTGTGGCTTCTGGCCTGATACAGGTTGGGTCAGGCCTGAGGCCCCCATTTTCGCTTGTCGTCCTGCTTTTGAAGCCCAACTAGTATGACAGGCCAGGCTTAGGCCTTGTTTTTGCAAAATTCTCTTTAGGCATGACCTGGGCACGGGAAGGGGTCTGTTTATGATGCTAATGGCTGGCTTACGCCTGAAATCAAAGGACTGATCCTGATATGTCCTGACACAGCATGTTGCTACCCATATTGTGTTCATGCTACCCTTCTTGAGGAAGAACACCAGTTCCTGAAACATTTTAATTACCATTTGGAATCTAACAGCAGGGCTTGCCAACCTTGCTGACATACTACGAACATGGTAAGACATCCAATTCTTTATTGAAGAAGATCAAAGATCATTGCACAAAAATCCAACCATATGTGACAACAACAAACCATGTTCTATATAATAAAATGTGCATACTTACTGTCTGGCATGCCTAGACAAAACTAGCTAGAATATGTATTTTTGTTGATCATGATGCACGGGCATGCGTGGCAGTCCAGAACAAGAGCTCCCAGTTACAACCATAACAGAACGATTAAAAGGAAAACAACACTGAGAACAAGAACAGTAAGGATAAAGACAGCATGGACATGATTGCAACAACAACATGATCATAAGGATGATGACGGTTTCAAATTCGGTGTAGGATGACTTGGGCTCCATATTGTGGTTGGAGACTTATGAGAGTGTAAGGTGCATGGGTATAGGAGGGTGAGAGGCTGAAAGAGAAGTTCTGTAGAATCATAGCAAGTGCCATCCTCGCTTCTATCATTGCAAAGTTCTGGCCAATACAGATCCTTGGGCCCCATCCGAATGGAAAGAATGCGGTTTGATCCTTTGAGGCCTTTGAAACTCCGCCTGAGAATCTCTCCGGTTTGAATTCTTCATGGTCTTCCCCCCAAAGTTCTGGGTCATGATGGATGAGGAGTGTTGGTAGCATGAGGTCGACGCCTTGTGGGATGGAGATCCCTCCTAAATCCACCTTCTTATAAGTATGTCGAAATATGGCAGCCACAGATGGGTATAACCTTAGAACTTCATACAAGATCATGGTCACCTGCAATTCAGAATTTGTAGGTTTAAGCGAACTATAGTGCAGAAATCATCCCCCCGATTGTTTCTAGGTATTAGAAGTGATGGATACACTCTTTCAGAATCACAATAGACAGCTTATGCATATTGTCTAAGTGCCTAAGAACTAAAAGCTTAACTTTGATATGTAGGAGGAAACCTTCAAAGAACTGGTGCGTTTTACTCTATAGAAATAGATAATAGGAAATCACCCCCCTGACTGTTTCTAGATATTAGAAGTGATGGACAGACTCCTTCAGAATCGCAATAGACGGTTTATGCATATTGTTTAAGTGCCCAAAGTATTGAAGACTGACTTTGATATGTAGGAAGAAACCTTCAAAGAAATGGTGCTTTGTATTCTATAGAAACAGATATGAGGATATATAACAGTTTATATTTTCTGTTTTCTTATTTTCAGTGAGTGCCAAAAAAGGAAAAATCAGTTTGAAATGTAGAAGGAAATGATGTTTTGTACCCTACGAAAAGTCTTGAAAAACTGAGTAATCATTTTTCCAAGTTGTATAACTCATGAACAGATGGACATAATCAGATGTGGGGAACCTAAATAACTTGATTCAGAGACCCTTTTTTTTTTTAAAAAAACAAGTATGTAGACTAAGGGAAATGCCTGTTGAATGTAACCGAAATACTTATATGATTATATAAATTTTAGTTCATAAATTAATATATAGAAAAGATATCCTCTCTTGCAGAGGGATAGAAACCTAAAAATCAATCTTTTCTCTTGGATTTGTGAGAAAGGCACATGTTTAATTCCTGACAATTATTCTACAATCTCTAGTCTATCCACCTTCCATCTGCTATTAGCTAGTAGCTTTTGGGACACAAACGCAGCTTAAAAGAGAAATGGCTAACTAAATGGATATGAAAGTACTCACAATCTTGAAGTGGCTTGTACCATCGAAATCAGGTGTATTTTTCCCACATATTTGCAGAACCTCTTCTCTTGCCCGCTCTTGCCAGCTTGGATGCATAGCTAATAAGATCATCGTCCATGTTAGCCAGACCGAGGTTGTCTCCTGGCCAGCGAAGTAGAACAATTTGCATTCCTCTATCACATCATCAATCGTCAGGCCATTGTTCTTTGGGTTTGTCCCTGGTTCTAGGACACCATTACAGTTATTAGATTGCAATAGCAACAAGCCTAGCAAGTCATTGGTGCTTGATTCTCCCATTTTCATAGCCTGCTCTTTCTTGTGGATCAGATTTCTTAATATAGCTTTGATCTCCTTGTCCAAATACATTCTCCGCCTATTCTTTTTGGTGGGAACAAATCTGTATAAAACAATGTATAGAAATAGTGTTCCTTTCAATTTCATATACATATGGTAAGTGATGCATGTTTTCATATTATTAGAGGAGCCCAACACTAAGAATAAAAGACGGAGAGTGGAAATGCACCTGAAACCTGGGATGTATGGAGCAAAAGCAGCTTCAAGCACCAGTACAACCTGCTCTTTCTGAAGTTCGAAGATTCTCTTTCCTTCTTCATAGTTGCTGCCGAAGGCTGTGCGAGAGATGACATCTCCAGTTAGATTTTGGAGTTCAGGCCAGACATCCAGTTCACACGATCCTTGAGGACCAACCAACTCCCCCCATCGCTGGATCAACTCGCTGCAACTGGTAGAAAATGCCGGTATCATCGCCTGCAACATAGGTTTAATACTTTTTTACTCAGAGATCTTCCAAAACGCCACTTATGGACACCTACATAACATTCAACTTGTCAAAGAACTGTTTTTTTTTTTTTTTTAAAAAAAATCAGATTTTGTTTCCCTTAATAATTAATATATAGGCTTGCCATGATTACTTCACATTGCTGAGTTTTCCTAGGTGATTTTAGTGTAAAACCAATGCATATGTGAGAAAAGAAAGAACCTTCAATTTCTCAAGGTGAAAAGCAGGAGTGATTATCCTTCTGCGCTTGACCCATTCCTCTCCTTCCAAAGCTGTGAGTCCCAAGGTCAACAGATTTACGAGAGGGTTGAGAGGAACCTTCTGAAAATGACCGAATTTGTTTGATAGGACTTGCATCATGAGCTCCGAATCGTTGATGATCAGTCGAGGGGTTGTCCCGACCCAAATAACAGATAACTTGCCTGTGTTCCAATATCAAGTACTATAAAATAAAACATCACTGCTAGAGCATGAATACCCATAAGCTTAGTAATAAGGGAATCTGAAAGGATCAATCTAAAGAGGAATACCCACAAGCTTTGTAAGAGGGAATTTTAATCAATCACTGGTTAAAAATCCACGAGGATATTCCCAGACAAACGCTCAATTGGGACGAAAACATCTGGGCTACCTGCCCATCAGCCGTCCTAAGTGCTGCAAGGTACCAAAATGAAGGTCCCATCTTCATTTGAGTTACCTTGTAGAAAACATAGTTCAATGACTTGAAAACTTGACTGGACCGAGTCCTTATTTGATTTGATATTTAATAGATAAATTTAAAGATATTAAGGGCCCGTTTGGATACCACCAAACAAGCTACTTTTTCTAGTTATAGCAGTAGATAAGTAACTTATTTCAGATAATTAAGTTTGGTTTATGATTAGTTATAAGTAACTTTTTTACTTAAAATTGCTTAATCACTTCAGTTAATTGTTTTACCTTTTCTACTTTTTGTAAGTTGTTGAAGAGAGGCACCAGATGGATCAAAAGAGAGGAGAAGCTGAGGAGTATGTTGTTTACAAGTAGAAACTAAGATAAGTAAGCTACTTTGCACATAAGTAGCTTATCATAAGTAACTTAAAATCGAGACGCCACCTAAGAGTAAGAGCTTTGCTAAGCCCACAAGTGCCAGAATTCCATGATAAGTCTGAGATCCAATCCATCCATTAGAATGGCAACACTATACTGGTGTCCCAGCCCAAGAATCAGGTTGTCCTACTGGTCAGGTGGACCACATTTTGCAAAACAACCTCTGCGAAAAATTTGATGAAGTTTTCTGACCCTTCCACATGTTTCCAATCTTGGGGCCCACATGATAGTCGGCCAGATCTATTCTTGGAAAAAAAATTAGAAGGTTGGACCAACCTGATAGGTGGATTGGATCTTGCACCCGTGTCTTGCTGTCATGATGGCAACTTGTAAATGAGCTTTATTGCAACCCATGCGTTTTTTAAAGCCCTTCTCAATAAGCCTTTTTTAAAAGGAAAGCCAATATATTTATTTTTATGAACAGATCTACAAGCTTTCAGGTAATCCCTTGCCTCAGAAAATGAAGGGGCCCACCTATCAATATGATGTAGAGTGGGTCACGGACAGTTTCATGGCCAAGATGGATCAGAAAAGGCACGGTTGATGACAGAAGTGATCTGGACCGTCGAGCCTTAGATTGAGTGTATTTTACAATCTGGAATGAGTTACCGGGCGTAAAATATATGATTTTAGGGTAGAACGAGCTACTTTAGCCAACTAACCCTGCTATGCTGGATTGCGTAAGCCGGATTTGCGAAATACCCCTGGATCGACGGTCGTTTCCCTATTTTAATTTAATTCCGTTTCTACTATAAATACTAAGTTTTAGTTTAATTATAACTCTTCATCTGTTGGGCTTTAGGAGTTGCGCCCAACATGAAAAGAGCTTAGAATAATTAGGAGAAGAGCTTGGTGAAGCCTAATAGGACACTTACTATTTTTGGCCGAAAACCTTACTTGCTTTTGATTTCTCTCCCATTGCTTAGTACCCCTATTTAAAGGGTCGTAAACTCGTTTATTTTATTCATTAATCAATTTTGAATTTTTTAGAATTTATTTTCTATTTTGCTTACTTTCTTTCTCTGGATTCGTTAAACCTCTATGAGGAGTCTAAAGAAGTTTCGTGGATTCGGAACGGTTATCCTCTTGAGGGAGACGGTGTTCGACCTCATCACATTCATACCCGCGTCACAATACCCCACGATATACTCAATTACATGTAACAATAACTCTGACTTTCAAGTTTTCCACATCTACTCTATCAAGGAGTAATTTCCTCTAATGGCTAGAGGAAATTGCAACGCATGCTTAGTAAAGGGTAATGGCACTTGTTTACAAGTGTTTTATAATGGGACAAAATGGTCATATTTACGATGTTCGGTGCATCGGTGGGTGGGTCCGATATGCCTCGCTGAGGTCGTGAGTTTGAACTTTCCTGTGAGTGACTCAGACTGAGTGTATGCCGAGTCGGTCGGCTGACTCAACCAGCCTTCTCAAGTTATAATCGTGTCACGGTTATGAGCAAGTTTCCTTGTGACTCGGCGCAAAAGCTCATCGAGTCAAGTTGACTTGATGGAGTTTGGAGTCCGAGTCACTGAGTTTTACAACTGTGGATGAAAATATCACTATCTATAACCTAGAACAAAGGAAATAATAGATTTAAAAAAAAAAAAAAAGGACTAGAATACCACTATAAACAACAGGTCATAAATACCTTCTTTTTGTACCAAGTCATAGAAGTAAGGGAAGACACGTGGCGCTATCTGGTGAGTTAGATTCATGGGTTTCGACCATGCCTCCTTCATCAACCTTCCCATCTCTTTCATGTCACCAAAGAAAAGCTTGTAGGAGTTGCCTTTGATTCCTTGCTGGTTGAGATGTTTCTGGAGTTTCATGGGTCTCCACCAAATGAAGTAAACTACTCTCACACCACATGAGAGAAGCAGAGATGCTGATATTATCAGAAAAATGGAGAGGATTTCTTCCATCCTTTCTTCAGATCAAGTGCAAGCTATTAGCTGTAAGTGTAGGAGGAAGCTTGGGTGGGATATCTATTGGTGAGGTATGGGAAAGTGGTGGCTAAGAAAAAGATGCTCCAAAGAAAAGTCAATGGGCCAAAGTATCTACGGGTGAATATCTTTGAATGTTGGAGATTTTTGGAACGTCCATAATCCATGGAGTAGTCTATCAGATCAACGGTCTGGATCACTGAATTATATGCTCCGCGTATATGGAACTGTATTCCTGCCACATCATAGTGCATTTACAGCGTGCCGAGGAGCAGGTAGACTGTTATAATCCACTTGATGGAGCAGTTTCTCGTGCTTGGACTTTTCGACGAGATAATTACAGTTTCTCGTGCTTTGACCTAATGAACCATCTGAACAAGTTAGACGCCGATGGAACATTTTTAAGTGCCCGGTACTAGATCATTGATGTTTTTCTCATCATTCCTCAAAGAGGAATGTGGAATTGTGATCCATTCCAATCTCTACCTTTCATCAGGCCTACCCTTATTGATCGTAATTACTTTGGGTAAGATCCCACAGTGGATTGACCACGGTGAAAGATCCCATCAATTCAACCATAAAATTTTGTTGATGGAATGGTTCCTTCCATCCGGTTTCTTGATTACTGCAGGGTAGCTTCTACAGTGGGTTTCACTCGCTAGACGATGATCACGGTTTGTGGTGCTCCTGCAGGTCACCTAACTGGTCTTTTGTCTCTCTCTCACCGTCATTTTGACATATCTGTGTCAGGACATAGTCATTGACGCGGATTTCCCGCGAAAGAAAGGAAGTTCCTGCCCTTGTGAAGTTGGGTGGGCGACCGTGATATTTCCGAAATATCGTACATCTATCATTTCAGGACATGATACCGAAAACCAGGTGCAGAAAGAGTTGCCTATCCTTGAAATTTCCCTGGCTCTACCTTGATATTTATATGCCAGCCAAATCCCTTATAAGGTCATTTCCACTAGGATGAAGTGAAAAATTCAAATGCTTATTCGAAAGTGAAGCTTTTGTGGCCATGTGAATGTTTAAACGGTAGTCGCTGAATCTCCGCGGTTTCCTCTCGTGTGGCCCAGTTGAGCTTTGATCCAACTGATTTTTGTTCTCTTTATCTTAGAATGATTCGTAAAAACAGCTGGACGGTGTAAATTTTTAGAAACATCATACTGCCTATGAAAGGTTTTGGCAGGAAATCCGCCTGTCATAGTTATAGAGACGTGACATTTCGTCAGGATTTTTTTTTTTTTTTTTCAATAGACACCCAGGATATCACGGACCTGTAAGATATATCCATTTTTTTAAAATATACTTTTCTATGCTTCCGGGTACAAGACTGAGGGAATTATATATTTTGGAATCAAAATGCCCTTGTATTTTACGAGGCCATACAGATTTTGTCGGTATCACACAATCTCACCAAATACTTATAAAATCTTCGTTATATGTTCGATTGGGTCTTTTTTAAAAGTATATGGAAAGTGTTGGCGTGAATCATTACATTAAGCAGTTGGTGTGAGTCATTATATTACTTGTAGAAATCCCTTCAATCAAGGGCAACTATGCTTTTGTAGTCAGATATATTGTATTGGCAAAGAATAGCTTCCTTCCTAAAATACTTCATTGTATCTATCTATATATCTTGTAATATGTTCTATGAAAAATATATACTAAATTTACAGTCTGACATGATATCAAAGCGTGATCTTGGGTTCCCTTTGTCTTGAACAAGAAGGGATCCAAAACTACTCGGAATCCATGACTGACTCCACCAAATTGACACAACCACCCACCATCTCAACCGAATCCATCTTCGACAATCTAACAACAAAAATGACGGAGGTCTTGACAATAGCCCAGACCTCTTCACCATCGCCCATCACTGATTCCCCGACGGTTCCAATAAGCATCAAGTTGGATGGTTCCAACCATGCCTTATGGTCCCGGATAGTTGAGATGTACATCTCAGGAAAAGATAAACTGGGATATATCAATGGAGACTATCCCCAGCCACCAGAAACAGATCCATCATTTCACAAATGGCGCACTGAGAATGTTATGGTGAAAGGGTGGTTGATCAACTCAACGAACTATTCCTTGGTCACGAACTTCATACGCTTCCCAACGGCTAAACAGGTACGAGACTCTACTGCCACAACTTACTTCGATAGAACTGACACCTCGCAGGTATATGATCTACGACATCGTGTAACTCGGATGAGACAAGCAGGCAGATCTATAGAAAAATTATATAATGATCTATAGGGTTTGTGGCGCGAGATTGATTTTCGTCGCCCAAATCCAATGGAATGTGCAACCGACATACAAAAATACAACTCAATCATACAGGAGGAGAGAGTTTACATTTTTCTGGATGAGCTAGATGACCGACTAGATAATATTCGAAGCGATGTTCCTCAACTGAAACCTTTCCCTACAGTTGAGCAGGCATATGCTCACGTTCGAAGGGAGGATGTCCGACAATCTGTGATGGCATCGGGAGCGGAGGCTGCTGCTAGTGGTGCTGTTATGGCCACCCAAGACGTGAAATCTGGCCAGTCACAAACATTGGTGAAGTCAGGGTTATCCTCAAAACCCAAGGGTCACTCTGATGGGAGTAAGTGTACTCACTATGGTAATACAAAGCACACCAGGGATACATGCTTTAAACTACATGGTTACCCAGACTAGTGGCATGAATTACAAGCCCGAAAGTAACGAGATACACTTGCAACTGAGAAAGGCACGGGTAGAGCAGCGGTGGCCACTACTGAATCTCATAGTGTCCCTTGTTCCCTTGGCAGAACCGCCCACTTCAGTCACGAATCAAGGTAACTGTGGTCAAGTTTCTTGTAGCTCTACCTCTCAGAATGATGGCGCCTGGATTATCGACTCCGGGGCAACGGATCATATGACCTTTGATTCCAATGACTTCTCCCATTTAACTCCACCAAGAAGGACCTGTATTGCCAATGTCAATGGGGCGACATACCCAGTCACAGGGGCTGAAACTGTGCCCCTATCTCCCTCTCTCTCATTATCTTACACGCTACTTGTTGTTGCGAGATGTCTTAAATCTGAGTCCTTTCGCAACTGGGATGCGGAAAGGAGTTTCACGGATTTCGTGTCGCAAGTCCTTTCGCAACTGGGATGCGAAAGGAGTTTCGCGGACTTTGTGACGCAAGTCCTTTCGCAACTGGGATACGAAAGGGAAGTTGCTAAAACTATAAATTGGAGTCCCTAGGGCTATTCTAATATGATTCCAAGACTTCCTAAAGGTATTTTAAAGGGTTCTAGGGTTATCAAAGGGTGTAACAAGGGTGAGATTCGAGGTTGTTCGAATCGGGTAAGTCCATTCTCTTTGTAATTGATGCTTTCATAGTGGTGATCTGTCGCTTTGTGCCGTGGTTTTTTCCCGCAAGGGTTTTTCACGTTAAATCTGTGTGTTCTTTTTTTTTTTTTTTTTTTTTTTTTTTTTTTTTTTTTTTGTGCTTGATGCCATTGGATTGCTATCCTAGATCTAGATCTGTGTGATTCCGCATGCCAAAAATCCCAACAAGTGGTATCAGAGCTTGAGTTCGGTTGGGGCACAGATCTGAATCTGAGGGATTAGTAATAATGACGAGTGCCAGATATGAGATTGAGAAGTACTCAGGGAAAAATAATTTTGAGTTATGGAAGATCAAGATGATGAGTTCCTTAATCAAACAAGGCGAAGATGGTGCTCTTGAGGAGCGGAAGTCCACTATGATTGATGGTGATTAGAATACTCTTGATAAGAAGGTTTTATCATCGATCCGTTTATGTCTCACGGATGAGGTTCTCTACAACGTCATGAGGGAGAAAACTACGGCTAAGTTATGAGCAAAGTTAGAGGATGTCTATGCAAAGAAATCCTCTGAAAATCGCCTACACTTGAAGCGGCAGTGGTATAACTTCAAGATGACAGAGGGTGGAGATCTGAAGGCTCACATCAGCAACTTTAATAAATTGGTTTGCAAATTGCTGGATATGGAGGAAGTGATGAAAGATGAAGAACAAGCATGTATGTTGCTGAATTCTCTCCCGGCGTCCTATGAGTCATTCAAGGACACTATGTGCAGCGTGAATAAAACCCTGAGTGTCAACACTGTTATCTCAGCCCTTCAAAGAAAGGCTATGAGACAGCTAAACAACAACATGTGGACATCTTCTGATGCACTGTTTACAGTGGGTAGGAATTCTGAACAAGGTACAGGTTCTTTAGGTTCTAGATCCAAATCCAAGGGCAAGGGCAAAGGAAAGGTAAAGTGCTGAAATTGTGGGAAGGAAGGACATGTGAAGAGGGATTGTGAAAATCCAAAATCTAAGAGGGAAGATTCTGAGGCTTCATGCAGGGAGGCTAACACTGCCACGTCAGATGAATCAAGTGGATGTGATGGTGATGTTTTGTCTGTGTCTTCGCTCAGACGGTCATACGATGATCGTAAGGACGAGTGGATGCTAGATACAGGGGCATCTTTTCACATGACTCCTCATCGGAGTTGGTTCACCAGCTACAGGGAGTGCGATGGTGGACAGGTGTTTATGGGCAATGACTTTGCCTGTAATGTTGTGGCTGTTGGTACGGTGCACATCAGGATGTTTGATGGGGTGGAGCGTACCTTGACAGATGTGAGGCACGTTCCTGGTTTGAAGCAGAATCTGATTTCTCTTGGTGTACTTAAGGTAAAAGGATGCAAGTACACATGTATTGATGGTGCTCTTAAAGTATCTAAGGGGGTACGGGTAATCATGAAAGCGCAACGACTCGATCATGTTTACAGGTTAATCGGGAGTACTTCAAAAGGTGGAGCTACAGTGGATGTAGCGGATTCCACCTTTGCACGTGTGTGGCATGATAGGCGTGGCCACATGAGCGGGCAGGGCGGGAAGGCTGAGACGTGCGGACAGAGATACAAAGCAGGTGGAGTAGCCACCTGTATGAAGAATCATACGGCATGATCGCAGGATATCGGCGTGGTACATGGACGACTCTAATATCACGGAGGATTCATCTTCTATTCTGATGGCTCTAGGTGAGCATGGTGCTGAGAAGTGGAAGGTGACTATGGGCGATATGATGGATTCGTTGTACCAGACCGACATATGGGAGTAGGTGGAGCTTCCAGTGGGCCGGTGAGCGGTTGGATGCAGATGGACCTTCAGGAGGATACAATATAGATACAGGGCGAGGTTGGTAGCGAGGGGTTATTCTCAGAGAGAAGAGATCGGCTTCTTAGAGATATTCGCGCCGACGGTATAGCAGGTATCTATTAGATCCGTGATTGACGCTGGTTGGCCAATGTGATCTTGAGTTAGGATGTGATGCAGAAATAAGAGAAGAGGTCAAGAAGCTACACGATTGAAGATTGAAGACATGGTGGAGATTGTTGTGAGATGTCTTAAATCTGAGTCCTTTCGCAACTGGGATGCGGAAAGGAGTTTCGCGGATTTCGTGTCACAAGTCCTTTCGCAACTGGGATGCGAAAGGATCGAGTTTCGCAGATTTTGTGATGCAAGTCCTTTCGCAACTGGGATACGAAAGGGAAGTTGCCAAAACTATAAATTGGAGTCCCTAGGGCTATTCTAATATGATTCCAAGACTTCCTAAAGGTATTCTAAAGGGTTCTAGGGTTATCAAAGGGTGTAGCAAGGGTGAGATTCGAGGTTGTTCGAATCGGGTAAGTCCTTTCTCTTTGTAATTGATGCTTTCATAGTGGTGATCTGTCGCTTTGTGCCGTGATTTTTTCCTGCAAGGGTTTTCCACGTTAAATCTGTGTGTTCTCTTTTTTGTGTGTGTGCTTGGTGTCATTGGATTGCTATCCTAGATCTAGATCTGTGTGATTCCGCATGCCAAAAATCCCAACACTTGTCCCATCTCTCTCAAATAAGTTGATGTCTGTGAGCCAAGTTACTGAAGAGCTCAATTGTGTAGTACTGATATACTCTACTTTTTGTCTTCTTCAAGATATTCTTAGTAAGGAGATTATTGGGTGTGGTACTAAGAGGGGGGGACTGTATTACTTGGATGACTTCAGCTCGGGAATAGCGAACCACACGCACCATCAAACCAATAGCAAGGAAAGACAGATTTGGCTATGGCATCGGCGCTTGGGGCATCCATCATTTGGTTATCTACTACACTTATTCCCAAATTTATTTACAAATTTGCAGAATGTCGACTTTAAATGTGATACATGTATTATCGGTAAAAGCCATAGAGTTTCTTATCTAGTTAGCCTAAATAAAAGTCACATTCCATTTGCCTTAATACACTCTGATGTGTGGGGGGCCCTCCTCGATAACTACTTCCTCATTTTTTCGTTGGTTTGTGATTTTTGTCGACGATTGCACTCAAATGACATGGCTATACCAGCTGAAAACCAAAGACGAAGTTTTCACAGTTTTTCAAGCGTTTCATGTCGTGATTTAGACTCAATTCTCATCTAAGATACAAATCCTTCATTCCGATAATCGTGGCGAATTCATCAACCACAAATTTCAGGCTTATTTCCAACAACATGGTCTCCTCCATGAGACATCATGCTCTCAGACACCGCAACAAAATGGTGTCACCTAGAGGAAGAATCGGCACATTTTAGAAACAACCCGTGCTTTACTCCTTGGAGCACAGGTGCTGAGTCACAATTGGGAGGATGTTGTAGCTACTGCAGTGTATTTAATAAACCGTATGCCTTCAAGAGTTTTACACTTTAAGACTCCCCTACAAATCCCCTTTGCTCATATTCTACCTGTGGTATTAATGCTCCCTCCTAGAATTTTCGGGTGTGTTGCTTTGGTCCATCTCCACAAGAATCAATGTACCAAGCTAGATCCATGTGCCGTTCGGTGTTTATTTTTGGGCTATGGTTTACATAAAAAAAGCTTCAGCTGCTATGATCCCACCGCCAACCGTATATATATCACCATGGATGTCACTTTCCTTGAGTCCGAGACTTTTTATCCATATATCACTTGTACCCAATTCCCCTCGTCAGGGGGAGATTCAAGTTGAAGAGCCGAATTGGATGATGGCTCCAAGAGGTGAGAATGGAACTGTAAAGGAAGAGGCTGAACATGCAGAATTGATAAGTGCAATACCCGAAAGTGAAGAACTAGAAAACAGAGAGGCTGAAAATGAAGACGCCGAATATGGAGAACCTAAAAATACAAAATCCCCTCACTCCCCAGTACCCGAAGACCCTCCTCCTGAGAATATTCCTAAGATAAGTACTCCTACTACTCCTACTGCACCTTTACATATTAATGTCATAAATTCTTCTTCTAGTTATGTCTTGCCTCTCAGACACAACCGTGGAAAACCACTGAATAGATACTCTCCAGATGAGGAAGAAAGAAGGTCCAAGTATCCAATCGCAAATTACGTGTCCACTCAAAATCTATCCGAGCTTCTTAAGACTTTCACTCAAACACTATCCTCCTGCCATGTTCCCAGCAGTGTTGAGAAGGCCTTATCTCCGACCCAAAGTGGGCACAAGCGATACAAGAAGAACTGGATGCTTTACAGAAAAATAACACCTGGAAGTTGGTCCCATTACTGAAAGGGAAGAAGATAGTGGGATGCAAATGAGTGTTCTTTATAAAATATAAGGCTGATGGATCCATCGACCGATACAAGGCGAGACTCGTGGCGAAGGGTTTTACTCAAACGTATGGCGTAAACTATGTGGAAACTTTCTTACCAGTAGCCAAACTGAACACTTTTAGAGTTTTATTGTTTCTTGCAGCAAATTTAGACTGGCCACTACACCAACTCGACGTAAAGAATGCCTTTCTTCACGGCGATCTTGACGAGGAAGTGTACATGGACATTTCACCTGGGTTTCCAGGATCTTCTGAGGCCAAGATTGTTTGTAAATTAGAGAGGGCATTGTATGGGCTGAAACAGTCACCCCGAGCGTGGTTTGGTCGATTTAGTTAGGCTATGAGGAAGTATGGCTATCACCAAAGTAACTTTGACCATACTCTCTTCCTGAAACACTGACAAGGTAAGGTGACAGCCTTAATAGTCTACGTGGATGACATGATAATTATGGGGGATGATGCAGAGGAGATCTCTAAACTACAAGGGCAATTGTCTACTGAATTTGAAATGAAGAACCTGAGAGGGCATAAGTATTTTCTGGGAATAGAGGTGGTGAGGTCACGAAAAGACATATTTCTCTCTGAACGGAAATACTTACTAGATTTATTGTTAGAAGTGGGATTACTAGAGTGCAAACCAGTGGATACTCCGATTGTGCATAATCATAGGCTTGAGGAATATCTCGACCAGGCGCCAGCTGATAAAGGAAGGTATCAACGACTTGTGGGAAAGCTCGTCTACCTATCTCACACTCGCCCAGATATTGCTTACGCCGTAAGTGTGGTAAGTCAATTTATGCATTGTCCTAGTGAAAACCATATGGGTGCAGTAATTCAAATCCTTCACTATCTAAAGTCATCACCAGGAAAAGGGCTAATGTTCTCCAAGAATGACTTTCTGAATATTGAAGGGTACACAGCGGACTGGGCAGGGAATATCTTGGATAGAAAGTCTACTTCGGGCTACTTTACATTCGTGGGAGGCAACTTAGTTACATGGAGGAGCAAAAAACAGAAGGTAGTGGCTTTGTCCAGCGCTGAAGTTGAGTTCCAAGGTATGGCTAAAGGATTATGTGAGCTCCTCTAGCTTAGAAGATTGCTAACAGAGCTCGGCTTTGCTCCTGGCTCTGTAATGAATTTGTTTTGTGATAACAAGGCTGCCATTGACATATCTCATAACCCAGTCCAACACGATCGCACCAAGCATGTGGAGGTGGATCGACATTTCATCAAATAGAACCTAGAGGAAAAGATCATTCAGTTTCCTTTTGTTAAGTTTGAAGATCAGTTGGCGAACATAATTATAAAGGCAGTTTCCAGTAGAAATTTCTATGACTCACTTGACAAGTTGGGCATTAGAGATATCTACGCATCAACTTGAGGGGAGTGTTGGCGTGAGTCATTACATTAGCGGTTGGCGTGAGTCATTACATTAGCTGTAGAAATCTCTTAGCTGTAGAAATCCCTTCAATCAAGGGTCAACCATGATTATAGCTAGAGATATTGTATAGGCAAAGAATAGCTTCATTCCTAAAATACCTCCTTGTATCTATCTATATATCTTGTAATATATGTTCTATGGAAAATATATATGAAATTTACCATCTGACAGAAAGTCTCAAATGATGTCTCACGTTTGCTCATGCATGGTGTATAATGTGTAGCTTGAGTAAATAGACTGGATTTTCCTAATTACGCCTTAGATCTAAGTGATTTTGGATTTGTTGCAAGGGTAATTCAATATACATTTTAATTAACTAAAAAACATCCTTGATTGAAAATCATTTGGTTAGTCATCATCTGCTTGAAAGTCATGAAGAAGTATATTGAGATTAATGCTACTGAAGATATAATTAAAGTCAAATGTTAACAAATCAAATCATTCTCAATCAAGACATATTATGAATAATTGGAAAGTTTATCGAATTGCTTTCCATCAAGTTAAAATTTACTTAGACTCGAAGTGCACGTAACAAGAGAGATATAGTCCGTTTACCAAAGTCATGTGATGCTAACCATGACAACGTAAGTTACACCATTTAAGGAATTTAGGCCCACTTTTAAAAATCAAACAATTTCTAAGCGAAATGACTCTAGTCGTAATTAAAAACTCATCAAATTATCTTTCCAATGAACGTGAGATCATATCAATCAGATTTATAATGATAGAGTTACAAACATTTTTGTGAGATTACATAATGCTAGGAAAAATCCAGAAAGCCTTTGTGTATATGGGATTTTTCATCTAAAAAATTTTAAAACCATAGAATAGCAAGTGTGGATGTGAAAAGTATATGTTCTCAAAAGGGGGTGTATTTTGGGTACTGAAAAAAAAAAAACACTTGTTTTTTGAGGATCATGTCTTACACACTTATAGGGCCACGATGTTGATTCATGAAGTGGTCAAAGCGGTGGTCTCACATCATCAGCCACAGGTAGAATATCACGGGATTTGAATGGTCATAGTACTATTGTATCCATTTACACCATCTACGCGGCTGGTATGCTCCATATCTCTCCTTGGTCCTTGGATTCAATTTTGAATGCTATTTCCAATACCTTGCACCCCAAGAATATATTCACGTGTGTCATATTTCCAAGTTGGTCAATGGATGACTACAATCATTTGCACTCCAAGCACATACACTAAATTTTTGTGGGACCATTCCCAAATTTATAGATTGTAAACTACACACCATTCACTGAACTCTTCTCAATAGGCGGGATTATAACCACGGAAAATCTTCATTTTTTGAGGAATTTTGTATAATTGCTTCATTGATTAAAACTCCATATATTCCTTGAGTAGGATATCTTTTTTTAAATAAGGAAAACGTGTTTCATTCAAAAGGAAACTTTGATCATGGTCTAGTGGAACATTTACCAGATTTGGATTGATTTACATAAGAATTACATGAAAATGAAGGATTTGAGAGTGACAATGATATTAACTCAGTATTTAGTTACCTATATACATTATAGTCAGTGCATAAAGAAAGAAATAGCCATCCAAATTAAATTTTCTATTTCAATCATATGTAAGTGTACAACACTGGGTCAAGGGTTCGACTACCCACCAGTGGTGAAATCCCACGGTATGCGTGTGTGGGGTGTGCGCGTGTGTGTGTGGGGTGTGTGTGCGTATGTAAAAAAAAAAAAAAAAAATCTATTTCAATCATATTTACAATATATATATATATATATATATATATATATATATATATATATATATATATATATGCATTTGTTTCCCACTCCAATTTAGTCAGAAGTGTATCAGACATGAACTTTGCATTCTCCAAGTCTTTGGCCTTCTGTTTCTTTAGTCAAACCTTTGACTTTCTTTTTCTGCCTCATGATGTTTGCTATGGCAATAACGGCATGTAGGTTGCAGCACTGGCTTGTGGTGTAGGCTGGCTCGTGGTGTAGGCCATTGTGTGGCCCATAACATGACCCATGTATATAATCGATGTTATATTGGTGTGTCACATCCGTTATTTTGCTAAATAAACAATTAATTAAGATTTAATAATGGCAATAATAATTATATTGAGTAGTAAAATAAAATACATCTCAAAAGTGGTGATTGTATGATACATCGATACTCCTGCACTGGATATCTGGGTTACTAAAGAACCTGGCTGCCCAATGAGTTAATTCAGTGCCTGGCCTACACTCAGCTTATTTTTGTAGATCTTGACTATCAATTAACAACATGAAAATGAAAAAATACACACACACACACACACACACACACCACACACACACACACACACACACACACATATATATATATATATATATATATATATATATATATATAATATATATATCTTCAAGAATTTTGATTTTGTGGAAAGAAAAGGTAAAATGACCATATTACACTCATCTGTTGTTTTCTAAAATGTGGGTAGTTGAGCATTGTGCGCGGATGTGGTATGTGGATTATATCCAATCTTCCAATAGGTGCACCCCACCCTGATCTGAAATGACCAAAGAGTTAAGGGCGAAGCAATCATCAGTGAGCTACGCTTTGAAAAGCAATGTACACCACCCAAAAACCTCCAAGCACATATGTGGCAGTTATTTCACCCCAAGATGCAAATTTAGTTGAGTTATTCGGATGCTTGAAATATTTTAATAACCAAGTATTGCAATGCTTGATTATTGTAATTATTGGTAGTTGTAATTTTATTTTATTTTTGTTCGGGCAATCTCTTGTAATAGGTATTGGGCTCTTAAAATTTATAATGCCTATGTTTGGTAAGAATCATGTGTGTGGTCCATTATTATTTATTTAAGAAGTATCCAAATTAAATGAACAAGCATGGTCTACTCTATCAAATGATCAATTACAACTTTCAAATACAAATTATTTACTATGCAATCAAAATGACAAGTGGATTTGAAAGTGCTTATATGTGAACAACTTTTGAAGAATTGTGACCCACAATGGCTAGGAGAATGAACGACCCGTATTGATATGATCAATCTAGACTATCAATCACGTGACTATCACCCTTGATTTTTCATCTTGTAAAAATAAATAACTTCTGTTGGAAGATCTTGACCATCCATTTAATGGTAAGTGAAATGGACACCCATAATGGCTACACTAGAAATGCTCTCGTCTTTGATCCAGACTATTCATCACATGATCACCGGTCTTGATTGCTTTTATATATATATATATATATATATATATTAATCGCTTATATTAGATTATCTTAACCGTCCATTCAATAGTTAAGAAAATGGACAATCCATATTGATCATATAATAAATGGTCCAATTATTGATCTAGACTATCCATCAAGTGGCTCCCACCCTTGATTGTTCATTCCTCTAAAAATGTCACTTCCAGTGGGTGATCCTAACAGTCTATTCAATGCCTAAGGAAATAGATGGTCCATTTTGATCATAATATATATAAATGGTTTGATCATTGATCTAGCCCATCCATCATGCGATTCCGACCCATAATTGTCCAACCCCCTTAGCAAAATCTCTTTGCTTTAAACGATCCTGACCTTTTAATCAACGGGTACAGAAATTGAAAGTCCATGTAGATAATAGTTCAAATTAGATTTCAATAATTTATCTTTGACATCAATTATGTGGGTCCTACCCTTCATTGCCCATCCCTCTTAAAACATCATTTTGGTTGGAAAATCATAACCTGGATAATCACAACCTCCAATCAATGCCCAGCGAAATGAATGGTCCATATTGATCATACCATAAATGCTAGGCGTCCTATCCCAATTATTTCCCATGGTGTGGCCATCTGAGTTTCGGATTAGCCTGTTTTTTTTTTTTTGACATAAAGGAGAAAGTGAGAGGGACACACATGATAGATGGATATGGATTAGATGTCATGCACACATCAAGGTGGGCCCACACATTGTGTTTTAGCTTAAGCTTAAGCTACAAAGCTTTGTAGTTTGTAGCGGAACGGACCTCGTAACCATTCGACTAGGACGGATGGCCATGGACTCTTACGGACCGTTTCTTTATTTCTCGAGAGTCCATTTCGAGGCCCTTGATGCCATTGGATGACAGCGGACCTAGGGGAAACAACCAGGTGGATGGACTGCGCTGGGATGCTAGGTGGGGCCACTGTGATGTTTGTGATAAATTTACTCTGTCCATCCATTTTCTGAGCTCATTTTAGGACATGCAACAGAAAATGAGGTGTATCCAAAAATCAAGTGGCCCATACGACAGGAAAACTGGGGAATGAGTTTTCTACTGTTGAAACAATCCTGGGCTCCACCTTGATATTTTTATATGCAATCCAAATCCTTTATAAGGTCATTCCACTGGAATGAAGTGAAATGAATCTGCCTTAAAAAAGTTTAAACAGTGGTGACTGAATCTGCACTGCTTCCTTTAGCGCAGCCCACTTGAGTTTTGGATCACCAGTTTTTTTTTTTTTTTTTTTTTTTAAAGCTTGTTAGTACACCCCCACGGTCAGTTCACACTTCACTGTTAGCCACCACCACTAGGGAACCGATACCAAGACCTAGTGTTGAAACGAGGTATCTTTCACTCAGTCTACACTTGAGCTATGAATCAGGGTGTAAGTTTTGGATCACCTCATTTTCTGTTACATGTCCTAAGATGATCCCAAAAAAACGGATGGACAGGATGGATTTCTCAAGGTAGACCACACCTAGCATCTCAGCACAGGAACTCCATGCAAAAGGCTTTCGCAGGGAATCCGCGTCACAGGTGGATAGCCGAGACGTTCAAAAGGTAGAACCCACTTTTGCATCACACGATGCATACGAGAAGGTGAGCCTGTTTAAGCCATTCTCAGTTATTGTCGGTTGTTTCGAGCACTTGTCTGGATCGTACATCCCGAGGCCGGCTCTGGTTCGTCGCGCTTGAGGTCCGTTGCTTGGGACCATCAACCTAGTGATCCTTGCTGCAGATTAGGAGCTAGATAAGTATCACATTCACTAGAAAATTCTATCCGATGGATAACCTTCAAAGGGCAGGGGAAAAAACAAAGCAAAAAAAAAAAAAAAAAGTTAGTAGGCCACCGTTGATGGAGAACAACGTACGGTTAGGATTGTCCAAGACAGCCATCTTTGGCATTCGATAATCAAAGGTTTGGGAAATTCAGATTGACGCCTGAATCATCTGATCATGCAGGCGACCCGAGGCCGTATGAATACACGAATTTCCGCGACTGCTGTATGGAGTCCGTTCAACAAAAACTATGTGGGGTGACCCTGATGTGTATCTGGCATCCACTCCGTCCATCATTTACACTTGATCATGGTAGATGCTCGCTTCAAAAATAAGGCTGATGCAAAACTCAAGTGGACCACACCAAGGTAAAAGTGGACATAGGGGTGCCTGCCACTTAAACCTTCCTGGGGCCACAGAACTTCTGGGTCAGGCTGACGTTTGGATATATATATATATATATATATTCCGAATTCACCTTATAAACGGGTTGAACGGAATATAAACTCAAGGTGGGCCCAACCCAAGGAAGGTTTCAACGGTGGACATCCCCCATTGAAAGGATGCTGACGCGGATTTCCAGGAAGTTCCTGTGCAAGGATGCTGAGTGGGGCCCACAGATATATTTGTGAGAAATCCACCCCGTCCATCCGTTTTGCGAGCTCATTTTAGTATGTATGACCAGAAACAAAGTGTATTCAAAACTCAAGTGGGCCACACGAGAGGAAACAGTGGGGATTCAGTGAGAACCGTTCAAACATTCTTATGGCCATAAAATTTTTGCATCAGGCTAAATTTTTTCATGTTTTCACTTCATCACAGTGGGAATGACCTTATAAACGGTTTGGATGGCATATAAACATCAAGTTGGAGCTTTGGAAGGTTTCAACGGTAGGAATTTCTTTCCTCAATTTTCCCTCTATGATGATCCACTTGAGTTTTCGATCAATCTCATTTTTTTGTCGAATGTCATAAAATGACCTCGAAAAACAGATGGACAGGATTGATTTCTAACAAACATTCCAGTGGCCCCACTCAGCGTCCTTGCGCAGTAACTTGGTGCAAAAGGCTTTCCCAGGAAATCCGCGTCCCAATCCACACTGTTTCCTGTGGAATGGCCCACTTGATTTTTATATTTGCCTGGTTTCGGAGTCACGTCAGAACATTAGCCAGCCGAAATGGCAGATAAAGTAGATATCGGATACACATCACGATGGACCTCACATAATTTATTTTATTTATTTATTTATTTTTGTTGCAGTGGCTCTTTATCACAATCGTTATGGGAAATACCTGTCCATCATGATTCGGTAAACAGAGACAGACATGGACTACGACAAAGGCATAACGCCGCGTGGCATTTCGGTAGTATCTAAGGAGGAGAACGGTATTTTCACGACGGCCTATGCTTAAATACCCCAAAGCAGATTATATCATTCCTATCCGATCAAATGGGCAATTTTCTTTTTATTTTGGGTTCAATGTCTGGGGTGTTGATTGTATCATGGATTTGGAGACTGTTTTATACGATCTGGTGGAGACCCATGCAGGTGAGCAGTTATCTGAATGATCAAGGGATCAGAGGCCCTCCCTACAGATTACTTTTTGGGAACGTAAAGGAGTACGTGAGGTCGCTGAAACAAGCATGGGGGAAGCCCATGAATCTATCCCACCAGGTTGGCCCACGCGTCCTTCCCTTCCTCCATCAAACAGTGGAGACCTACGGTACTTCCCAATTCCCTCTTAAAGATATGGTTTTATTTCACACTCTATGGAAACTGCTGCTGCAAACCGTCCAAAATATGGGCCCCATAGTCTATGATTGATGATAAAGAGATTAGATTCATTGAATGGTCCTTGTGTCATGATCCAAACGGTTTAATAGCCTAATTTTACACTTTTAGAGCCAGTTTGGATACAAGTTACTTTTTAACTTATGCTAAATAAATAAGTTACTTTTTTAACTTAGGACCTGCTTGGGAGCATGGAATTGGAACCCCTTGGATTTGGAATTCCCTAGATTTGAAACCTCCTATATTTGAAATCCTATTGTGTTTGGTACCTTGAATTCATAATCTCCTTGATCCAAAAGTAGCTATGTATGGTATATTCACGGGGGTTTGAATTTAATTATTAAATCAACTTTAATATATTTATTTAGTGTATATATATATATATATATATATATATATATATATATATATATATATATATATATATATATATATAGATATATATTTGACACAAGGGTCATAATAAGTCCGTTGAAATATATACTTTGCATGAAAATGATGAAATTCCAAGTCTTGGATGGGCCACAAGCACAAGTTCACATCTGAGTGACTAACCAACTATTTTTAATTGTTGATTTACATGGACAATGTTTGGACGGCACAGATCATCATATTAAAGTAATTATAGTGATGCAATTGTCTAATTATTTTGGGATATCATCAGTGGGCCATGTGCCCAATAGATTAATAATCTAGTGACACACATGTTACACATGCAACCCTTGAAAGGATTTTAAATGTAATTCAAGTGCGGATTTCAAACCCCCTCTTTGAAGGGATTTGAAACCCCCAATTACTTTACCGTGCCAAACAAACTAAGGGATTTGAAGTCCCCTCACCTTAAGTTAGTTTGGCAAGCATCATTGTAATATCTTAGTAAGTAATTTCTTTTGACTTTTTAACCCGTGACTTTTCTACATACTCTCTCATGGCACATGTCAAAGGAGGCTATCTCTTTCACCCTCCATATCAAGGGAGGCCCCAAGTGGTGCATTGCCTACATTGAAGGTGGGGCTACACGGGGGGCCCACATGATGGATGACCCCATATTAATGTGAGCCAACATATGGATTGTCCGCATCAAAGGTCAGCCTATAATGATAAAAAGCCCATGTTCAAAGTAGGCTGGTATGATGGATGACCCACTTCAAAGGTGGCGGCCTAAATGACGGACAGTCCACATCAAAGGTGGGCTCTACATGATGGGCGGTGGACATTGAAGTTGTGCCCCATAAGAGAGCTGAGTCCATTGGTGCACGACCCTGAGTCATCCATCTTGTGAATTCAACGTGGGATCGACCATGGACCAAAATTGCCTTCATCAGATGATGCAAACCGTCCACCTAGGTGCATTCACTTCCACGACAAAATACCACTGTCGACCAATTAGGCAAATGTATCACTGTGGGTCTGTGGAAGAAGTTGGTGACAGTAAGTGAGCACCATTACTTTGCCTCGAGTCAATGAGATCAAGTGGGTCCCACTTGCTATCACCATCTGGTCTTGATATTAAACCATGAGAAGAAGGCTGTATGATATGAGTCAGGCCGGGACATTAGAAATGTAGTAGTCCCATGTCCAACAACCCACAGGTCTCAGTTCTCAGTCCAAACCCAGCTGAAAATGAGCCAGACGAGACCAGGCCAGCTTAGCCCAGTTGCAACCCTACATTTAACTGATACTTACTACCCAGGAACTGAAATGTTAGGAATTTGAAAACACAGGTAAAATGTCACTTACTTGGGAAGGAAATACTCCAACTGTTAACATCATGGACCCAGAGCTGATCAGGGAAGTTTTATCTAACAAGCTTGGCCACTTAGATAAGCCAGAGCAACACCCCATTACCAAGCAGCTCATCAATGGAGTTGCAATCTACATAGGCGAAAAATGGGCCAAACACAGGAAGATTATCACTCCAGCATTCCACCTCGAGAAATTGAAGGTTATTATCATTTCTTTAAATGATCACAAGAGAAGAAATACAATTCATCTTCGGTGATTATGTTTATATTTTAGTTGGTTATCAAGCACTCTTTTATCTCCACACCAGTGCTACACATCTACAGCATCCAGACTATTAATCTACATGGGCCTACAACAGATGCTGATTTACAGAACTTTGGATGAATAGAAATGGATGGGTGGCTAGGATTGTGATTTTGGGGTATGGCCTAGAAGATGAATGGACATGTACATGTGTGACCAGTGCATAAGTATAAGACTAGACTTCTTGATAACCAACTTATATAGCATTTAGCTCCGGATTCTTTCACTATGACAATCTTCTAAAGCTCTTTCTTTTTTCTTTTTGCTCTTTTTCTTTTATAATGTTATGGTGACACCTGATTATGGTTGGGATTCTTTCTTGGTGTTGGCTACAGAGAATGTTGCCAGCATTCTCAACTAGCTGCAGTGAATTGATCAGCAGATGGGAGAAGTCAGTTGGTTTGGACGGGTCATGTGAATTGGACGTGTGGGCCGAGCTCCAGAATTTAACTGGAGATGTCATATCTCGAGCAGCATTCGGTAGCAGCTACAAAGAAGGCATGCGAATATTCCAGCTGCAAACAGAACAAGCAGAGCTCGTTGTCCGCTGCTTTCAGAGCGCATACATCCCAGGCTATAGGTGTAGTTTTTGTTCATCTTGATTTCTCTCAGTGCATGTGTTAAAAGCCAAGAAAACAATACCAGTAGAGCGATTGCATTGAAGGGCAATCAGAATACTGCAGTTTCTTCTCTGGTATAGTTGAAATGGATGCCCAGTAGATTCAGCACTGCAGATCTTAGGCCATATTTGGATGTGCAACTGAATTGAAGCGCAACAAGATTCAATTTCCTCAACACAAGATATAAAGTGTGCATTGTCTCACAAAAATGAATTTACACTTGCTCTGAACAAGATCCCAAAAAAATGAAATCCATGGTTTAGTAGTACCATGGAATCCTTGAGAATCCGTCATTGGATAATCATTACATTTACTTTTCCTTTCATTTCCCACAATACAAACAGGCCCTGAAGTGGAGATGTCTAAGTGGGACGAACCCTACTCCATCCATAGTACTGGACTAAGCGTCCAACAAGCAATTCCAACCGTTTCAAGTCCACATCGAAGCACTTGGAATTGTAATTGGGGTTTGGTAATCACAATGAATTAAAACTGTCCCAAGCTCCAATTTAGCCATTTCCCCTTTGTTTAGTAGAATCAATGCAATTAATTTCTACTAAGCATCCAAATGAACCCATCGGCTGTTTTTCAATACGCTACAGTACTGGTGTATATGATGAAATTGCAATTCCCTTCCTCTGTATTCGTATTGATGGACTAGGTTCCAAATTACAACTGGGATAAGTTGAAGGTCGACTTGAAAGGATGTAACTGCAATTTGAGTGCTACCTACCTTCCAATAGCTCAAAAATATAGATTTAAAAATAAAAAATAAAAAATGATGTGTTTGGTTGCACCAAATTTCTTGAAATAAATTTCATGATAGTTGGTGCAAATACCCAAAAGAAATGAAGAGACCTGAGTATTTTCATGATTTCATGTCCTGTTGCTTCTTCGGTCCTCCAAGATTGTTTCATGTGTACAGGTTTTTCCCTACAAAACAAAACATTAGGAGAATGGAAATCGCCAAAGAAGTGCATGCACTCCTGAAGTCTATTATCAAGAAGAGAGAGAAGGCGATGCAAATGGGAGATGCCAATAAAGATGACTTGTTAGGTTTGCTAATGGAGTCCAATTTCAAATACTCCCAAGAACAAGGACACCCGAAGAGCACTGGGATGACGATCAATGAAGTGATAGAAGAGTGCAAGCTATTCTACTTCGCGGGACAGGAGACCACCTCGGTTCTGCTGACATGGACAATGGTGGCCCTGAGCATGCACCCGACATGGCAAGCTCGTGCAAGGGAAGAGGTTTTGCAAGTCTTTGGGAAAGATAAACCAGACTTTGATGGTTTAAGCCACTTAAAGATTGTGAGTATTTGGTTTCTATGATCCTTTCATGGCTCTTGTGCACAAGCATCAACTTCTTTTTCTTAATGATTGAAAAATTCTGCTTGCTTATTTTGGATGTCGCATTACGCACATCCATATCTCATTGCTGCATTGTTTGGATGCACTAAGGATGTGTTTGGATAATCAATAGGACGGTACTGCAATTATTCAACTAAATGTTGCAGAAATTACCAAAATGGATGTCAGACCATTTTCATTCATGACAATGGTTGGACCATGATTGCAATTATATGCATTTCAAGTTGGTCGTGCAACATCCATATCCCATCATCACATCATTTGGATGGATTAAGTGTCCGTTTTCGATGATTGATTGGACAAAACAGCATTAATTCGGCTAAATCTAGTGGAAATGACCAAAATGGAGGTCAGACTATTTTCATTCGTAATGATGACTGGCACATGATTGCAACTAGATGCATTTCAAAAGTGGACCTGTAACAGGTGTAATCCCTCGGTATCAATGGAATGGGGTTAGTCCAACCTTCTTCTTCTTCTTTTTTTTTTTTAATCGAGTTAATTGCAGTTCGATTCTGTTAAGCATCCAAACAAAATATTATTAATGTTGTTGTTATTTTGCTAGCTTGGAGTATTCACATTACACATGAATTCTAAAATCTACAAATTCCGTTTTGCAGTTGACTATGATTCTTTATGAGGTTCTTCGATTGTACCCGCCCTTGACTCTCCTTATTCGGTTTACTCACAAGGAGACGAGACTAGGAGGATTTTCCCTTCCGTCAGGAGTACAACTCAGCCTACCAGTACTCCTCATTCATCATGATCCTGAATTGTGGGGTAAAGATGTGGACGAATTCAATCCAGAGAGATTTGCAGAAGGGGTTTCAAATGCAACAAATAATCAATTTGCATACTTTCCGTTCGGTTGGGGCCCACGGATATGCATTGGGCAGAACTTTGGCATGATTGAAGCTAAGTTGGCATTGGCCATGATTCTACAACATTTCTCATTTGAGCTTTCACCAACCTATGTTCATGCTCCTTACACTGTTATAACCCTTCAGCCCCAACATGGTGCTCAGATCATCTTGCACAAACTCTCAGATCATCTTATAGTCCCAACCTTTAATCATCATCATATGATGTTCTAGAGTTATAGTTGGTGCTTCAAATGTAGTATGCGCACAAGCAGTTACAGATTCAAGTGATACACTTGGAAAACAGGTTTATGCAAATTAAGCTTACTTTGAGTTGAATCGATTGTACATTGTGTTAAGAAACAATGGTATGGGAAATATTTGAATAATAATAAATCAAAAAATATAGAATGTCATGCTTGTTCAAAAGATCGCAAATGCAATATCACAGCTGTTAGAAATCCTCTACCTTGAAGAGATTCCTTGTATCCAATAAGTCTGCTACTTCATTGATGAAGGAAGATGTTTAATGGAACAACCTTCTTCTTACAAAGAATCCATAATGCAAATCTTGTGGTTGATGGAACCTGAACTTCCTTATCTTTGCTTGCTCTTTGTAATCATCACAGTCTCTTTTCATATGGGTCAAAAATCTCTCATTTTCAAGAAATTTCTGTGGTTATGTAACCTGAGTCGGGTCGACTCATCAATTAGGGCGGAGTGATGAATCGACTTGAGACTAGACGAGCAGGTCTAAGCCGCCTGGTCATTTAACCAGGATGGGTACCAGATGATTCATGAGCGAAATACATAGCCCAGGGCTGGCCCATCCCACAAGCAAGCATCTTGGTCCATGCCCCCGCTACTATCCAATTACCCATCCCAAAAGGACGTTATAATTGGGATGGGCTGAGCTAATCCTAATAGGCCTTTCTACGTAGCCACATTCAGCCGTCTGTTATTGGCCCACAAAATTCAATGCCAGGCCCAGATCGTCAGAAACTGACAACTGAAATCCATCCCAAAAGGACTGGACCTAGGCCAGTCTTGCCTACTTTCACCCACAGCAGTGCAGATTCCGTTCATTGGTAAGGACAAGAGCCAAAAGGTTTGCATTTATAGAGCCCTAAGTATGGGCAATCTGGCACCTGATGTAGAATGGATCGCATATAATTTCATGGTCAAGATGGACCAGAAAAGGCCCGATCGGAGGTGGAAGTGATCCGGGCCGTCAGAATCTTAAAATGGGCATATCTTGCAAACTGGAATAAGTTATCAACTTACCATATATGATTTTGGGTAGGAGAAGCTACTTTAGCCAACCGACCCCTCTACGTCCGGTTGTCCATGCTGAATTTCCAAGATTCCATCAAATTGATGGTTGAAATTCTGTTTTATTTTTGTTTTTACTATTTATAGTCAGTTTTAGTTTGATTATAACTCTTCATCCTTTGAGTTTTAGAAGTTGTGTCCAATAGGAAAAGTGCTCAGAAGAGGAGAATAGCATGGTTAAGCCAAATAGAACACTTACTTTTATGGCTGAAAACCATGAGGTCTGGTAGGAATCATGACCGTCTATAAATAGTAAATTTACTACTTATAGTAAGTCACGATTTTAGAGAGTTTTAGTTGTAGTTTGATCATGAAACTTCTTCGTTGGGTTCATATCATTATTTAAGGGATTGTAAACTCTCTCTTCTTAGTATGAATCAATCAAATTTCAAATTTCTAGAAATTATTTCTATTTTCTTATTTTTACTTGTGGATTCAAGGTATCTCTAGGAGGAGCCGTGAGAAGCTCCGTAGATTCAGAGTAGTTATCCCTTGAGGAAGATGTTGATTAACCTCATCACATTCATCCCTGCATCAACACCATAGACTAACGGACTTTTACCCTACTGTGGGTTGAATTTGAGCATGATTCTACCCGTGGGCTGAACTTGTGGATTTTGATCCTGCCCTGTAAATGGGCTCTAGCAGCCTGGATTGGTAACTTTTCCTATTGAGGCCTTGATCAAATCCCAGCTCTGGCTCATGTATAGAAATCATCAAGAGTAATTCAATAAATACGTGGGCTAGACTAATGGGGCCTGCCTGATTAACAAATAAATTTCAAGTCTACTTCACAAGCCCTAATTATGTTGATGTAGAACGTGTCACAGATACGTTCCTAGCATGGTTGGGCCAAAAGAAGATGGACCGTAAATTGACCACAACTTTTGATCCGGGTATCGTTACAGGGCGCACAACCTATCAATCTTTACTGAAACGGGTCATCCGAGGTGAACCGACCCACAGTGTGGGTCGTATCTATCCATTTCGTCAGAAAACGCGCGCTTTCAGCTCAAAAACGAATTTTTAGGAAAAATTTACTATTTTTAGTAATTCCGAATAGTTATCCTCTTGAGGAATAGTTATCCGTGGATTCGGAATAGTTATCCTCTTGAGGAATAGTTATTCGTCAGAAAAATTTACTATTTTTAGTAATTCCGTGGATTCGGAATAGTTATCCTCTTGAGGAATAGTTATCCTCTTGAGGAAGATGGTGCTCCCCTCACGTCCTCCCCTGCGTCAGTTTGGTATCAAAGCCAAGTTTCTCCTTTGATTGATGGCTTCTAACGATGGGTCGGGCAACAATCCCATGGGCGCTGCTCTAGGGAATTTACCTTTAACGGCGGCAACTTTCGTAGTAGTGCAACGAGAGAATCAGCAAGCCATGCAAGGGCTGCAGGCTTCCATCGATCGCATAGCGGATCTCTTGGCTGAAAACCTAATGCAACTACGTGTTCATGGTGATGATCCACCACCAGCAATTACTGGAATTCGTAATTATACTGATCGTAGGGCGATGCTATCAATGAACCACAGGATGGTTCAAGAATTCAATATGAAAGTCGATCTTTCTAGTTTTAATGGCCAACTCTACTTCAAGGACTTCCTCGATTGGTTGCTTGAAGTCGAACGTTTCTTCGATTACATGAACATCATAGAAGAAAAGAAAGTTAAACTCGTGGCATACAAGTTAACGGGCAGAGCTTCAGATTGGTGGAAACAACTTCAACTCGAGCGGGCGAGACAGATGAAGGCACCAATCCGCACGTGGTCGCGGATGAAGAAGTTATTGTGCATGCGATTTCTCCCTCGAAATTACGATAAGGTATTATTCCAACAAAACCAAAATTATTATCAGGATAGTCGATTAGTAAAAGGTTATGCAGAAAAATCCTATTATTGGTCCGTGAGAAACGACTTCATCAAAACGGAGTTGCAACAGACCACGAGATTCATCAGTGGTGAACATGTGACCTCTATAGGAATGGAGAACCAACCCAAGACTTCTAAAGTGGAGGGATAATATCTTATCACTGAATAGGCCTTTGTTAAACAATCTGAAGAAACGGGAAATATATATTCATTAGTTGAAAAGAAAAAATATGTGAAGCCCGTGAATATCCTAGAGGATTTGGAACCAGTATCGCAGGAGTTTAAGAGGGTTGTGCTCGATGAACTCCCGAATAAATTACCTCTTATACTAGATATACAAAATCACGTTGATCCCGTCTCAGGGGCAAGTCCGCCTAATTGCCCACATTATCAGAAAAAATATGAGATCTCGAAGGCAGATGTGAAGAAACCGATCGATATTAGTCAAGTCAAAGAAAGCATGAGTACGTGTATTGTGTCAACTCAAGAGCTTAATGCCAAGTACAAAAAAATGGCTAATGAACATCGGCGTCAGAAGTTATCTCAAACTCATGTGTTAGGTCTCCTGCGTAACTCGAGGACGAGTTTTTTTCAAGTGGAGGGGTCTGATGTAGAACGTGTCACAGATACATTCCTAACATAGTTGGGCCAAAAGACGATGGACCGTAAATTGACCACAACTTTTGATTCGGGTATCGTTACAGGGCGCACAACCTATCAATCTTTACTGAAATGGGTCATCCGAGGTGAACCGACCCACAACGTGGGTCTTATCTGTCCATTTTATCAGAAAACGCGCACTTTCAGCTCAAAAACGAATTTTTAGGAAAATTTAATTATTTTTAGTAATTCCGAATTTTTTAAATATTTTTAGAGTTTTAGATTTTCTTTCCTTTTAGAAATAACTTTTAGTTATACTAGGACTCTTCTAGAGAAAGTTTATTTGCAATTTTTATTTTTAGAAATTAGACCTTAGAAGAGTTTTATTAGAATTAGGATTTTTATTAGTGTTAGAATTTTGCTATTTTTAGTAATTACAAATTTTAGTTTTATTTTTTCTTTATTAATGGTGTAAGGAGACGCATTAAAGAATTATCAATTATTTATTAATCTATTTCGACTTTATTTAGAATTTATTTCTATTTTCTGCTCTCTTTTCTCGTGGATTCGAGAAGTCTCTGTGAGGAGTCCAGAGAAGTTCCGTGGATTCGGAACAGTTATCCTCTTGAGGAAGACGGTGCTCGACCTCACGTCCTCCCCTGCGTCATATGCCCTTAACCCTTAGGAAGAGTTTAGAAAGCCCTAGTACACCTCTCTCTCTCTCTCTCTCTCTCTCTCAAATCCCAATTACACTTTATATATGTGTTACAACTGAAACAAGAAATAACTTGCGCATTTATATAATTCTGCGCACATCTTCAATGGGACCTTCGATGGCATCGACACCCCATCGAGGATCCGCAGATGGCATCGAACTCCTTTGATGACATCGAGTAGCAACACTAAAACATTCCAGCTAACCAACATGGAATTTTCCAAATTTTCTCAATGGGATCAAACATTTGTCTATGGCATCAACGGGCTCTGTTACTCACAGATTTAAGACACCAACAACAGTTGGTTTCAAGTTATTGTTGGTTGGTCAAAGTGATTGTCGCGATCATACATCCCAAAGCTGACTCGAGATCCATTGCTTGGCGGTCCGGACTATCAACCTGGTGATCCTTGGAGCATATCAGGAGCTAGATAAGAAGCAAATTCACCAGATAATTCTATCCATCCGATGGATAGCCTTCAAACGGACAGGGAAAAGAAAACTAAATAGTTAGCGGGCCACCGTTGATGGAGAACATCAAACGAATAGGATTGTCCAATTCAGCTATCTGTGGTAAAAGTGGGGATGGGATGCCTACTAATTCAGCTGTCTTTAGTGTCTGATATCTACTCTATCCACCATTTCTGCCGGCCAGCTAATGTTGGGATGTGAGTCTAAAAATCAGGCAAATCCAAAACACAAGTGGGCCACATCAAAGGTAAAAGTGGGGATAGGATGCCTACCATGAAACCGTCTTGGGGCCACGGAAGTTTTGGATCAGGCTGATATTTGGACTTTTCCCGAAATCACCATATGAACGGCTATGAACGGGTAGGCTGGCATATAAACTATAGGCGGGCCCAAGGTTTCAATAATAGGCATCTTCATCCACCCTATTACCTGTAGTGTGGCCCACTTGTGTTTTTGATTTGACTGATTTTTAGAGTCATGTCCGAACATTAGCTGGCGGAAATGGTGGATAGAGTAGATATCAGGCACACATCACGGTGGGCCTCACAGAGCATTTTTTGTTGCAATGAGTCTTTACAAAGTCGTTGTAAGAAATTCGTATCCATCATGATTCGCCGAAGGGCAGACAGACAGAGAGTTCGACAAAGGCATAACGCCGCAGGGCATTTCAGTAGTTTTCAAAGGTAGATAAGGGCATTTTCACAACGGCCTATGCTTAAATACTCATAAGGCGGCTGATATCATTCCTACACTATCAAAAGAAATAAATGGACGGTTTTCTCTTGATTTTGGGTTCAATTTCTGGGTTGCTGGTTGTATCATGGATTTGGAGACTGTTTTATTCCATTTGGTTGAGGCCCATGCAGGTGAAAAGGTACTTAAATGATCAAGGGATCAGAGGCCCTCCGTACAGATTACTTTTCGGGAACCTAAAAGAGTACGAGACGTTGATGAAACAAGCATGGGTGAGACCCATGAATCTTTCCCACAAGATCGGGCCGCGCGTCCTTCCCTTCCTCCATCAAACGGTGGAAACCTACGGTACTTCCCAAATCCTTGTAAAAATATATGTGGTTTTCATTTCACACGCTATGCAAGCTGCTTCTGTAAACCGTCCAAAAAGGAGCCTCATATGCTGGATGATCTAAAGATCGGATTCATTGAATGATCCTTGTACCTAGTCTCGAGTCCATCCAGCAGTCTAAATTCTCGTCCAGGCCTGCCCAACCAGATAGAAAAGCACCCGACTACCCGCAATAAGTTGGGACCCGGCCTTTAGGTACACCAAGCCCAGATCTAGAATATTGACTCAGCCCAAAGTGGGCCAGTCCGGACAACGGCCCATCTATTATGGACCACTATTGATAAGTTTAGATGGGCTGATAAGTTTAATCTCGCTATAGAATTAGGCTGATTCTCTTACCGGCTGGATACATGCCTTGGGTGTAGGGCAGAGTCGCATCCAAACAACTTTACTTGAATCATCAGCACCGTTATGTTTTTCCAGCTTTCAAGTTCCAATTGCACAATTACAATAATTGCAATCTGAATTGTTATTTTTAGTGGCTTGAAATTATGATTCTATACTCATTAACAGTAACAAAGTCAGCTAATGCACATGCCATCACACATATGCTTAGCATGGAAGACAAGCGAGAGGCGGACGTCACCATGTAGATGTCTTACTGCCCAAAGATAGAGGTGGTTCATTCAGTAAGTGAGCCATGATACTAGAAATCTATCGACAAGTCAAAAAACTTGGGCTGATTTTTTCACAATCACATATTTATTCAGTTAATTGTGGCATACCTGATACATGGACCTTCTTACACACACACATTAAACATGGAACAGTCCAGATTATTTACATAAAAAAAAAAAAAAAAAACATGTCCAGTCAACATTTTCATCAATCTATTTGTTACAGTCCATCAAAGATTGCTTATAATTCTAAAGAGTCACTTTTGTCAGATAATCCTAACCAGCCCATCTATAGCTCGGAAAATGGATGGCTAAGGACAAATCAGGAGTGATTGTATCATCCGAGCATTGTGGTTCTTCAATTCTACCCTATAAAATATGTTCTAGACTTAATAGACGGTTCAGATTGATCAATTGGACTGTCCAAGTGACAGATTCAACTAAGAACACTATAACTGAGAGCACTGGAGTGTCTGGGGTTCCAATTTCCATACACACACTCAAGCAATCCAAATTCCTGCACTTCAGGTAACCAACGCACCCAGCTCGAGAGACAAGTCAATGTACACCTCCCCTAATGCACGACCCAGAATCATCCATCTGTGGGCTTCGACGTGGGATTGGCCACTGACCAAAATTGCTTTCATCATATGTTCCTAACCGTCCACCTACGTCCATTCACTCCCACCACAAAATACCACTGTCAACCAAATAAGGGCAAGATATCACTGTGGGTGAAGCCAATGGCTGTCTGCTGACTGGGCCCCATTACTTTGCCTTGAGCCGATGAGATCAAGTGGGTCCCACTTTGCATAACCATCTGGTCTTAATTAAACGATGAGAGGAGGGCTGGGCCTTTAGAAATGTAGGCCCATGTCTAACCGACAGGCCAAAAATGGGCCGACTCGAGCCAGACGCCTTAAGCCTAGTTGTCATCCTACATTTAACTGATACTTGCTACCCAGGAACTGATTTGTTAGGAGTTTTTAAAACAGGTAAAATGTCAGTTACTTGGGAGGGAAAGATTCCAAGGGTTAACATCATTGATCCAGAGCTGATCAGGGAAGTTTTATCTAACAAGCTTGGTCACTTTGAGAAGCCAGAGCCGCATCCGATCGGCAAGCAGTTTGTGAGTGGATTCGGAACCTACAGAGGCGAAAAATGGGCCAAACACAGGAAGATTATCAGTCCCGCATTCCACCTCGAGAAGTTGAAGGTTGTTACAATTTATTTAAATGATTACTGGAGAAATACTAGCGGTCATGCTGTTTATATTTTAGTTAGTTATCAAGCACTCTATCTCCACACCTGTGACACACATCTACAGAATCCAGACCATTCATCTACGTACCCATACGATAGATGCCGATTGACAGAATGATTAGAAATGCATGATCAGCTAGGATCGTTTAACCATTGTGATTTTGGGTTATGGCCCATTCGTGATAGAGTCAACAAATTTAATGGACTCGTACATTTGTGGCTGGTGTATATGTATAAGACTAGATTTCTTGATAAACCAACTTATATAGTGTTTAGCACCGGATTCTTTCCCTATGACTATCTTCTAAAGTTCTTTTTAAAAAAAAAAAAAAAAAAATTATTTATTTTTATAATGTTATGGCGACACCTGATTATGGTTGGGATTCCTTATTGCCATTCACTACAGAGAATGTTGCCAGCATTCGCAGCTAGCTGTAGTGAATTGATGAGCAGATGGGAGAAATCACTCGGTTCGGACGGGTCCTGTGAATTGGATGTGTGGGTCGAGCTCCAGAATTTCACTGGAGATGTCATATCTAGGACGGCATTTGGTAGCAGCTACAAAGAAGGGATGCGGATATTCCAACTGCAAACAGAACAAGCCCAGCTTCTTATCCAGTCCAATCAGAGTCTACACATCCCAGGCTATAGTTGCAGTTTTCATTCATCTTGATTTCTCTTATAGTACATGTGTTAAAAGCCAAGAAAAACAATACCAGTAAGAGCAACTGCATCAAAGAGCAATCAGCGTACTGTGGTTTCTGCTCTGGTACAGTTGATATGGATATCCAACTCATTCTGTACTGATGATCTTAGGGAATGTTTGGCTGTGTACGACTGAATTGAAGTGCAAGAATAATCAATTTCCCCAAACAAGATCTGAAGTGACCATTGTCTCACAAAAATGAGATTTACACATGCTATCTGGACAAGATCCCCGAAAATGGAATCCATGGTTCAATGCAATTCAATTTCTACCAAGCATCCAAACGGAGCCATAGGCTGCATTTCGATACACTACAAGACTGATGGAAATGATGAAATTACAATTACCTTCCTCTGTATTCATATTGATGGACTAGGCTCCAAGTAGCAACCTTGTTATCTTGAAGTTGGACTTGAAAGGGATGTAACCACGGTTTGAGTGCTACTTACCTTTCCATAGCTCGAACAAAGAGATTTAAAAAATAAAAATAAAAATAAAATTCATGATATTCCAACCCTTAGGGCAATCCAGACCGTTGATCAATAAGGTCCACCTTATAGAATTCTTACCGCAAACACCCAAAAGGAAGTGACTATCATGAATTTCTTGTCCTGTCGCTTCTTCTGTTTTCCAAGATTGTTTCATGTCTACAGGTTTTTCCCCACAAAACAAAACATTAGGAGAACGGAAATCGCCAAAGAAGTGCATGCATTGCTGAGGTCTATCATCAAGAAGAGAGAGAAGGTGATGAAAATGGGAGATGCCAATAACGACGACTTGTTGGGTTTGCTAATGGAGTCCAATTTCAAATACTCTCAAGAACAAGGGAACCCCAAGAGCACTGGGATGACGATCAACGAGGTGATAGAAGAGTGCAAGCTATTCTACTTCGCGGGACAGGAGACTACCTCAGTTCTGCTGACATGGACAATGGTGGTCCTGAGCATGCACCCGACGTGGCAAGTTCGTGCAAGGGAAGAGGTTTTGCAAGCCCTTGGGAAAGATAAACCAGACTTCGATGGTTTAAGCCACTTAAAGATTGTGAGTGTTTGGTTTTTACGATCCTTGCATGGCACATGTGCACAACCATCAGCATCTTTTTCTTACTGGTTGAAACATTCTGCTTGCTTATTTGGGAAGTTGCATTACAAGCATCCATATTGCATTGCTGCATGCATTGTTTGGATGCACTAAGGATTCGTTTGGATGATCAATTTGACTGAACTGCTCTGATTCAACTAAATGTAGCAGAAATGAACAAAATGAAGGTCGGACCATTTTCATTCATAACAATGGCTGGCCGGTGATTGCAATTATATGCATTTCAAGTTGGTCATGCAACATCCACATCCCATCATCACATTATTTGAATACATTTAGTGTGCGTTTGGATGATCAATTGGACTGAATGGCATTTATTCAACCAAATTAGTGTAAAAGACCAAAATGGCGGTCGAACCATTTTCATTTTTCGTAACGATGACTGGTCCATGATTGCAACTAGATGCATTTCAAATTGGACTTGAAACTAGCACAATCCCTCATTATGAATTGAATGGGGGTTAGTCCCACTTTTTGAATTGAGTTAATCTGAGCTCAATTCAGTTAAGCATCCAACAAAACCTTTTTTTTTTTTCCCTTCCTTTTTGTAGCTTGGAGTATTCACATAACACATGAATTCTAACCCACATCACATGAATTTTGAATCCCACATCGCAGGTGACAATGATTCTCTATGAGGTTCTTCGATTGTACCCCGCCTTGACTTCCCTTGTTCGGTTTACTTACAAGGAGATGAGACTGGGAGGAATTACCCTTCCATCAGGAGTACAGCTCTGCCTGCCAGCTCTCCTCATTCATCATGATCCTGAATTGTGGGGTAAAGACGCGAACGAATTCAATCCAGAGAGGTTCATGGAAGGAGTTTTGAATGCGACAAAGAATCAATTTGCATACTTTCCATTCGGTTGGGGCCCGCGGATATGCATTGGGCAGAACTTTGCCATGATTGAAGCTAAGTTAGCATTGGCCATGATTCTACAACATTTCTCATTTGAGCTTTCACCAACCTATGTTCATGCTCCTTACACTGTTATAACACTTCAGCCCCAACATGGTGCTCAGATCATCTTGCACAAACTCTAAGATCATCTTCACAGTCCCAACCTCTAATAATCATCATATGAAGTTCTAGAGTTATAGTTGGTGCTTCAAATGTAGTATGCTTCAAGTCACACTTGTAAAATGGTTTTATGTAATTTAATCATCTTTTGAGTCACCAAGCCGATTGCACACATTCGCGGTTTAAGTGATTGGTTGCTACTCAAGTTATCTTTTATGGTTTGAACTTCTGATTTAACACTTTTGCCACAATAAACCTTCCATTAATGATGAGCAGTTGCCCTGATCAGAATGCAACTTGAGTACTACGTTTCTTTGAAGGGCGCAATTAGACTGACACTAGTAGTTCAAGCTGGCCGCATTACTTTACTGATAAACTCAGAAACTCAAAATTGGAATACCTGCAGATTCTTCAAGTAGACCAGGTAAGAAACGCGAGCCGGCAGGAAACAACAATGCCTTTGTCATTTCATCCAATAGCATTCTGTTAGATAGGAAAAATGCTCAGGGAGATAACTTGGAGTATTCGAAAGGAAAGATCCATTAGATAATGAATCTAGGTTCTAAGCCATCTTTGGCGATGAATCAACAATTTGAAGTGAGAAACCTTTTCTTGCTCCTTTTTCTCGATCAACCAGTGCATCAAAATCCAAGCTAACATTCCGTTGGTGCCCACCATAGAGTATGAAAGACTTCTTAGTGCCTCATCCATCGAACCCTTTTAAAAATAATAATAATAAAAAAAAAATTACTTGTTACTCAGGAAATGGCGGAGAGGTGTGCAGTCCTGCAGTTGAGCCTTCATGTGGGCACTGGTTGAGGCGATGGTTAAGGGTGGCAATGGGTCGGATAGCTTGTCTGACCCAACAAGCTGGACCGGACTTTGTGCTGAGCTTGATCTATTAGCTTGGCCCATGAGAAGGGGTTGAAGCATTACATACATGACCCAATCAATTTTTGAGTCACCTTAGGCTCAAGTCATTTTAACCATGTCCTGCCCTGAATGATCCTGTTATATCCTGCATGGTTTTTATGCTGCTGAAATGTCTATTTCTTTGTACATGTGTGCCTTACTTGATCAACTAATAGAATAGGATCATATAAGTGGGAAATATAGATTTTGTCAATTTTAGGCCAACTCAGGCCCAAACATTTTTTCAACTCCATATTGGGCCTATTGTGCTAGGTGCATGCCAGACTTGGGTTGGCTGGGCTTGAGCCTTGGGTCTTATTTGATAAGCTGGGCTCTTGCATTGCATGACCCAGTCCAAACTCAGGCCATTGCTACACCACGTAGCTCAATGGTATTGGAACCTGGTGAGATTTGATTGGGTTACATGCTGCTTTTAGAGATGGGACTGATCAAGTACATATTCAACCTAATAACTTTCAAACATGGCCTATTCAAATCCCACTACATCTCAACATGACTGAAACTACGTGGTGTGTAGATCACCACACAATTCCCATCTTACATAAGGATGCAAAAGGCACCGTGCTTAGGGATACAAAACGCATAGGTCCTTTTTGGCATTGGACTTAATGGTGCACCAGCCCTAACTGGCCATCTCCAAATCTGCCTTATCCAGAGCTGACTTAACCCAATCCAAGCGTGGACCGAGCCCATACCCAGGTAATTTTGGGGCCTTCCATCATCATGAAGTATGGCACCTGATGCATGAATTGGATGGTAAACACACACCATGATGATCCTAAATCACAAAAGATAATGTAAAAAAATGCCCGAGTATATATATAAAGGGTGGTAAGGCCTACTTGATGGTTGGATTGTGTTGATCTTTCGAGTGTTGTGTAATCATGGTGCTGTGCACTAGATGCATGGGTGGATGATATGCACACATCTCAGTGGGCCCCACAATAATATGAAGATCTTCTATGGCCCCATTATTTCCCATGGTGTGCACCATCCACAATTCAACAGACCTAATTTTTGAGATCCTTCCCTAAATTAATTGCGCATGCATCAATAATTTTATTGTAATGGGAACAAGAACAAGAGCTATTGTAATCTTATTGTTCAAATGTGAAGTAGAACAATATCAATGAATCTCCTTTTAAAAATCTCAAAAGGTGCTTAGTTGGAATCTTATTCTAAAGATTCTTGTCGCTGCCAGGTCCAGCTATAAGAGAACCAGGAAGGAGAGAGCTTCCTCTCTTTCTGCCCGGCTCTTTGGTCATAAGAATACTGGTTTGTAGCCCTTATCATAACTATAACAGCAATGTTGTCTCAATAGATTTTCTTCTATTGTTGATTGCATTGAATTTAGATTTTACTACCTCATATTATTCACGGATATGTTTCTAATCTGTCGTGTCAGATTAATTTATCAAAAACAATACTTATAATGGTTCTTAAACTCTTCTCAACTTTTCTCCATGAGGCCATATGATCTGTGCTCTTTCGGAATTATTTGACTGACATGCAAGCACACCCACCAGACTTACGCATCCTACCATATTTCTTAGAGCCAACCCAAATTTGGGCCATCATATTTGGAGTCGGACTCAACCCACGCACGACCTAGATATATATAAGGTAGGTCTAAGTTCAAAATAAATTCCTGACTGTCAATATTGGGTTGGGTCCATAACCTCCTTTGAACCAATTTGATCCAACCCATTCCATCTCTGCATGTAGCAGGATGCTTTATTTCATTTAGTGTTAATAATGTAGGAATGATTTGAGTGATCCACATTCAACATACACTGCTGGCTACATGATGAGTGGATTGGCTTGATTTTTGGATTTGGTGTGCAGTGAGAAAAGAACAGATCATCATATCTTCCTTAGCAAGTATCTTTGAATCCTTAAGACGAAACGTGAACTAGAATCAGATAATCTTGTCGAATTGATAATAACCTTAATTAAATACGCTCAAAACCCTAAGTTAATTAGACTGAACAATTTTTTCGGAAAAAAAAAAAAGAAAAAAAAAAGTAGTTTCCTAAAAATCACGAGAATCCTAAAATTTAAATCAAAATCCCAAAATAAATATAGAAACGCAAGCAATGGGACACGGATTTTGGTGCGAAAGCCTTTCACGGAAGTTCCTACGCTGGGAACTTCTGTGGGGCCACTTGTGATGTTTGTAGGAAATTCACCCCTTCCATCCATTTTGTGAGATCATTTTAGGACATGGAGCCAAAAATAATCCGGATCCAATATTCAAGTGTGCCGAGAATGTGAGTATTGAACGTCCACAGTTGAAATATTTGTGGGGCCATAGAAGTTTTGTATCCGGATAATATTTGTGTTTTCAGTTCATCCTAGTAGGAATGATGTCATGAACGGTATAGATGACATGTAAACATCAATGTTGACCCAGGGAGGTTTCAACGGTAAGAATTTTCTTACCCAACTTTTCCTTTAGTGCGGCTCACTTGAGTCTTGGATCCTGGTCGATTTTTTCCTTATGTCCTAAGGTGAGTTCAAAAAACAGATGGACGGAGTGGATTTCTCACAAACATCATAGTGGACCGCACTTGGGTTTCCAGTGCAGGAACTTCCTGGAAAAGGCTTTACGTGCAAATCCGGGTCCCAAATCAATGACGCTAAAATGTAAGCAGATTGGCTGGTGTACCACGCACCACCAACCTGGTGTGGGTACGTGTCGTGCGAGGACGAGAGCTGATGCTACTCGAGCTCCGAGTTGTACGAACGGTTCAACGGAGATCAAAGTTACATGGGCCTTACATCCTTACAATGATGTATTTATTATATCCACACCGTTCATCCATTTGGAGATATCATTTTAGATCTTGATCTCAAAAACAATTCATATCCAATCTAAAATGGACCACACCACAAATATCAGTGGGACAATGATTCTCAGTATTAAAACATTCATAGGGCCCACCATAACATTTATTTTCCATCCAATCTGTTCATAATGTCACACAGACCTGGATAAAGAAGCGAAACAAATATTATATTGATTGAAAATTTCTATGACCCCCAAAAGGGTATCAATGGTAGACATTCAATCATCCACTGCTTTTTGCAGTGTGGTCCACATGATCTTTAGATCTAGCTTATTTTTTGTCTCTAGACTTAAGACGATCTCACCAAGTAGACAGACGGTTTGGATATAACTCATACTTCAAGATAGGACCCACAGAACTTGGTGATGTCAACACACCAACCAATCCGCTTCCCGCTAAAATGCCAACAACACACGTAAGAAACAACCATCTTATTATCTCTGACTCTCTGTCAATTGAAAATCAGAATAAAATGCTGTCTGTTGAAACTTGTAGTGCATGCTAACCCGGCCGTTTTTGCCCTGAATCAAACCTTTCAACCTTCTTCCTTTGATCCAGATCATTCATGAAGTCCTCTACTACCGTTCTCTACATCTTAAATGGATAAACCCAAAGCACAGTTCAAATGGGCTACTGACACGCAAGTTTCCAAGTGCTCCCACGCATATGTACGAAGTTGAGTAAACCTCTCAAGCATTAGACAAATCTCACGCCCTAATAAGGACCAGTAGCAGAGTGATGTCCTGAGTCAGTATCAAACAAATCAGACCATGATTTGATGGGGTCCATTGTGTCTGATGTCCTAGTGGATCCTAGCTATCTGATCTTTCACCTTTGCTCGTATTTTCCTTCCAACCTATTGATAAAGTCATACTCACAAGAAGTTTTTAATGGTCAATCACCACAAGTGGTGTGGTCCACCTGAGATTTTGATCTGCTTTCATGTTTGGGCTTACATCAAGGTGGGTCCCACAGTCAGGTAAGTTGGGTGAGACAGCCGAGACCATCAGCGTGGTCCACGCAGGGCCAGTACCAATCCCCGTTCTATCATTTTCCATCCAAGTCACGGGAAAAACGGACAGAATTGTGCTATCGGGTTGCAGCTAGAGAAAATGTGATATTAATGGGATGCTGAACTATCATTTAATCGGTGGATTTGATGGGCACCAGACAGATCTATGCCACCTATGCCAGTAGGTCATACTCTTAAGATATTTGCCCTGTGAAAATGGAAGGTGGATGGTAATGGCTGGCACAGATAGTAAGGTGTGACCCTGCAACCATGGACGTCATCACAGGCTGTCCCTAGTGACCCATTGATGTGGTGGGATTTGATTGGGCCCACTGTTCAGAGATAGGCCCAGTCAAAGCATGTGTGAATGTGATGGAATTTGATTGGGTCCACTGTTCAGAGTTAGGCTCACTCAAAGCATGTTTCAGCCTCATCTTATAATAGTTACATAGTCCAATTAAATCCTACCATGTCACCTTGCTAAGATATGTGATGATAAGGATCACCACGTAATCCATATTTAGTAATTACATACTCAGATTGTGTGGCTAACCCAATACCATGCAAAGTATGTGTGGAAGTTGTTAGGATTAGGTACTTTGACAATGCACATCTTTGTGCAGCCGCAAAGTGCCCAGTCAAATTCCACTGCATCCTGACACATCCCAGGGCTACATGGTGTTAGGTCACTAATGGAAGCCAGTTTGGATGATAAGTTTGTTTTTTTTTTTTTTTTTTTGCCCCCCCCACCACATCTCATCACTCATGCCTTAGTGGGATTTCACCACCTATGGGTACCCGACCCTTGACCAAGTGTTGAAACTCCTGAGAGTCTCCTACTAATGGAAGCGTTTGGATGATAAGTTATTTATGCTCAAGTAGTTTATTTTAGTTTCTACTTAATCAGTAAATCAGCACGTTTGGTAAGTATGTTTATTAAAACACCTCTTCAAAAAAATCGTTGGGTTATTAAAACACCCAATCTAGTAATGTTGTTAAAGTGGGACCCATCTTGTTGTTGCGAGCACGCCAACAACGCAGTGAACCGAGATCCAATCTCAAGTCTCACCCACCAACAATAAACAAGAAGAAATATAAACTAGAAAAGAATCAAAGCAAAACAAATAAACCACAAGACAAGATATACGTGGAAAAACCCCAAACTAGGGTAAAAAACCACGGATGCAAACTTCCACTATGAAGAAAAACGAATATTACAAGGCAATATATTAACCTCTTCTTTGAAGTACATAGAAAACCCTTTACCCACACTTTATAATTATTTCACATACACTAGAAAAACCCTAGGGACACCTATTTATAGTTTAGGCAACTTCCCTTTCGCACCATTGCGAAAGCCGACTAAAAAAATCCGCAGTCCACATCAAATTCGGAAACGAATCTATGTAACCTCGTCTGGCCGTGCAGGCTACATGATCGGTCGAGAGGACCCCACGACCGGTCGAGCATGGCCCACGACCGGTCGAGCACCTTAGACCCCAAAAATTGATGCTCGCTGAACTTTGAGTCGATCCAGTCCACGATTGCTCACGACTGGTCGAGCGAACCCCACGACCGGTCGAGCAGGGGCCACGACCGGTCGTACGACCCCCAGATGTGGCTCCACATCTCAACAATCTCCCACTTGGAGACACATCGCCATAAACCTTCGTCTTCTACATCCGGAGTGCATCACCTCCCGTCTTCAAGCCTGAAGACCAATCAAAGCTGAACAAAGCTTCAGCTTCTCCCGTGTGACCGACTTGGTCAGCATATCCGCATGATTCTCACTTGTATGAATCTTCTCCAGAGCAATTGATCCATCTTCCAGTAATGAACGTATGAAGTGATATCTGATGGCAATATGCTTGGTCCTTGAATGAAATGCCAAATTTTTAGCCAAGTTTATTGCACTCTGACCGTCACTATACAGCTTGCAATCTGCTTGCTTCTTACCCAATTCTTCCATGAAACCTTCCATCCACACCATCTCCTTGCACGCTTCTGTAGCCACAACATATTCTGCTTCTGTCGTATTGATAGATACTATCTTCTGTAACTGAGAGACCCAACTGACTGCAGCACTACCCAAAGAAAAAACATAACCTGTAGTGCTTCTTCTGCTGTCGATATCTCCTCCCTGCCAGATCTGAATCCACGTAGCCTTGTAACTTGATTTCCGATCCACCATAACACAACCCTACATCCTTAGTACCTACCAGATATCTAAGGATCCACTTCACAGCTTCCCAATATTCCTTCCCGGGGTTGTTCATGAACCTGCTAACAACTCCCACTTCTTGAGCAATGTCTGGTCTCGTGCTCACCATAGCATAAATGAGACTCCCTATAGCTAACGCGTATGAGACTTTAGTCATGTAGTCCTGTTCCTCCTGCATCTTTGCACCTTGCTCCTTAGATAACTTGAAGTGGTTGGCTAATGGAGTGCTAACCGGCTTAACACCTCCCATATTGAATCGATCAAGTACCTTGGCTATGTACTCTGCCTGTGATAAAACCAGTTTCTTGTTTTCTCTGTCACGTTTTATCCTCATGCCTAGGATTTGTTTTGCAGCTCCTAAATCCTTCATGGAAAATTCTCTAGACAGTTGTCTTTTGAGATCTAAGATGTCCTTCATGCTTGAACCGGCCACAAGCATATCATCAACGTACAAAAGAGGATGATGTACGATGTATCAAACTTCTTCAAGTAACAACAGTGGTTTACATGACATCTCCTAAAACCGTTTCCCGACATGAAACTGTCGAACTTCATGTACCACTGCCTCGGGGCCCGCTTCAGGCCATATAAGCTTTTCTTCAGTCTGCACACCTTGTTCTCCTTTCCTGGTGTCATGTATCCTGTCGGCCGATGCATATATATCTCTTCTTCAAGGTCCCCATGAAGAAAGGCTGTCTTAACATCTAGCTACTCTAGATGTAAGTCCTCTGTAGCTACTATACTCAAGACCATGCAAATCATAGACATTTTCACCACAGGTGAAAATATTTCAGTGAAATTGATACCTGCCTTTTGTTAAAACTCATTCACAACCAATCTGGCCTTATACCGTTTCAAACCATCGTGCTCCTCCTTCAGTCTATAAACTCACTTGTTATGAAGAGCTTTCTTATCCTTAGGTAGAGCGACTAGCTCCCATGTACGATTAAACTCAAGAGAGTCCATCTCCTCATCCATGGCCTGCTCCCACTTAACCCGTGTATCTGACTGTAACGCCTCTTCAAAACACTCTGGCTCACCATTATATGTCAGCAGTAGATAATGTAAGGAGGGTGAGTATCGGACCGTGGGTCTCCTCTCCCGAGTAAACCTCCTCACAACCGGTGATGCGGCTCTGCCTCATTGTTGAGGGTCAAATATTGCATATCAGACCTCAAATATTGCATGATTTTACGAATATGATACTGTTTGGCTTGGTTTAACTGTGTATGTGATGCAGAGTGTATTTGCGAGCACAAGACTGAAAAGGATACTAAAAGCGTGGATTTAATGCTCTGATGACACCAAAGGCAAGGGACAGACTTCAGAAACCATGATCAACAGATTTACATGCCAGAGATCCGAGAAAATCACGCCATTCACGATAAACGGGCCTGAAAATCGTCCGGAATGCGAGATCATAGGGTTCCCACCATCCGTTCGGCTTGAGATTTCATACATGGGATTTGAACCATAAATTAACCGTACATATTAAATTTCAACCATTGAAGATTTCGGAAAGTGGGCCAGCAGACAGATCAGCCCATTACTCTTCAATTTGGGGCCCACCTGATACCTGGATATACTTCAAATTTGGTCTCAACCCCTTAAAACGGATGAGAGAGAGGATGGATGGAACAGATTTTTCACAAGAATCACTGTGAGCCCTACATCAATAGCGCATGTACAGAATATACACGCATTGGACGTGCACCGAATAGGTCAGCCCGGTCAAAGACGGGCTAACCGTCGTCTTTCCTCTTACACAGAAACAGCGGACGCTGGTGCGTCCGCCGGTTTCATACTCTGGGGCCCACCCATCATCCAGAACATCAATCTGGACCGTCCAAGGTGTCCAAGGAGGGGGTATTACCCTCACTTAGGTCGTCGTTTCTCCACCATTCAAGCTATTGGAATATCCTGACCGTTGAAAGTAGGATGGACGGCGGAATAAAAGATCAAGTGGGTCGCACCAAGTTCACTCCAAAACCATACATTCCTGACTGGTTTCTCGCAGGAATTTAATGGACGGGACGGATTTCATCAAAAACATCATCGTGGGGCCCACCGATCCTCACATCGTACCCTGTTTACGCAGGGACGCGCGTCCGTGAAAACCGGCTACGGTTGACCATCCTGTGATCAAGGATGTAATCGGATCAATGATCCAGACCGTCCAAATCCAAATAAGAGGGTGTTTACCCTGTCCAAGAAGTCAAATCGCTCGAATGGGTTGATCAGTTGTCTCAAAATCAGATCAAAATCAGCAGGTTTTGTTTTACTGCGTAACAAAGGGTGCGCCAGAACAAAATCCGACTCCTGTCGGATTGTGATACACGCATGAAGCCGACCTAGCTACCGACCACTGTTGCTGTTATAAAGGAAAGAGGAGATGAGAGGAGGGGGATCTGAACTTGGCTTCGGCTGGACATGGGGCAGAGAGACAGAGTAGTGTTTATTTTTTTTTTTTTTTTTTCTTTTTCTTTTATTTGTTTTGTTTAAGGGATCCAGCCCATTCATGTTGGGTTGAACCTCTTAGCTAGGGCTAAGAGGTGAAGCTTGTAGTGTGATGGAACTCTTTGCTTGCCTTTTGTTTAGATTGATCTGATGTTGATTTTTGTTTAATTAAGGGAATGTTTTTTTTAGTTTTTAATGGTCTGTTGTGACTAAAATTACAATGGATCTGCGATAGCTTTGAGCATGTTCCTTTTCTTTTATGTTATGACGTCAGGAAGCCCTATTGTTCACCATCGTTTCCTGGGCATGGTCGGATGACGGTACCCTTCCTAACCTCTATGGCATGTTGATTGGTTGGTAATTAGTTTAATTCTGTTGTTTACTTTGTCTCCTGGGCATGGTTTGGTGATGGAATCCATTCTAATTCATATACCTCTCATCTCTTGAAACTATATCAAACGCAGTTCAGTTAATTTTCCTGATTTAATCCAGGCATAAGATCTCCCTGACCTCTACAAGTGGATCCTCTAAATCCCTAGTGTCCTCCTCTGAATTTCTCCTAAGTTTTAGATAATTATTTCACCAAATATCCTTCAATCTACACTTGATTTAAAATTCATCTTGTTCTAATTCTAGTTCTACTTAATTTCAGATTACGTACTGGTTTCAGTCGCTGTGGATTCGACCTCGGTCTTACCGAGTTTTATTACTACATCACAACCCTGCACTTGGGGAGTGAACAAGTTTTTGGCGCCGTTGTCGGGGACTGACGGCTACGTATTTCTGAAATTAATTGATTTTAGAATTAGATTAAGATTAGGATTTTACTAACTTTAGGTTTAGGTTTTTCTGATTTATAGAAACTAACCTGTTTTCTTGTTTTGTAGGATTCTAAGATAGAAACTTCTTCTATTGGGTGATATCTTTCTAATTTCTCTACTTTTTCTATTTTTAGGCTTAGGGTTGTATTTTCTATTTTTAGGAATTAATTTCTTTTGTTTTCTTTTGCAGATCTTAACATAGGAATTTCTAACTTGGTAACTTCCTTCTAACTTCTCCTCTACCTACTTTTCATACTGTTGTAGGACCTTTTCTTCTATTTTCTTAGGATTTGAGTTGGGGACTCATCATGTATATGCACGAGTGGGAACGTCAGTATGCTGAGAAGAATAATCTATATTGGGATGATAATGATGATAGAAATCAACATATGTCTCAGAATTTTTCTGAAACAATCATCGAGAACCGACCAGAGTATAACGCTTCATCGGTTAAGAAATCCTTACGCGATCATATGCAGGGAGAACAATTACACCCCACGGATTAACAAGACAGTACGTGAGTTTGAGGTTATCATAACTATGGGAGTGAGAATTATTATCACTCATCCGAGAAAAAGAAAACAATGCGTGACTATATTATGAGTGATAATATGTATTACCAACCATCAGATTCTCCCACACATGATCCGTACGACTTTAATCAGTGAACCATCAATGTCGGAAAGATGACCCAACAACATGTTATAGTGATAATTCTTTTGGATCCCCTACCTTTGAGATTCAACCAAATCGATCCAAGAGAATTCATCTCAAAGTGACACAGACTCTACTGCGGACATGAGAAAATTAATAGAAGAGCTTGAATCACGCCTTGATAGGTTAATAGAGGCTAGTTCATCACAGCCATAGCCCAATCCAGAAATACAATGCGAGGAAAGTGATCCTCACTCGCTTTTGACAAAATCTGGAATTTGGAATGAGGAGTTGGATTCCATTAATGAGCATACGGTTCAATTCCCCGATGAGTCGATCTCAATGACTGTTCAAAAGAATGGGGAAGAGACATGGTTGTCTTTCAAATACAGTGATGATGACACACTTTCTTTACATGACACACAGGATCTCAATGATGAGGTAGAGGTTAGTTTATTCGAACCTCAACCGAATTTAGAATGTGAGGAAAGCGATCCCATCCCAAGTGTGCACTGCACAGAATTAGACAATGATGCGTATTGGGATGATGATCATGAATGTTCAGCCCCAGTTCCCTTGGAATTAATCTCAAGTTTGGTACAGGTCAATGATCAAGAAGTGCACGAAGTGAGCGGTCATAATGAGCTACTCCACTCACCTGACATATCTGATTTAAAAGTGGATGAGCTCCTTACAACCAACCCTTCTATCTCTTGTGAGACATGTTTGGATCACTCCCCTAAATTGAATGATGATATAATTCAGGAGATGAACGAGTTACTTGATACGACTCTGGAATTTAAAACTACCCAGTTAAGGCCACCATCTGAACTGTTGAATTTTGACGAGACCAGGCCTCTTTTGAGTAGTATCAATGAACAGAGTCCGCACATCAATACTTCGTATACTGATCCTCCATCTGTCTGTGCAGGGCTGGAGCAAGAGAGTACACTTTCGTCTACTTTTAAAAACGATAGAATCCTTGAACAGATCATCACACACTTCAATGTGGAGAATGAGTCACTCTCAACTGAATGTCCCAATGCTTTGGATGATTGCTTGGCATACTTTGCAGATTCAAACGATCCCATGATAAGAGACAAAGTGAATGCGTTGCAAGACAACATCTCGGTAGTCATCACTGACCGAGAGAACCCTTACTTTGATGCCCCTCCCTCCCCAGATCCTCACTGCTTACCATTAAGGGAGGAGGAGCTAAAAATTGAACCGAAGTCTGATACTTCGGAATGTGTTGAGACTACACCACTTCTTGAAAATTTTTCTCAATTTGATCTACTTGTAGTCTCTGATTCACCATGGGATACTAACTTCAAAACTTTTTCTGACACAGGTGAATCATATATACTTTGGATACCTCAAGCGAACCAACGTCAAATTTTTAATGAGGTACATAAGTTTTTCTGGAAAGTCAAGCTCCAGGGCATCCAAGCCTATTGCACAAAGGGCTTTTGGATGATCCTGTTAAAGAACTTACTGAGAAACTTATCAAGATATTGGCCGGAAGAGGAACCTTGCGGCATGATCGAGTAGCTTTTTCCCTGCTTTCATAGGACTAGTAGTTTGCTTTATGTTATTTTAGGATAGACGGTAAACTTAGCGCTCCTGGGAGGCAACCCAATTTTTTATTCCATTTCATTTTCCTAGTTAGTTAGTTCAATGTTTGTGGGTAACATTACTACAACACAACCCTCACGAGACTACAACTCGTCCACTAGGGGCAACCTAGGGTTTAAAGGCTTGTTGCATACGCTAAATGCAATCGAGAGCACCTGCGAAAGTGGTATAGGTAAGAGTTTATTTTTATTATTTGTGTTTTACTTTCGATTGGTTTCACTCTTGTGCTGACCCGCTCTCATGTTGAGATCTCTATGGAAAAGTCTCTCTTGACTCGTTACCCAGGTACTATCTTTCCATCACTTCTCATTTACTTTCGTTGTCCCATGTGCATTGCATGCTTACATCTTTTACATTGAGGACAATGTAGATTTTAGGTTGGGGGTGAGAGATTAGGTTTCCTAATCAGTGTTTTTTCTTGGTCTTGAGCAAAATTTGTGAAATTTTTAAATTTTTCTGAAATTTCTTGTGAATCGAAGTGATTTTGACAGCCATCTTTGATTTAGAATTACAAGATAAGTGATGTTGGTAATTTGTGACTCTTAGATTCCGTTGTCGTTAGATTTCACAGTTAAGTTTGAATTGTTAATCCATGATTAGAAGTTTTAAACATTGATTGAGTCATGATTTCACAGGTCACATCTCGCTTTCGCATTAAGGGTTCAGTTTGATATTGAAGGGTTGACTTGGTAATCAGTAAGCATGCAAAGAACCAGCCTAAAATATATTGTCATCAGGGTATTATATAAAATAATATAATAATAATAATAATAAAATAAAAAATTGAAAAGGTTGGGCAATTAATCTTCACCATGGGTTTGCTCCCTATAAGTGTGGATTCGATTCTCCATGATTAACAGTTGGAAATAGTTGGGCGACTAGTTTCACCATAGGTCTGCTCCCTATAAGTGAAATTTGATTCCCCTCTTGACATTCTTTTAATAATAATTAAAAAAAAAAATGGAAGAATGACTCGTGAAGCAAGTTCTGGTTAGGTTGTCCTGAATGCTCTTGTTGGTTACCAATGATATCATGAAATAACAAATTGAATCTTAATGTTAACAAGCCAAGATTACACTATACACCCATGGAACACTCAATGTTTTAAATTTTCTGATTGATGGATTAATATCTTGAACTTGATTATGAAGTTTACTATGTACTTGAGTCCAGGAGAAAATAATTTCCAACATTCATGACTCTTAAAGTTTTCGCATCTCGATTATTCTTCACTAATCGCTCGTGTTCACAGGAGTTATCTCGTAATTCTCACTTATTCTTCGCATACTTTGCTCGGGACTAGCAAATTCTGGTTGGGGGTTGTGTTGAGGGTCAAATATTGCATATCAGACCCCAAATATTGCATGATTTTACGAATATGATACTGTTTAACGGCTTGGTTTAACTGTGTATGTGATGCAGAGTGTATTTGCGAGCACAAGACTGAAAAGGATACTAAAAGCGTGGATTTAATGCTCTGATGACACTAAAGGCAAGGGACAGACTTCAGAAACCATGATCAACAGATTTACATGCCAGAGATCCGAGAAAATCACGCCATTCACGATAAACGGGCCTGAAAATCGTCCAGAATGCGAGATCACAGGGTTCCCACCATCCGTTCGGTTTGAGATTTCATACATGGGATTTGAACCATAAATTAACCATACATATTAAATTTCAACCATTGAAGATTTCAGGAAGTGGGCCAGCGGACAGATCAGCCCATTACTCTTCAATTTGGGGCCCACCTGATACCTGGATATACTTCAAATTTGGTCTCAACCCCTTAAAACGGATGAGAGAGAGGATGGATGGAACAGATTTTCATAAGAATCACTGTGAGCCCTACATCAATAGCGCGTGTACAGAATATACACGCATTTGACGTGCACCGAATAGGTCAGCCCGGTCAAAGACGGGCTGACCCGTCTTTCCTCTTACGCAGAAACAGCGGACGCTGGTGCGTCCGTCGGTTTCAATACAAGTGGGGCCCCACCCATCATCCAGAACATCAATCTGGACCGTCCAAGGTGTCCAAGGAGGGGGTTTACCCTCACC
>JAJHSJ010000003.1:91744344-91824359 GCA_021015155.1 Magnolia officinalis
CAATCATTAGGCTATCGACACATACATTGAGTTCTTTCGAGAAGGCATCCGATCTTTCAAAAGCATATCCTCAGGATTGCAAGTTTTGTCCTACGTTTTTTACGGTACTGTTTATTGCGTTAATCTGTAATCTCATTGAAATTTAATTTTCTTACGTTATTGAACTTTCATCATGTTTGTAACAGCAAGCCTTGAGTCTTGTTGCCTGTCATGAAAGCATAACCAGGCCTCCTCCTCGGCCTCAAACGGCAGGAGCTATTAGGTCATATGGGTACGGCTTATGCAATTGCCAAGCAGCGTGATCAACCACACGCCAAGCCAATTTTGGCGTTATGACGGGTAATGCATTTGTCATAGAGCATCATCCTTTACTGATATGTCTTCTATCGTGTTTGACTAATATATTACTTTGTGAATCATGAACAGGTCTATGCGCCCATAAATCACGAAAATACACATTGGTTTTCTACTATCATCTACCCTAGAGCAAGAGAAGTTGTTATTGTCGATAGCTTGTGCACAAATCTAATGCCAAAGTACAAGCAAAAGATGAAGAAGATCACTGATGCACTCCCCATTCTCTTTCATGCCACTGGAGACAGCACGGCGTTTGAAGGGCAGAAGTGGACCGTCATAGTCGATGAATCTGCGCCGAAGCAGAACAATGGTTATGACTGTGGTATATTCGTTATGAAATACATCGATATTTTGTGTAGCGGTCTCACCTTGGCGGGAATAGACATGCAAAAATTCACCGCCGATTGGAGGAAGTCAGTAGCATATGATTGTTTGTCTCTAGTTGGTAGATGATATTTGTCCATGCTGCCCCCCCTTGAATTTGGAAAGATGTTGTATACACTGTATTATATACATCGTTGATATACATTGTAAGTATACAAAGGGAACTTTGTAAGTTATGATATATAGCATACTTTGATAATTTTGGTGGATACATACTTATGAATCACCAGATTATCACACTTCTTGCACCCAATTCCATCAATAATTCCAGGCCGATTATCATGGTTTCATACTTGGTCTGATTATTAGTACACTCGAACTCTAATTTGAATGCAAAGTTCCATCTCAAAATCCTTGCATCTCACTGAGTCCACTTGAATGTTTATTTGTCAAGTCGTGATTGAATCCCTACCATTAAAAACTTCACTGAGTCCACTTGAATGTTTATTTGTCATCTAACCTATTGGTAATGTCACAAATACTTACATAAAGAGACTTCTGCAGTATCATCTTGATCCAAATATTTTGTAGTGCACGAGAAGGTTTTAATGGTTAATTAGCCCATAATAAGGGGTCACACATGAAGCCTTGGGAGTGTATTAGGTGAGACCCTGGATACACCGAGGTGGGTGGAGCCTGATTGTGAGGCTCACAGTGATGTACGTGCCTTAAATTCATGTTGTCCAACCATTTTCAAAGTTTATTATAAGGCATGATCCAAAAAATGAAGTATGCCAAATTCTTAAGTGGATCACACCACGAGAAACAATCTCGATTGATTCCCTAACATTAAAAACTTCATGGAGTTCACTTGAATGTTGTTTTTGCCAGCCAACCCGTTGATAAGGCCACAAAAACTATATGAAGAGACCACTCAAATATCATCTTGATCCAAAGCTTCGTGGCCCATGAAAAGTTTTTAACGATCAATTACTACTGTTTCCTTTACTATAGTCCATCTTAGATTTGAATCAATTTTTTGGATCATACCTAGAAATAAGTTTTGGATGTAGTCATATATATTAAGGTGGATTCTAGGATCCACCGAGCCGCACCTAGCTAGGCTGTAGCGGATTGGGTGAGACCCAAGTCGACGAAGGTGGGTGGGACCTGAGTGTGAGGCTCACGGTGATGTATGCGCCTTAATTTACAGATTGAGTAGTAACCTGTGGTCCGTCTAGGAAGGGGCGTGGACTCTGAGGGGTCAACGTGTTGTGTGGGTTTCATCCAAGCTTTTTTTTTTTTTTTTTTTTTAAAAAGAAAAAGAAGGACAGATGCAGGCTTAAGTGGACCACACCACATGAAGCAGCGGTCATAATGACACTCCTGTTGAAAAGTTCCATCTCAAAATCCTTCAAGTAGATCGTATATGATCGATGTGTGTACAACAAACAAATCCAAGAAAAAAAAAAGATTTAAAAAAATAAAAAAAACATATTGCAAGTAGCAATCCTCGATATAATCGACATATCACCGATCTAATCGACAAAAGTCATCGATATATCGACATATTGTAGATTCCATCGACATATCGCATATAAGAAATGTACCGTCGATTTAACCTTCATATCGTCGATATATCGATGCTAGTCATCGATTATATCTACATATCATCGATTGTATCGACATAAGTTATCGATAAATCGACAACATGTCGATAATATCGAATTCGGTCGCCAAGTTGTGTCCAGCAAGTAATTCCCGGAAATTTGTTTTTCATCGATATATCGACATACCGTCGATATATCGACGATATATGAAATCGATATATCGAAAACGTGTCGATAATATCGAATTCGGTCGTCATTTGTCCAGCAAGTAATTCCCGGAATTTTGTTTTTCATCGATATATCGACACTGTCGATATATCGACGAGATATATTAAACGATATATCGAAAACGTGTCGATAATATCGAATTAGGTTTTCATTTGTCCAGCAAGTAATCAACGAATTTACGTACTTCATCGATATATCGACAATATGTCGATATATCGATAGTAAAGTATATCGATATATCGAAAACATGGCGATAATATCGAATTTGGTTTGGAATTGTCCAGCAAGAGTTGGTTCAAATTTCTATTGTATCGATATATCGCTAATATGTCGATATATCGATAGTTGTCGATGGGATCGACATATCATCGATATAATCTACATAAGTTATCGATGTAATCTGCATATGATCGATGTAATCGTTATAAGTGATCGAGTAGATCGTCAATTTGACGATAATATCCAATGTTGATGAACAGATTTGAACGATGTATCGACATGTTATCGATATATCGATGGATACTTTTCGATATATCGACGGTATGTCGATAAAATCGAAATAGGACTGTAAGTCTCCAGAAGCGAAACATTAAAAAGGATCCTGACGATATATCGATAGGTTGTCGATATATCGATCGTCGATTGTCGATATATCGACAACATGTCGATATATCGATGGATTGCGATTTTCAAAAAAAAAATGCAATAACTGCTTTCACCAACCGGCAGTTATTGCACCAAACGGACGTTTATTTGCACTCCTTCTTCTCTAGGCTTCCACAACTTCATCTCCAGCGGATTTCTCGCCCCAAGTTGCGCTTAATCTTTGGGCGATTTCCAACTTCGCCACAACTTCATCTCCAGCGGTCCAACACAAGAGTGTGTTCTTCTTCTTCTTCTTCCTTCTTCATTTTTATTTGTTTTCTTAATGCACATGAAATTTTATTTTTTTTAAATGTATATAGAGTGTCGGCGAAAACTTGGAAGAAAAACATGCACAAAACACCTTGGTGTGGGTCAATCATCAATAGTGGCTAACCTTTGATGTGGGTTATCCATCATGTGGGGCCCACCTTGGAAGTGGGTTGACCATTGGCCCTCTTTGGATGTGCCATTAATCATTAAGAGTCAACCTTTGATGTGGACCATTGGGTCTACCCTGATGTGGGGCCCACCTTTGGTGGGGATAGTCCATTGTGTGGGCCCTACTATTGATGTTGACAGTCCATCATGGGAGGCCGCATTTGATATGGACTGTGCAGCGGGTTGACAGTCCATCATGGGAGGCCGCCTTTTCTAACCTCGTGATGGTATTCTGTAGCATGGTAGTAATTCCATCCAAGTATGAGTTCAGTCAGTCTTCTCCATGCTTTTGTCCAATGAAAAATGTTATTTGCAAATTATAGATGGTCTTTCTTTTCATGAACTGCTCAAGTTGGAAGCTAGATGAGTTGAACTTGATTTTTGTCTTCAACTCACCATTTTTAGGCAATAAATTATTTTTTATAGCATTATTATATAACAAAAGGTACTATGAGGTCGACCTCATGTGAGCTTCCCATGAGGTTGAGCTCTTTGGGTCCCGTTGTAATGTGTGTCCGACATCCACACCATCAATCGGATGCACACTTCCATGGTGGGCCATGGGATTAAAAATCAGGCCAATTCATGACTAAGGTGGGCCGCACCACAGACACAGTTGGGAGTGGATGCCCACCCATTGAAACTGTCCTGATTGTTATAGGCCATTTAGGATGTGGTTAAGGCATCCAGCCTATGCATTGTGTGTGTCTCACTTGGATGAGGGTTCACACCAAATTTCAGGCCATTCCAAAACTCCTCATCAAGTGCTAATAGATGTTTTAGGCATGATTTCACATGGTTTCAGCTCAATTCCGGATATGGCTAATTTTTGGGACATCCCATAACCCTAGAGGGGACACACCAAATGCACGGTGTGAATGTCTGACGCATCACAGTGGGGCCCACGAGCCTCAACCCCATAGTACATTTTCCCATATGTGTGTGCGCGCGTGCATGCGCATGCATATCCTATCAGCAGTTTCTAATAGTTTTCCCCCACACTTTCATCAGGGGAAGGATCTTGATAAACCTGTGGCTATTTATGAAACATTGTGTAGCCAACTGACTACTATTGATGTTGACAGTCCATAATAAGGGTTGAAGTCCATGAGATGGGCTTTCAGTTGCAAACAAGTAACTCTTTTCAACTTTAATAAACTGAATCCCTATCCTCTCATTCATAGAGCAAAACTTCTTTATTTTTTTAATTGACCTTTTCACTATCCCGTTTAAGAGCATTTGTGGAATATGGGTGGCAAAGGACTGTGCAGCGTTGGCTTTAGTCTCCCAAGGGCCCGTTTGGATTCACCCTTTGAAGGGATGTTTGAGGCTTAAACACCGCCTTGTTTTACAAACGTGTCGTTGATGTTGTGCAATTGCATGCACTTTTTTAAGACCCATTCTCATCTCCCGCTTGATAAAATAAGTGCTAGAATGCTCACTCAGATTAGTGTTTTTTGCTGAGTTAAACCGTAAAAACAGGTACATTAGTTCAATATTCGATTACAAATCATGATTAGGACAGGTATATATCGATATTTCGAGTTTACTGGACATTTTTTTTGTTTGAAACAGACAATATCATCACTACAGATAATGGCAAAGGATAAAGGGAAAAAGCCTATACTTGGAGAGTCATCCAGGGGAGCTCGTCAAAAAATTCGATCCAGACCTAGACTGGAACAGTCAGAGGAACGGACCTCTCCAATCGAGTCGCCGGCTAGGCGAGCTCGTACTCAGACGAGTGCTCCAATTCAGGACCCCCATCCACCAATCCAACCGGAACAAGTTATCCAGCAGGTTCCTCCTCCTCCTGCGACCTGTACGAAAAATTCCGTGCTCGAAAAATTGTATACGAAAAAAAAATCGACCGAGCGTCCATCCAGCGGTTTGGGATTATTGAGATTTTGGAAAAGGTTGGGTGGATTAAGATCTTAGATTTTGGAGGGACGGTTCGAAATGAGCAAGTTCTCATATTTCTATCATATTGTCACTCTCCGGTATTGCACCCTCCTTCCTTTCAGGTGACCATTGGAGAGAACTCCGTCACCATTGATACTGGGGTAGTTGCACATCTTTTGGGGATTCCTGTCACATCTCGAGGATTAACTGATCACGACATCGATGACCCAACTGTACGGTTAGCAATGACGAAGTTTTTTTGTAACGGTCAGGATGTTCCGTGGAATAAGGGTAATGCACTGAGATCATCGCACATGGAATTCAAGTATAAGGTGCTACACAATATCTTTTGCTTAAATGTTTATCCGAGGGAGTCGAACAAAGTCGATATTACTTCGTATATGTTAGACATTCTATACAGCATCTGTCATGGTATTCCTCTCTGTCTGCCCACAATCATTACTCAAATGATCGCCGACAACATAGCGACCACGAGAAGGGATGCCATTCCATTCCCACACCTTCTATGTTTACTCTCCCGTCATGTAGGGCTGATGCCCACCACTGACAGACCCAGACCCGTGAGAATGTTTACAGAAAACAACATCAAGCGCATGAAAGTGGAGAAGAAAGGGGCATCGGCATCAGTGAGGCGCAGTGAAGTTTTGATGGGAGAGACAGAAGAAGAGGCAGCGGAGACAGAGGCTGCAGAGACGGACGCGGCTGAGACAGAGGCAGCCGACACCGAATATCCCACGGAGGGCGAGCAACGTGAGGAGGAAGGACAACCATATGGTCGTACCAGTCGAAGGATGCCGTACTGCAACCGCCGGGCATATATTGTTAGGCACATGGATGAGCAGGATAGACGAATGTCACGACTGGAGCGGTTTTCTGAGGCCATCCAGAATAGTATCAACCGGGTCGAGCGTAAAATTGATAACCTTATTGCCACAATCACCTGCCGGCGTGATGATGTCGCTCCACCGGGTGGCGGTCCGTCCAGGTAGACTAGATTTACACAGGAATGATGGCTTGTGCATCAGCTATCTTTTTGGTAAGCCAAGCCTATAAAAATTCATATGCTCAAAATGTTTCTTTAAATCATGGGGTGAATTTTACTGTGACTGATGAATGGATGTTGATTTTAGTGCCCAAACTTGGGGATCTTATTTTGATTACTATATATGGTGTTATGCTGAAATTTATTTATGCACTTCATGTATGTTGCATGTTCTCATTTTTAATGCGGATCCTTGTAGAAAGTTGTAGAACTAAAGGTCGTATTATTGTGACTTCTGATGTCTTGCCGCGGTGTTGATTATCCAGATGTCACCCTTATATGCACGTAATATCGAATATGGATAATTTCTTTTTACAATATAAGGAGGCATTTTAGAATGCAATATTAGATAGGGCTGACAGTTGGTGCATTTTTACACGATATGCTATATACATGAAGATCAACTAGAAGCAATATATAACTTTCAATAGTATGTATCATACAAAGTACAAAAATTACATCAATCACATGATATGCTATACACCGGATATCGGATACTTGCACGACCGTCGATTATGCCCGGTTTGTTTGCATCGCCCACACTTTACTGTTTTCGATTCCTCTCCACGCGATGGAATTCTAAGCTTTTTGGGTCTCCCAGCTGACCTCCTCTGTCTTGGGGGTTTAATTTGCGCACAATACTCCTTCATCCCCGCAGACATTTCCCACTCGCCCTTGTCGCGTACTGGATACACCGATTCGCTATACACGGCCAGGTAATTATGCGCCGTGTAGAATGGGGAGCAGTATGAGTAGTGATCCAAATTATAGTTTATGCAGGCTGACAGGACATGCATGCAAGGGTACCCCTTCACGCCAAACTCACGACATGTACATGAAAACTCACTGAGCTTCACCGTATCGTTATAATCTCCAACAACATAGTACTCATCTCGAGAAATAGCATGGCAACGAACTTCTCGCGCCTTCTGCACGATATCCTTTAACTGTTTCTCCGCCCATGGTGTCAATGGACCGACAATTGACGCCGCGAATTCTCGTCTCTTGTAAAACAATTCCTGTATCTTCAATATTACACCCTCTATCAATTTCGTAACGGGGTATTCGCGTGCTTCTTTGAAAAGGGCATTAACGCATTCAGAAATGTTCGTCGTGACCAAGTTGAATCTTCTTCCTGGAAAGTGCGAAGATGCCCATCTCTCGTACCCGATTTCTGTCAGCCATGCATGTACTGGGGGATTGGCCATTTCGATATCATGCATTAGTTTTTCAAATTCGGCCCTCCTGCAAGTCTTCACAGCCATCCAGTAATACATCTCCAACGACTTGTCCTTAAAAGTGTCCACCAAGTTCCTGTAGATATGGTACGCACAATACCCATGGATTGCATGCGGGAAGACTTGAGGAACCTCTATCATTAGACCTTTATGTCGGTCCGATATAATGACAAGACCCTCCACAGACCCTAACACATTGTTAAGGTGGGTAAGGAACCTTCCAATTACAACTACTGCTGTTCTCTGATTCCCCGATGCCAAACGCAAGTGGAAATATATGATTGTCCCCATCTAAGGCCGTGGCGATGAATAGCACACCCTTATATTTGCCCTTTAAGTGTGTGCCGTCAATAGCCAATACCCTCCGCAATGATTTCTGGAAACTTCGAATGCATTGGCCGAGAGCTAGAAAACATCTCTCGAACCTCCAAGTCTGTTGGTTTATAGAAACGGCAGTTACTGTCCCTGGGTTTGCCCTCCTCAACTCATGCAAATACAAAGGGAGTTGATTGTAGGAGTCTTCATAAGACCCCATCACGTGATTAATTGCAAGCTCCCTAGCTTTCCATGCCTTCCAATAACTGATACGAATATTATATTTCTCTTGCATGGCGAAGATAATGTCACGTGGCCTCAACCCTAGGCGTTGTTCAATGCGGCTAAAAACCAGATCACACGCTAGCTTACTGCTGGCTTGCCGGTGATCGCTCTTCATCCATGCCATGCCGCACGTGTGTTTTGACGTATAAGTCCGTATTTTAAATATACCTGTATCATTCACCCGAGATGCATGAACCCTCCATTCACATGCATCTTCGAAGCACACCACGGTAAATCTGCTCGAATTTGAGTAGAGTACTCTATACTGAAAATTATTCCGAATTGCAAATTGACTCAAAACATACTGGCACCGACTCTTGTCCTTAAACGTTTGCCCTTCAGCTATATCAGTTGGTTCACAATCCAGATCAGTATATTCCAGCATTTTTGCATTGGTGAGCGCATCATCATCAAATGGCACGAGAACTTGACGAGTCATGAGGTTTGATGTTTCAGGGAGATCTCGAGACGGAATGTCGCTTACACGCACAGATGGGATGGTGGATGATGATGGCAGATCTATTATGGATGCTAACGGCGGTGTCTTGTATTCATAATTACTGTGAATGTCAACTGCACCACTGACTTGTCTAGTCACGAAGTTTACTGTTTTTGGCGGCTCTTCTAATTGATCATTGCTTGCTACCACTTGTATTGGAGAAGGAATGTGTTTGAATTCCACGCCATAATCCTCAGCCACACTGTCCACATATGTTGTGGTATTGATGTGTTGGATTGTTTCGATGACTAATGGGATGAATTTTTCCGAATGCTCGAATTGGTAAGTCAAGAACTCTTTGACGTCATCGTCGTCTTCGATTTCTATTGGAGGCATTGATTTGTTGGTGCAAGGATTCAATACTTTCATCCTAATATCACATTCTTCTGGTATGCTCTTAATAATCTTGTAAATTCTAGATCGAAGCTCCTCGTACGTAGTCTCGAGACGTAGTGTCATTTGTTTTGATGTTCCACCCGTGTACGAGTATCGCTTATTTTCAAATTCTAACTCCCCGCCAAAAGAGCACATGATTCTTGCAGCCATTATCTGAAAACCAATACAAATGATTTCAGTCAGCAAAATGAGAAGAAAACCCTTCGTACTTCTGTTATTCGTTGGAAGAGAGGGCAGGGGAAGCACCTGCTCGTTTTTTTTCGTCAAGGGGAGTGAAAGCTACGCTGACAAGCAGCAGCAGTGAGTTGAGCAAAAAGAAGGGGTATTTTCCTCTAGAAATTCAAAGTCCGCATGTGGAGCTCTAAGTTGCAAAAGAAGGTTCGTCTTCATTCATAAAAACAACTGGCTTGGAGATAACGGCATCTTCTTCATTGCCTGCACCGATGGATTTAAAAACATTTTATAAGAAAAATATATCTTGTATCCCACTAATGCATTTGTCAACGGTGAAAATCATTATGCCCCGCTGTTTCCCATGGTATGATCCAATTGATCTTTTGACATGCTTCAATTTCGGCCTCATCGGCAAAAATAAGTTGGAAAAACGGATGGACGGAGTGGATAAACTACATACATTCAATGTGGGCCCAGCGGAGTTTACTTAGTACAATGGTAGAAGACCACCACCGGGGCAAACTAGAAAAACAGCAAGGCAAACTGAAATATCAGCGGGGCTACCTAGAAAAACGGCGGGGCAAACTAGAATATCAGCGGGGCAAACTTAAAAACACAGCGAGGCAAAGTGAGATAACAACGGGGCAAACTAGAAAAACAGCGAGGCAAAGTGAAATATCTGCGGGGCAAACTAGAGAAACAGCGAGGCAAAGTGAAATATCAGCGGGGCAAACTAGAAAAAAGCGAGGCAAAGTGAAATATCGGCGGGGCAAACTAGAAAAACAGCGAGGCAAAGTGAAATATCGGCGGGGCAAACTAGAAAAACAGCGAGGCAAAGTGAAATATCTGCGGGGCAAACTAGAAAAACAGCGAGGCAAAGTGAAATATCTGCGGGGCAAACTAGAAAAAGCGATTTTTGTTCAAACTCTCCCTCTTCAATTAGAATGTTTTCTCTCCAATGCGTGTTTGATTTTCCAATTTCATATGAAATGCAAAGGAGCCATCATTACCATTTCCGAGTGTTTGTTTTAAACATAGATTATGACTCGTATATCGAGAGTCAATTACACTTGCAAAGGATGGAGGTAATGTTATATATAATCCTTACATTTTTACACTATAAAACCACCATTTTAAGCATGATTTGTGGAAACAAACAATGCAGCAAAATCATCATTACAGTCAAATGCAAGTGATGTGAGTCATGTGACCAATGTTGTCAAAATCGTTAGCGTATCGCAAATCGTAGTAGGGGTTGAATTGTATCGAATTACAAATCTTATCGTAAATCATACTTTTTTTTCTTCCCTAAAGAAAACAAAAAATGACCCAACAATCCTATTAAAGATCCTCATAGAACCTTTATACCACACACACACACACACACACTCCAACTAAAAATGACCCTTACAATCCTATTAAAGATCATACTCGTAAATTAGGTTTTTGGGACCCACATCTTCATCACACACTACTCTCCCAATCAATCTACAGACATAAGCATATTACAAGCATGTGGTTATAGTCAATGTTTTAAATATCGACAATATTGGCAGTATATCCCACGATATATCTTGTAAGGGTCCAGTGCGATACAAAACAGACAAGTAGTGCAATATATCCCACATGTTCGATTCGGTGAGCATTTCGAAGAGCGATCACCGTTTATTTTCTGTAAATCGTGTTAAATTAGTGTTCCATTGTTACAGACATGGATGATTTTCTTGCGTTGAGAATGATTCTCTGTGGATAACAAAGAAAAATATATCTTGTATCCCACTATGGTTTCAGCGGTGAAAATCATTATGCCCCTGTTTCCCATGGTATGATCCAATTGATCTTTTGACATGCTTCAATTCCGGGCTAAACTGCAAAAATAAGTTGGAAAAACGGATGGACGGAGTGGATATACTACATACATTCAATGTGGGCCCAGCGGAGTTTACTTAGTACAATGGTAGAAGACCAGCGGGGCAAACTAGAAAAACACCGAGGCAAACTGAAATAGCAGCGGGGCTACCTAGAGAAACGGCGGGGCAAACTAGAATATCAGCGGGGCAAACTTAAAAAACAGCGAGGCAAAGTGAGATATCAGCGGGGCAAACTAGAAAAACAGCGAGGCAAAGTGAAATACCGGCGGGGCAACCTAGAGAAACTGCGAGGCACAGTGAAATATCGGCGGGGCGAACTAGAAAAACAGCGAGGCAAAGTGAAATATCTGCGGGGCAAACTAGAAAAACAGCGAGGCAAAGTGAAATATCTGCGGGGCAAACTAGAAAACAGCGAGGCAAAGTGAAATATCTGCGGGGCAAACTAGAAAAAGCGATTTTTGTTCAAACTCTCCCTCTTCAATTAGAATGTTTTCTCCCCAATGCATGTTTGATTTTCCAATTTCATATGAAATGCAAAGGAGCCATCATTACCATTTCCGAGTGTTTGTTTAAACATAAAATGTGGCTCGTATATCGAGAGTCAATTACACTTGCAAAGGATGGAGGTGATGTTATATATAATCCTTACATTTTCACGCTATAAAACCACCATTTTAGGCATCATTACAGTCAGATGCAAGTGATGTGAGTCATGTGACCAATGTTGTCAAAATCGATATCGTGTCGCAAATCGTAGTAGGGGTTGAATTGTATCGAATTACAAATCTTATCGTAAATCATATTTTTTACGATATCCCAAAATAGAAAACTAAAAATGACCCTTACAATCCTATTAAAGATCCTCATATAACCTTTATAAATATATACACACACACACATACACACACACACACAAATCAAGCCCATTCATACATGGAATCTATGTCTGTTACATTGTTACAGACATGGATGATTTTCTTGGGCCCACTATGGTTTCAACGGTGACAATCATTATGCTCCGCTGTTTCCCATGGTATGATCCAATTGATCTTTTGATATGCTTCAATTTCGGTAAACCGCTACAATAAGTTGGGAAAACGGATGGAGAGCGGGGCAAACTAGAAAAACGGCGAGGCAAACTGAAATATCAGCGGGGCAAACTAGAAAACGGCGAGGCAAAGTGAAATATCAGCGGGGCAAACTACAAAAACAGCGAGGCGAATAGTGCTTAAGATGGGGACATGTACTGGGTGTCAAGAAATCCCAGTTCGTAACCGTTCCCTATTAGTTTATTAAGTAACATATGCTAGCACAAGTCTTTCTCAATATCAATCATTTTGGCACTTGATTTTTTCATGTCAATTAATTGGTGGACATGAACATGTTATTTCATTAGCAAGTAAATGAGTTCCTCACTATATATGTAAATATTAGCGGGCCAGACATGAGATCAGCGGGGCAAACATCAAAATCAGCAGGGCAAACTCGAAAATCATTATGTCCACTGTTTCCAGTGGTATGATCCACTTGATATTTTGGTATGCTTCAATTTGAGGCTCAACACCTTAATTTAGAAGGAAAACAGATGGACGGCGTATATATTCTACAGGAAACCGATTGACTACTCCCCCTACCACCAGCCAATGGCGGGTGTTCGGTGCTCTGTGGGCCCCATCATGATGTATGTGTTTCATCCATGCCGTCCATCTATTTTTATAGATCATTTTATGGTATTATACAAAAAATGAGGTATATCCTGATCTCAATTGGACCACATTACAGGAAACAGTGTTTAATGAACATCGACTATTGAAAACTTTTTGGGGCCATAAAAATGATCTTAAAAAATGGATGAACGGAAACCTCTTATTTTTTCCTATAGTGTGGTACATCTGAGATTTAGATCCCTCTTATTTTTAGGATAAACCTCTAAAATGATCTGTAAAAATGGATGAACGGAAACGATGAAACACATTGTGATTGGGGGGCCCACAGAGCACCGACCACCAGCCACAGGACTGGTGTGGGCCCAACTGAGTGGTGTATCATACCTGCGGTGCGTGATTTCTTCCCTGGACCGACCATTTAAGAAGACGACAAAACGCTGATAAGGGGGGCCCACCAAAAGGAGCTGCGCTGGTCTGTCTCGTGGAAACGGAGTGAGAAAGGGGGGTGAAAGCAACGGCCGTGAGGTAATGGCAGTGAAAGCGGCAGTGAAAGTGGAATGAGAAGGGAGGCTCTGCCGTTTTGCAGTGGAAAGAGGGGTATTTTCGTCCAAAAAAAGGGTCTCCGCACGTGGAGGTCTAACTTGCAAAATAAGGTTTGTCTTCTTTCATAAAACCGACTGGCTAAAAGGTGGGGTCCACTTCCCTAATTTTCTCTTTTTCGAGTCGAACGAAAAAGTGAGAAAGTACGTCGGGTCAATACTAAAAAAGTACCCTTAAATGCCCCCATTAAAAACTCCCATGGCCCACCATCCGTAAGCCGATAGGTAATGTTTTTTTTTGTCATCCAACCGGTTGATAGATCAACCGACCTGGATGAAATGAAATACAAGGATCAGTTTGATCCAAATGAAAAAGTTTTTAATGATCATTTACCAACTTTTCCATGGTGTGGTCGACCAGAGATTTGGATCTGCTTAAGTTTTGGAATAACCTCCAAAAATGAGCCGAAACAATGGATGAACGGTGTGGATATGCAACAATTCATCAAGGCGGGCCCCACACGGTAAGGGTAATACCGACTAAGGTATACCCGGGTAAACACCTAATCCGCTCCCAGCCACCACCACCACCAGGCCAACAGGCCAGCTGGGACGTTCATCATTGGCCAGGGTCCGGCTCAGCACCGACACCGGTCCTAGATTTCAAGTCGGACCGGTTTTAGAGGGTTGGGCCCCCGGCCCACTGCCAACGGTGGGTAATTGTTGGAACAGAACTTGGGGTGTTCTCGCGGGACACCATGTACATTCCAGTAGCGAGACATGCCCTAGAACGGATAACGTCCGTCCATCTATAAATAAAGGGGAAAGCGCGTTAGGGTTTTCCATTGCCTTCGAGAGAACCGGGGTGCTAACAACTCTTCTATGCGGCTCGTTTCCGTTGCGGGCATACAGCAGCCTTAAAATCCCTTCGTTTCAGAAAGAGATTACGCATCTCTTGCAAGAAAGGGTTTTATACATCTCTCAAAAACTTGTATTTTTCTTATATACCTATTTCATTTCCAGCTATGATTCTTCTTTTCGTTTCCTTTTTTTTTTTTTTTTTCTTTTTGAAATGTGTTATCGGCCGATCCAAAGGGTCTTGCATGGAATATAGAAATAGTGTATGTGCAAGCACTCTATTTCACCCGGCCTATATCTGTGGCGGCAGCCTCAAGGTTTGGCATGCTCTTATCATGTCTTAATTCAGGGAGCTGCCTTAAATCTCATAAAGAAAATCTTTTATTTTATTTTATGTTTTTATTTGTTGAGTTTTGGCAAAGTGAAAAAAAAAAGAAAAAAAAGAAGAGGAAAGCTGTTATTTTGTTTGGTGAGGCCAAAATCATATTTTGGTATTTAAACTCTTTTAAAACTGATTCCGTGTTTTGTATTTGAAAATTGAATCTAGCTGGGAAAGTCTCTTCTATTCTAGGAGATTCAATAGGTTTTACTCAAAGAAGGTTACCTGAGGACACATGTATTGGACGGTTAAAACGAAAAGAAGTGTATCAATGTTCTATTTCAAGAAAAAGTGTCCACTAATCAAAGGTTAGGGTTGTCTAACTAATTTGATTTTGGGACTGGCTCTTTTGCCAGGGGTTTTCCACAATTTAGTCAGTTTAATAATTAAGGTAGTGTCTGACTGAGCAAGGGTTGTGAGATTGCCAGAGTATCAAATAACTCCCTTTTTTCGGAAAGAGAGGCCATTTGATGCATAACCATCTTAAGCCACCCACAGGACGAATTTCGTGTCTAATGGCCAAAATGTCTGCCCGTTGATTCAAATTGGACTTGGCAAGTTGGTTGAGAAGAGTAGGCAGTGGACCGCATTAGCAAAAGCTCCCTTCTGTGTATTTTTGTCAAATGGGTCCTAAAGTATATGCTTTTTTCTATGGTTTATCCCATGGCTGGGGCTGGAAGCCATGGTTCTTTTGTTTTTTTGAATGTTTCTTTTAGAATTCTGGAGTTGGTGAAATCAAATGTGATTGGTTTTGTAGAAGAGTTCTTCAATAGTAGCCCTAGTCCTGAAGAAGAATGTGTAGGTAGCCTAACGGCCTGTTTGGCCGGGCGAATCCCATGGGATTAGGAGGGATGGGATGGATTTTAAGGTAATGATGGTGGTATCAGTGGATTGGTTTAAGATCCATGGGATTGCTATATCCCGGGACAAGTTCACTGGGTCTGTTTGGCACTCCCGGCATATCCCGGGATTTTACCTTCCAATCCGTCCAACCAAGGGATGGGATCAATTTTAAGGAAATGATGGTGATGTCATTGGATTGTTTTAAGATCCATGGGATTGCTTATATCCCGGGACAAGTTTACCAGGTCTGTTTGGCTGGTCATGCATATCCTGGAATATGGTGATCCCATCCCTCCTAATACCGGGGGATCGGTCCAGCCAAACAGGCCCTAAAGGACAGAAGATCCATTAGCTTTGTCTCTTATAAAATCTTGGCGAAGATATTGGTTTCCAAGGTTCCATTGAGTTCTTGGTCGTAACATTTTCAAGGAACAGGGAGCCTTCATTTGAAGGGAAAACAAATTCTAAATAGCGCCTTGATTGCCAGCACTAGTGCATCGACGCCTGGTAGAAGAAGGAAAAAAAAAGTATATTGAAAAGTCTTTGGACCACGTTGAATGTGGTTCTCTGTGGGCTATATGTTAATGTGGTCTTCTGTTGGCTATATGCTGATGTGGTTCTCGGTTCTGTGGGCTATATGTTGATACGGTTTGGGTTTTGGCTTGAGGTTGAGAACTGGATGCAAGTTTGCATAAGACAGTTGGATTTGTTATTGCCATTTCTGTTTGTGGTGGTGGTAGTGGATGCCTTGAAGTGCTGTTTATTGTTGCCATTTCTATTTGTGGTGGTACTGGATGCCTTGAGCAGAATGCTATCCAAGAGCTTAGAGGTGGGTCTTGTGAGCAGGTTTAAGGTTGATAAAGGGGAATATCAAAATTTTCACATCTCTACCTCATCGGCAATACTCTCTTGTTCTACAATACTGAAGCTTCTGAAGTAGAAAATTTAAGAAATGTTATTTGTTACTTTGAAGTAGAAATTTTAAGAATACATCAAAGACTGAAAATGCTACGCGTTGGTACCTCTTGGGAAGAGGCTACGGAGATTGCACCGGCATGGAGCATTCCTTCATACTCGGGCCTTACCCTTTTGTGGGATAAGGTCATTGAGAAAACAGAGAGGAAGTTATTTGCTTCAAAGGGGGTAGCACGGATTGTTTGCTAGTACTATTGGTTTTTCAAATTGTTTGCTGATACTATTGGTTTTTCAAATTCTATTCCATATTTGGATTGTAAGAAGGTCAAGGGTGGTCAACAATACATTGGATGTGTGGAATGTAGGTGTACATCACCGATCTCACTCACGCCACTAGGTTCTGTGGGCCCCACCATGATGTATATGACACTCCACACCATCCGTTTTTCAAGATTATTTAAGGCATGGGTACAAAAACGAGGCAAATACAAAACTCAAGTGGACCACACCACAAAAGGAAGTGGGACAATAATGCCCATCATGTTTTATTTGCTATTCAAATTGTTCATAAGGTCACACGGGAATGAATGAAGGGAAATCACAAATATCAGTTGGATCCAAAACTTCTATGGCCCTAAGAAATTTTCAATGGTAGGCGTTAAATCTCCTTTGCTTTTTGTGGTGTGGTCTGCTTGAGCTTTGGATCTGCCTCATTTTTGGGCACAAGCTCTAAAATGCTCTTGCAAAGTGGATGGACGGTGTTGATATAACGCATACATCATAGTAGGGCCCACAACTTGTTGGCAGAAAGAAAGATAATTCCTCAGAATGTTGTACAGTGGATGTATTGCTGACCACCCATGACCTTCTTATAATCCAAATATGGGGTAAAATTTGAAAAACCAAGGATATTAGCGGATAATCACATGTAATGATTGCTTTTTTCGAACTTCATACATTCTAATACACTCTAATCCCTTTTCCTTCGGTGCCCTTTTGCAAGTGATATATGGGATCATATTTTATTTTGAGCTTGTTCCGTGCTCCCTGGGTAATAGTAATATTGGAGTCGATTGTTGAAGCTGTGACAGTGGGGTATACCTTAATGTATTTTTGGTATATCCACGTTGTCCATCAATTTTGCCAACTCATTTTAGAGCCTAAGCCTGGCTTAGGCCCAAAAATGAAGCAGATCCAAATCTGCTACCCCACACACGAAACAATGGTGATTGAATGTCGACCATTAAAAACTTCATAGTGTCCACCATAATGTTTATCTGCCATCTAACCTTTTGATAAGGTCACACATACGTGGATGAAGGGTAAACACTAATATTAGCTTGATCCAAAACTTTTGTAGCATATAAGAAGTTTTATTGGTGGGAATTCAATCCCCGTTGTTTCTTGTGTTGTGGCCTATCTCTGAGATTTGGATTCGCTTCATTTTTGGGCCAAGCTTTCAAATGAGCATCCAAAACTGATGGATGGTATGGACATGGAACTTGGTCTTTTTTTATTTTATTTTTATAGCCATTGGTTTTTCAATTAAATGGGTTGTTTACAACCATAAGCAATTAACTATGGTCATCTAAATGGATGTTTGGAATTCTTGATTGGACATATTATTTCCATAAACGGTCTTTATTATCCATTTTCTGGTAATTTTTTTTATTGACTCGATGATTTTTGTTCGGTGGTTCAGTAATTGGGGTTGAACTTGATGGAAACGTTCGAATCAATTGATTGGATTTTTCATGTGTCCTTGTGCAACCTTTTGTTTATGAAGTTATCTCAATTTACATGCCTTTTACATGGCCCAACCTGAGTGAAGCACATCGGGTCCATAGTCTAGATAAGGGAGCTATGAATTCTAGTGTAGCATCCGACTATGTAATCTAGCACTATTGTACAATGCTTCTCGTTTTGTGAGTCATAAATAAGTTGTAGAGGCCATTCACTTGTATTTTTTTTTTTTTTTTTTTTTAATTTTAAATTTTTAAATTTAATTGTTTTTTAAATATATATAATATATATATATATATATATATATATATATATATATAATATATATATATATATATTTGCACAACTTAGCATTATCGAGATTTCTATAGTGTAAGTATTTTGAATATGTGGGCCTATTTTAGTGACCCACTTGATAATTGGTTTAGCCTAATAATTGGCTTAAACATTCATTTAGATGGGTTTAACAAAATAACATATTTGATGCCAAGATTTCTTCAGCGAGATAATATTTAAGTGCTTATATTTAAACATATTATAATTTGTCAAATTTCGTAGTTCTGTTAGGATCGCAAGCTCTACTGAAGATAAGTTATCAACTCGATCAAACGTTTGAAAAGAAGACTCAATATCTCGAGATAAGATTATTCATGGTTCAAAGTTCAGAACACTTTGTATGAGTCAACCTTCAGGTAATAAAAACTTAGATTGATCATAAGTTAGGTGTATGTTACACATGAATAACTATAATCATATTTTATGTTAAATACACTTAAGTTAGACCAGCCTGACATTTGGTTCGGCCAGCCTAATTGACTTTAGCCAACCTTACAATATTCGGGCGAAAAGGCAGATATGAAAAGATTTTTTCGCGGCCTGTTCGGCCAACCCAAGATGGGTTCGGTCAAGTTTCCAGCAACGACACATCTTTGGATTTTAGGCAAATTGGGCTAGCCGAACCTAATGTTTGACTAGCCAAACTTTGGTTTGGGCTAGCCGATTTTTTGAAAGATCTTATCCTGCGAAATCCGAATTCCGTTGGAACGTAATATTTGGAATCCGGCTAGCCGAATCGACTCTCGGGCCAGCCGAACTTCCTAAATCCTTGGTTATAAATAGAGGCTCTTTCTTACTCTTAAAACCACAAAAATTGATAGATCTATTCGGTGTTGTAAAGAGAGAAACTCCAAGCCTCCTTAAACTAGTTGTGCTGTAATTTTTATATTTGTTTTAGCTAATTCTATGCTTTCTCTTAAGTTAGTTTAAACTGTTTTAATAGAGTAATCTATACTCTACTTGAAAAATAGAGAATCGAATTTGCAGCATTAGGGCATCATTCATTTTATTAAAAATACATTAGATCCATTTATTTCTTTTTGGGTTGAACTTATACAAAGACTTCATATATATCCTAAGAAGAAGATCGCTGCATTCAAACTACAGCTACGACTTCTACTCGCCAATTGAAGATAAGTACCGTCTTTATATTTATTTCAGTTTGAGTTTTTCTGAGATAGCCTGTAAATCTCAGCGGGTTTGTTTGTGGTGATCCCCTAAAAATCACAAAGTGATTTTAATTGTGATAGCTCGTGAAAATCGCAATAACTGTATCAGGTTGTTAATGTGACCCTGAAAAACCCTGAAATAGTGAAAGTCAAATTGCGAGTGTAGTAATCTTGGGAGTGGAGTAGGTTGCGTTTTGGCACCGAACCATTGTAATTCTTTTGTGTATTGTGTGATTGATTTTTATTATTTATGCATATCTTGTGCTTCATTTATTCTTGCAATAGTTTGATATTTTGATTTCAAAGACGTCGTGAAATAAAGTTGTCCTACTTAAATCCTTTAGGTGAAGATTATCCTACGAACTATTTGATAACAAGAATTCAATACTTTATGCAATTGAGTTTATTTAATTTATTATTCCACATTGAATCGAAATATTTGGAATAGTTCTATTCACTCCCCTCTAAGATATCCATAACTCGTCCTTTCATAATATTTTGGAACGATTTCGTACTTTAAGATTTGTTTAGTATGAATATGTAACTTGTTATTTGTAACTAACTTACAAGTTACCCAAACACAAAAATTACTTTACTTTTAATGACTTACAGTTTATATCTAAACATGATAACCTTAAAGTGACTTTCACCTATAAGTCATGTTTATGTTATTGTGTTTTATTGATATTATCGTAGAATTTTCAATTTTAAGAAGGATGTGACTTTACGAGCCCTCACTCACACATTTGTATAGATTATTTTGCAGGGTTTGTACATAAAGAACTAATTGAGCAAGAATGAAGACTTTTCTTCTTGTTTCTTTAGAAACTAATTAAAATTTAATGTATTTTGTTATTATTTATTTTAAAATATCAATGTAATTACATATTGAAGGATTGATTCGTGGATGTTATTTAATGACAATTATTTTTACTCTTTTAGTTACTTTGATTGCTTTGAAAATCATGAAAATACTATGGGTTGTGCTTCATATTTTGTTTAAAGTCAACTCACAGTCCGTGAATTTGAATTCGGATCTGGCCAACTCGAATACTGAATTTCGAGACGTGACATAGTGGCCCCGAGAAGGGTTCAACGATGGGGTCATTATTGTCATGGTGTCATTATTGATGTTTTTTATGGTGTGGTCCATTTGGGTCTTTGTTTTGACTCATTTTTGGGCTTATACCCTAAAATTATATTGAAAAATGGATGGACAAAATGGATAAAACCCATACATCACGGTGGGCCCATCAGAACCTTGGCTTGTGCCAAGCTTGGGATAGGTAGGGTAGTACCCAATCAGTGCGCGTTTCAAAGTTGTGCAGTTGGGTATACACTTGACTGGCCCATCTTTGATAGCAGTCTATCCCTCAATCAAATTCCAACAAGTGGTGCTTGTACTAATGTCGGTACATGTAAAGGTCGCATTCCTGTGGGGAGCATGTGGGGGTGTTTGAAGACCTTCGGTATCAGTTATAGCTCGTGTGGAGTGCTTGAAGGTAGACTTGCGCATCTGATGCATGTGGGCCTGTTGAAGATGGATGCTACAACTTGCTGTAGATGTGCTCACTTGCACCATAGCACTTGCTTTGGATAAATGTATTTTTACCCCCTTGCTTTTTTGCGGTGCTATTTGCACAAGGATAATGCCAGGTGAACAGATTTCATCGTATTAGGCACACCAACAAGCCATGCTTATATAGCATGCTTAACTAAGCAATGATCTCCCATACTCATCACACGAGCTGGTAGAGACAACCTTGGTTTCCTTGCCTTTAAAAATAATAATAAACAATAATAAGATTTTGAGAAAGAGATGTGATCCCTCCTTTTTCATAACAAAGAACAGAATGAAAACGTTAGGGCCCGTGCATTTGGTAGGGTGGATTTGGAACCTTTTGGATTCGGAACCCCCTGGATTTGAAATCCTTTTATGGTGTTTGGCACCCTGCAGAATCAACTTTAATCCAAAAGCTATACATAGTATATTTATAGGGGTTTGAATTTAATTACTAAATCCACTTTAATATCTTTAATTAGTGAATGTATGTAATATTTGACACAATGGTTGTAATAAGCCCGCTGAAATATATACTTTTCCCGAAAATGATGAAATTCTAAGTCTCGGATGGGCTACAAGCACAAAATCAAGTTTGAGTAACTAACCAACAATTTTTAACCGTTGATTTACATGAACAATGTTTGGACAACGTTGATCATTGTATTAAAGTAATTATAGTGATGTAATTGATAATCTAATTATTTTGGCATATCATTAGTGGGCCATGTGTACTATAGATTAATAGTCTAGTGACAAACATGTTACACAAGCAACTCTTGGAAAGATTTTAGCTGTAATCCAAGCTTTCCTGGTGGATTTCAAACCTCCAGTATGAGGGGATTTGAAACCCTCTATTACTTTATGGTGCCAAACAATAGAGGATTTGAAATATCCTCAAATCCATGGTGCTAGACCACCCCTTAGCATTACCCGCTGGTACACTGGAGTGTGTGACTTCCACTAATGGATACCTATAATTTTTATTAGTTGTAAATACATTACATTGAAAAGAGTTTTAGGTGTAATTAGCTTACATGTTTCATTTGACATTTTTAAGTGTTAGTCTATTTATGGTAAGTATATTGTGTTTGGATAGCCAGAAAGTGTTTACAATGAATAAAGTAGTTACTAATACCATAAAGCTTGGGCGGTAACCTTTCAAAACATGTAAATCACGATGTTTTTTTTTTAATGTCCCTAAGAGAGCATTAAAGCATACACACTTAACGAATTGAATTGAATGTCTTCCACTTATTGCAGTGGCCTCAACTGCAATCTAGAAGTTTTTAAGGTGATGTCCTATCCTTCTCTCTTGTGGTCTATGTGATAACGGATGAACTGTTTTTTTAAAACCATAGGAGAGCATAAGGGATGTACATGATGGACAAATTGAATGTATCATACACATGACAGTGGGCCCCACATATCATGAGTGTATATCATCCATTGTTTTCTAACATGTATAATGACTTTTTAGCGGTAACGACAGCATCAAACACTGTAACTGTTTGCATCCAAACGATGTGGAGGAGATCCACCCATTCATCAGGTGTGTGACCCTCAATGCAAGAAGAGAAATACAGTTAGTAGATCATCATCTCAATCCAAACAAACAGAACAAAGTCATAAAACCCATCTTCTTAAGTCTCCCCAAAACCACAATGCAAGAAGAGAAATACAGAGAAAGAGAGATATTTCACTTGCCATTGATCCTCTCTATAACAGTAATAAGACCGTGATGTCCCATCTTTCCGTTCCCATTAGCCACCATTCCCACACATACAATTGCTTGCACAGAGCAGCTCCAGGCAACACCGCCGATCCACCTTCTTCCTCACCATCCCCGCCAACCAATCCCATCCCCAAATCCTTCAACATATACTCTGCAAACCCACCTGGCCTAAAATCTCTCCCAATCATCCTCTCCCCAACAACTCATCGCCTCGCCTTCGACCCTGCCGCCCCGCCCATCGCCCACCGCCTCCAGAAACCTCCTCAAATCGATCCCTACGCGCTCTGCAAACACCACCCGCCCCTCACTCAAACCCAACAAATTCCCCCCCACTGTGATCTGGTTCGCAATCTTGCAGCTCTGCCCACACCCCGCTCGCCTACATACGTCGCCTTCCCCATTCTCTCAAAAAGCGGCGACAGCCATCCCACCACACCGCGATCCCTCCGCATCCCTGCCAAGATCGCCAATTTCCCCTCCCTCGCTCCAATGTCCCCTCCCGAGACCGGCGCATCGACGGCCCAACATCCCTTATCGCGGGCCGCGGCAGCAATCTCACGAGCGAGCGCCGGATGGCTGCTTGTGTGGTCAATGACGGCGCCGCCTTCGGAGAGGCCGGAGAGGATTCCGGCTTCGCCGAGATAGACGGAGCGAACGTCGGATGGGTGGCCCACCATGGTGAAGACGACGTCGCTCAATCGGGCGACTTCGGCAGGGGAGGCGGCGAGGTGGGCCCCATGGCTCTGCAATTGGGCGGCTTTGGAGGGGTTGCGAGCGTAGACGGTGAGGATGTAGCCGGCAGCTTGGAGACGGGCAGCCATGGCCGAGCCCATGACGCCGATGCCGATCCAGCCCACTCGGGTCTGGCTCGGGTTGATGGGTTTTGGGTATGGAGTCTCCATCAAAACAGACAAGAAAGAAGAAAACAGATCTTGCTCTTATCATCTGACGGTATTTACAGTGGGTGTACTCGATGGGTATGAAACGAATGTCTTGAGGGTATATTAGTAATTAACTAATGAAACTAATGAAATGGTCAGTTACGAAGGATAGGCGGGTATATTAGTAATTAGACGCGACCACCAAAGCGGAGGAAAAGATACAGAGACGAGAGAGAACGACGACGATGGCTTCGATGATGGAGAGGATTCTGAAGATAATGTTGTCGAGGACGGACCGTTGAAATCTGAGGCGATTCCATCGCGAGGCAGAGCGGTTGAATCGCCACGGCCACCGCCATGCGTCCTTGCATTTCTTCTTAATCCACTTGCGTTTTCCCATTGGGAGATGGTTTTTCTCTATGGATGGTTTGGATGTTTGGAGACGGATGTATATAAGGAGAGAGAAATCGCAGTATTCGCTCACGCGGTTTTTCTGGGGTGAGAGTCGGGTCTGCCAGACTGGACCCGCTCCTGAGGAAAGTACGAAGTTGTGGAGATGTATCTTGAAAAAAAAATAAAAAAGGCTTAATCATTTGATATATAGGCTGGCATTGTCATTGATGTTCGACACGCTGAATCGTGTATTTCAAACTAGACCGTCCAGATGACTGAATCAACAGTAGATAGCACAAAATACCGTATCATCATACTGTTCGAACAACTGTAACGTTTGATTATTGGAGATTTATTTGTTGACTTTGACTTTTGAACATTTTCCAATTTGGCCGTCTATTAGATGTTCATCAATCGGCAGTTTAGTACACCATTCATGTGCAATTTTTTCACTCTCGAGCCATAGGTTTCACAATTCAGATAGTTTCTTTTATTTATTTTTTAATACATGTATAAAATGCGTGGGTAGTTTTATTCAATTCTATATATGCTATTTATTTTATCTTAGGCTTGTACTTACGAAATGTTTCTCACTAATTTCATTAGGTTACTTATATCTTACTCATGTAACTTTAAGTGTACACTCACAGAATGATTCTTGTTATGGGAAAATATAGTACGATCCCTTCAAGGATAGCTCAGCCCGACCGCCTTCAAGGACAGCTCGGCCTAACAAACGTTTGTTCCCAAAACACTTCACCTAGAAAAAAACTGGCATGAAGTTGACGTCCGCTCCCACGAACATAGTCCTCAGCAGGGTTGTTAAAAATTAGTGGTTTTTAAAATAATGAAAATGAAAATTCGATTTTTTCAAAATTTCAGGATTTTCCCGCGAAAACGCTTTTTGAATTAAAAAGTGCAGTGTGTGTGCTTTGTCCCACATCGGAAATGTGAAGAAAACTTTTATGGTTTATATGTGGACTTGTGAAGAGTATTCTTAGTTAGAGTTTTTGGAGGAGATGAAACACGGGTTACTTACAGTTTTTGGAGGAAATGAAACAGGTATGGATCTGAAAATTTGAAATGAGCCTGAGTTTTATAGGTGACTGAGAACGGTCGGATCTTAAATCCGAAACGTCCAGCCATTTCTAAAAATGGATAGCTACCTTGAAAGCCACAACGGTCCGAAAACAGACGGGTCAGGATGATCCAACGGTTAGATCTTCTGATCTGATGACCGGAAACGTCTGGGATTAATGGACAACGGTCAGAAACGTTTTTCAAACGTTCTGGATCATTGAATACCACACAGCAACGGTACTATACCTGATGCCTATATAAACTGAATTATTTCAGTCCGATTTCATCATCTCAACACATTATCTCTCCATCAATCAAATCAATACGATCCATAGCTCCATTCTAAAATACTTAGAACATCTCCACCGTCTGAGAATGCCAGAAGGAATCTGCTGCGCTAAAATTGTTCCACAGTGGACCTATCATGATTGCTGCACGCTGGATCCAGATAAGGCTTGTCTTATCCTAGAAGCAATTCGCCTGTAACCCCATCAGCGGTTGATAAGGGGGCGAATCACGCTTTAAGGACAGCGTATTTTATACGTGATTCAGCTTAGTGAAATTTTTTCTTTCTATTTATTTTTTATATTTTCGGTGTATCCAAACGTAATTAACAACAATAGTGTTGTCTTAAGTTCCTGTTTGCTCAGACTCACCAGAAACCGGATGACCTGACAAGGCTAAGGGCCATCGAGAACATTTAGATCCAATAAGAGATCAGGTCCAAGCCTTAGTTCGAATTGATTTAGTTGTGATTGGATCAGCTTGGTGTTATCTTTGACCGACAATAGAGCCCGACTATGATAAGCTCGGTTCAAGTTGTCCTTGACCGCTCGAAAAAGCTCGGCTCGGATTGTCTTCGGTCGATTAGGGGAGCTCGACTAGATTAGCTTGGCGCAAGACCCCCTCCTAGTAATGCACGACGAAAGTAACCACCCGATGCACAATTCTAAGGTAACCGACAACATTCACCGTTCCCGCACATCTTGCCTAATGGCTGAGATCATGCCTAAGATTACGGGCCACTCTGTCCTATGAACACTATAAATAAAGGACCCACCTATATGAACAGGTACGCGAAATCTCTCACCCAAAACCCCTCTACACTATTAGACCCAGATTCTTGGCTCGACTTTGGCATCAGAGGGTCCCATGCTTTAGCCAGAGTCTCCATTGCCTTCTTCCCATTGCACAGGTGCTCGGAAGGTCAGCAGCTCGGTGAGGGTGGACCAAATTTTTGCATCAACAATCCTCACCACACGCTATAAGACTATCTTACTTCCGGGCATCTTCAAACACCCCTTTGGATAAGATACCTTGTTTCAACACTTGAGGTCTTGGTATCGATCCCTAGTGGGGGTGGCTAACATGGAGTGTGTGTAATGACAAGGGTGTGTACTAACAAGCTAACCCAAAAAAGAAAAAGAAAAAAAAAAAGGCTAACGTGGAGTGTGTGTACTGACAAGGGTGTGTACTAACAAGCTAACCCAAAAAAAAAAAAAAAACCCCTTTGGATAACTTAGAACAAAAATATGATTATCATCATTTAAGCCCCATCCTAACTAAATGGGGTCAGCCATCTAATTCTTTTCTACCCTTCTACCACTCTCTCTCTCTCTCTCTCTCTTCCTCTCTCTTCTCTCTCTCTCTCTCCTCTCTCTCTCTCTCTCTCTCTCTCTCTATATATATATATATATATATATATATATATATATATATATTCTTACTACTTCTACACAATTCATTTTTAGCTTTTTCGTTATATTTTTTTAGAGCTTTCAACTTGTCCCATTTCATTTCTTGTACAGCTTGTGTTGCTTTTAGTCTTTGTTGCATATGAGCAAACCATATAGGTGTTGTCTTTCCATTCTATCAATTGTATTTGTTTCAAGTTCTATCTTTCTTGTTTTACAGCTCATCTATCTCAATGTATCCTCATTTCAACTACATTCATCTTATAAACATGTTGTTTATTAACTACCCAACATTCTATCTTGCAAAATAAGGCTTCTCTTATATCAATCCTTTAAAGTTTTCATTTTAGTTTGAGTAATACATGATGATGACATAATACTTCAAAGGAACATTTTCATTTCTTCAACTCTGTTTGAATTCTATGGTCAATATCCTTCTGAATCTCTCCACTCTCTCACACCCAGGGGATTGAAAGTGGTCATATTGAAAAACTTCTTGGTTAGCAATGTCCAATGTGACTTTCATAATTTGAAGGGGTTGTCTGGAAATGTGTAATCGGTGGTAATAAGTGCATTTGTCGAGAATTGGAATGTAATTCATATCAAATATATTGAAAGCTTATTTTTAAAATCACAATAATTCATTTCATATGAATTTTGATTACCACCCATTCACAAGTCACATTTCTCTTTTCTCTCTTCACTATTACATTTTAAATATAAGCTGCCAAATAGATCCACATGATTTTTGAATACAGATCGCCGTACACAACTAGTTATTCCAATTCACATGGATATCATAGTAATTAACTGTGTATGATAAATACACACCTGAAAGATATTTATGGGGGAACAAATGTGACTTTTTTTTTTTTTTTTTCTAGTTAAACATGAATAGTTTGTATTTCTTCCCTTCATTTTCTTTCTAGGCTATGAATAAAGATTCAGAATTCTACAATAAAGTGATTTTTGGGGGCAAGTCCATCCAGTGTGGGCCCATCAGACCAATAATTTGGACCACTTAATTGCCACCCCCTGGTTGTGGATTAGGTGCGGCCGTAGCCTCACTCAACACTGTTCGGCCCTGACCAAGGGGCCCACCTTGATGTGTATGTAGTATATCCATGCTGTCCATCCGTTTTTCCTATCATTTTAGGGCATGAGACCATAATTGAAGCAGATCCAAATCTCAGGCGGACCACATTATAGGAAACAGTGGTGATTGACCAATTTCTTATGGGCTATAAAATTTTTGGATGCTTATATTTGTTTTTTTCCCTTCATCCAGGTGTGTGTGGCCTTATCAACAGGTTGGATGGCAAATAATTATTACAGGGCTTCGGAAGTTTTCAACGGTGGTTATTCAATCACCTGTTGTTTTGTTGTGTGGTCCACTTGGGATTTGTATCTGCTTCATTTTTGGGCTCATACCCTAAGATAAGATGCAAAAACGGAAGAACCATATGGTTACACGACACATGCATCAAGGTGGGCCCCATAGTCAGGGCCGATGTGTCGGGCGAGCCCGGGCGAAACTAATCCGCTCCCCTAGCTACTCATACAATCTGATGATCTGATCATACAATGCATGGTCTTGGTTAGAGAGGGACCGGAATCCTCTGGAGCTGTTTTCCACTGTGAGTCAAACACTAGGTCTGTGGGGCCTACCATATTGTGTATGTAACATCCCCTCGTATCCATCGAGCCATCCTTTACTCTGGCCCATGGAGAAAAATATCGGTTAGATCCACAATTCAGGTGGGCCCACACCACAGGGAACAATGCAGATGGGATGCTAACCATATGCTTGTGTGTGGGGGATACCATGGTGTGTATTTTTCATCAAACCCATTACCCAGGTGTAACTCACCAGGACGAAGTGATGATACAAAACTCAGGCGGGCCACACCATATGAACTTGAGGTTTTAGGAGCAATTTCATAATTTTCCTATTGGTTTGGCCCATCAAAGTTCTCTATTGGGCCAATCTTTTATATGTATGGTTAAAATAAGGTTTCTCACCTGATTGATGGAGTGGACAGACATATACAACATGGTGGGCGCCACAGTGCTTGACGTTTTTGCGTAAAACAACGTAGTTCTAAAACAACCACATTATGAAAGTCAAACAACTCTACCAACAACTCATACACGTCATTGAGGATGATTAATGTCAATTTTTATAATAATAGAGTCTTGAGTAGGTATTATTACTTCAATATTCTTATTAATTTAGTAATTAAATATCAAGTTTAAGTCTTCTTTGGGTCCAGCTCTATGGCTAAGTGCTAGATAATCTTTATTTCAACATTGAGATTATGGGATGGAGTGGCCATGTGGTGTGTGTTTGTGTTTAAAAAAAAAAAAAAACCAAGTTCTTATTTTTTTTGAACTATGTAAATCAGGTGTTGTCGACAATTCCGACTCTGGTGAGTTGGAAAATTTGGGCATTCTAAAGGTTCCATGAAGGGTATCCACAACTATGGAAAGTGCCCATAATTACATTTCATTACTTGTAAGGGTTTTTGGGTGGGTGTGCTATTGAAATGGAAAGTGCCCATAATCACATTTCATGACTGGTAAGGTGTGCTATTGACATAAGCTGTGAAGCCAAAATGAAGTGGAAAATAACAAGGAATGTGATCTCCTCGCCAATTATTCCGATGCCCTTAGCTCCAGATTGGGACTACATTACCTTCAAGTTGTACTTCAAATTTAAGTTGGTGTTCAAGGAGTGCCATGATAAGAAAATTATTTTCAAATCTAATTCTTTTATTCCATAGTTGCTCAAAAATCATTTCATTTTTTTTATTTGTTGGAGAATGAAAATAGATATTGTTGATGTAAAAATTTGGACGTCCTCCTTAAACTACTAGATACCCGCAAGAGAAGACAGAGATGGAGACCCAGGCTATAGTAGACCCTCTGATGCCAAAGTTAGGCAGGCAAGTTAGATCTAGTAGAACGTATATGGTTTTTAGGTGTGATTTGTATGTACCTTTCACCTTTGGAGATGTTTTTATTTATAGCTAATAGGTGTGGTGGCGTAGATGGCGATCTCCCTACTTCGTAGGGGTGTATTGTAGAATGAATTTTATCCCGAGCATGTCGAGATGATATTCCAAGATTCTTGGCAAAGATCTCGGAGAGATCTCTCTCATAAGCTCTGAGTGGTCAGGATTATGAGAAATATGTTGTAGGAGGCTTAGGTTGAGTATCCGATCTGACCTCCATAGCCATCTTGAAGAGTAGTTTACTGACTTGAATTTTTTGATGGGTCGTGATCGAGCTTTTCCCTTAATATTGGGTAGATTGCTGACTTGTCGACCTGTCCCCGAGCACTGGGACCGAGCTCCCTTTCTTTGTAGAACATAAATGAAATCGGGGATGACTATCCTCTTCATCTTATCATACCGTGCAAGGACTCTCATAAGTCTTCCGAGTAGGGTATGCCCCGATCCTGTACGGGATCATACCTTGGAGACTTCTTCGGGAGATCTGAACATTAGCTCGGACATGGATGGGGCCATGGAAGAGCTTGGCGTTGAGTTCGGCGTCGTACAATAAAGTACAATAGTATCACTTTTTGGTTATTGAGGAGCTCCTTCGTCATGATGGGCGTTGGTCGACCATGCAACGTGCACAGTTGTCCGAGCCTATCTCGTACCTCTGACCAGCTCATTTTTATCCATAACAGATGTTAGAATTAAAAGATTACTTGATTATAATATTGCTTTCGCCATCTATATGTTTTGTAGTATACTATAGGTTTTATGATCCAAGGAAACAATTTTCTTTAAAAGATTTTCAATTATTTATTTCAAAATTTGGATGTGGCTCAAACAGGAACCAATATGAGTAACAAAAACAATCATTACTTTGAAAAAGTGAGCCACTGGCTCAGGTGCAAGATCCAACCTGTGACTGCAATGATCCAATTTAAAGAGCGAAGCTTTACCAAATCAGCTATCTCCCCACAACTGAGGTAGCGCTTGTAGGGCTTTGAACCCAAAAACATTATCACAATAGAAGTAAACATGTTTGGGAAATATTATAAAATTTAATGATATTTGATGCAACCAAATGTAACTGTAGCTAACATGGCCAAGGATTGCAAATTAGTTTTTATTGTTAACTATTTTCATTTGAATATGGACCATTTCCTTATCATTTGTTTTGTGGATTTATTGTGATTTTATTGTCCTTCAAACATGAAGATTTTTCAGGTAGCCATCATCAACTATCTCATGAAATCAACGTCTTTGATCATCAGACTTGAACCAGATAAAACAGTTGTAAAAAAAAAAAAAAAAAAAAAAGAGTTTAAAAACTCAAAACTTGAACTTGAATCAATGTATAGGCGGCTTGAGTTTGATTCTTCTTGGCTCAATGTACTCAATACCTAACATGCTGAACTTCACATGAACATTAGCTGCATCTCGAAAGCTTTTAAGTAAAATGTAGTATGGCCATTCATTGATTTGGACGGTCCATTTATTCGTACCATTGGAGCAAGCCATGATGCAAAAATTCATGCCGATGGGATGAGTCTAACCCCTTCGATGTGGGCCATATTTTACCACCAACCGTTTTTTATGAGCCATAGTTCATATGTTTTAGATCATCAAACCAAAGTACTTTTTTCGAAATATATGCAGTGGAATGGAGGACCTATTGAATAGGCTTAGGGGAATACGGTTGGGCTAGGGCCAAGCAAGGCTCGTCTTAGCCAGCCTGCAGACATCCCTACTGATAAACGTTGTAAATGGGCCTAACTTGGCCTTGAGAATAGGAAAGGCAAGCCATGTGAGGAGGTGAGTCTGTTTATTAGGTTGGCCTGAATTCAATTGAGACCAGAGAAATAGATATATATGGCTCAAGCCCAGAAGGTTGCCCATAGGGTAAAGAAGCTCAAAAGGCCAGCCCCGTCCATTGCTGAAGGGCATACGTAAAAGGAGGCGTCGACGCATTAATTATCCACACAGGCAGTGGGGTCCACTCATCCAAGATTGTCTCATTTTTAACTGGGTGGACCACCTAAACACTTGTGTAGTATTAGCTGGGCCCCCGTCAACTTGGGTAGATGAAAGAGGCCGAAACACATCACACATGAATGCCTTACTGACCTCCCTCTGATGCAGATGGGTTCTCTCCTTTGCATTGTACAAATATTCAATACTCATAAACTGTACATTTCTTTCTTGAGCTGAACAATGGAACCGCATACATAGGGACGTCAATGGCCCAGGTAGGTGGCCCACCCATCCTGGTGAGCCCGGCAGAGGTTTGAACTCTGCTTGGGACTATTAACTTGGTCTATGGGCTTGGCTTGGCTTTGACATGTATGCCCATGTCAGTTTTCAGGCCTGACTTGGTCTCGAATTATTTAGGGTTGACCTAACCCAGCCTGACTTAATCCTACAAGCATCCGTTCTTCAGTAGTTAGGCAACACATGCTTCTTGAATGTATTGTTCTCTTTCATTTTTTAAAAATGTCTATTTCTTTGTGCATGTGTGGCCCACCTGATCAATGGATCCATCTAGAACATTGAACTTTGAAAATTGGGGTTTGATCAGTTTTTGGGCTGAGCCATTACAGGTCATGCCATGCCAGGTCCGGGCCAACCAATTTTTAGGCCATGTTGGGCTTGGTTGCGACCTTCTACTGCTGGACCTGAGAAGGCTTTGCCACCTCTGCACCCTCATTCACATAGAATAGGCCTATAAAAGCTTCAATAAATCCCTCAATGGGTACACCTAGTTGTATTGCTGGTGAATCCCGACCAGCTACTAGGTTCTGCTGTAGTGGCTCGTGTCACAGAAGCACACAGCTGAAGAATTATATTGATCCAGGGATGGGCATGAAACAATGAGAAGAAGATCACTACTTCATCAAGTAGGCAAAATCTTGAATATATAAAGAAGTTCTTAAATCCAGAGCATAATAATAATAATAAAATTCTAAATTTATATGGAGAGATAATTTTAAGATTTTCTGAATTGATCCAGACAAATGTCACAAACCTTATGAGTGCATTTTTGGCATTATTACAAATAATTTCTTAAAGGATAAAAATCTTAAAATTTCACAAATAAGGAGATAAGATGGAAACAAAAATTTCAAAAAATATGAAAATCAATATTGAAATAAAAATTGACGGGTTGTGAGTTTTCTGACGATACTCGGATTAACAGTTATGGTTGATTTATTAGCTTCACAATTCAAACAACAATTTTTCGACATTACTTAAATCTGATGGACTACTTCTACTTCTGTTTGGACTTCTTTTGGTCCATCCATGATAAGAATGTATCTATAACAAGCTCTACATCATATATTCACCTTAAAACTACACAAGTAATGACTACCACCCACAAGTGACTTCAAGCCGTCCATTCTTTTTCGATAACGGTGGTCCACTTGATAACGCGTTGCTGCCCGCCAGGACAACAGGCCTATATTTCAACCCTGGGCCCGGCCTAGCACACCAACGAGCCAAGAAATGAAGCCATCATTTCCACCCCTCCATTTTGATAGATACAACCTTTTTTTGTACTTTTTAGAATAATTTATAATACATATCTGCAGTACTGTATAACCAAAATGGAAAATAGTAGTATGTTGCTGATCATTATATGATCATAGACAATCCCAATTTTCTTTACAAATGATCAACACCTTTCAAAAGAAAATGACTGGAATGTTAGCCGTTGATCGTTGTATGATTTTAGCTTTTCATATATTGACTATGGTTGCTTTTAGCAAGAGATACTTTCCATAGCCTATAAGGGCCAGACTGGCCTTTTGAAAAGTACTGATCATCCACTCCATCCAACCCCACGCTGAGTATGGATTCACTTTAGTAGTCCGCGGACTACTGGACCCCAGAAAACGAACTAGAGGTCATATTGGAGGGTGAGGATCTTCAATCAATGAAAATTTTCTACGTGGATCATGTACTACCGTAACTTTCAGATCTGGATCATCACATGGTGGGACAGGAGGTAATTCTCCATCCACTGTAAAATCAACAGACCAATGTCCTTGATTACATTAATATGGGCCCCACTTTTTTCTCTGTATACGGCTCATTGATGCGGGTCACGTACCATGTAATTGACCCGACGTCGTTCTATTGCGGATCGGCCACCTGACCGATGGACCATCATTGGGGGCCATGTTATTCACGGTTCAGATGTCCAACACACTCACCATGTTGGCACGTGTGCACGAGGTTCGGGGAGTGTGCGTGTGGGAATTGGCCAACCTCATGTTCATCCAAAGATAGTCCATTGGATTCATCTGAACTGTCCATTACGTCCGCTGCCATATAAAATTTACACTGCTCAATGGCCTAATCCATCATTGATTTGGCCTTATTTTTTATATCTATCCTTTTTCCAGGCAATGGATGGAATGGTTATGATTGTCTAAAAAAGGTGATCTTGAGAATCATAAGCAATCCGTTGTGGGGCCAAGAAATAGATGGGTCATATGGTCAATTAAATCTATTTTGTGTAAACCATCTAGACCATTAGAAGTAGGCACGAGATGACTCGATCCATCTAACTCGACTTGTTCAACTCTTTCTTATTTGACTCGACTTAAACCGAATGGGTGAGTCTGTCCAAACCGAGTATGCCTTGCCTAATCTAAACTCAAACCGAGTTGAGTTCGAATTACCTAGTAACTCAACCTGAAACTCGATTCGATTAGACCTAATTCGATCCAAAACCCGCCTCGACTCAGGTTTGGGGTGTGTATACACACACACACACACACATACACACATATATATAAAATTTCAATTATCTCTAACCTTACCTACGGCATGCTACCTCAATCTGATCTCAAAATCTCTCTTTCCCTTTCTTATCTTCCAAGCCCGACCTCTCTTTCTCTTCCTTCCCCATCCTTCCCATCTTTCTCATATTCTAAGCCCAGCAACCACCCACCACCATTACCCTCCTCTTCCTCCTCATCTCTCTCCTCTCCACTCTTTCGGTCTCTCTCTCCTTCTTTATCTCTCAATCCGACTCAGTGCCAACTCGATCCGACTCGGTACTTTTGACTGGATCGGACTCGGTCCAGATCAGTCCAGGCTAGACTTGACTCGGATTGAGTCAGGTATGCTAGACTCGGTATCGAGTTGAATCGAGTCCAGGTTAGGCATATTTCAAAACCAGATGGAGTCGAGTCAGACCTAACTCGGTCCAACTCAAGTTAGGTCTGACTCGAGTCTGATGCCCAGCTCTATTGACCATACGTATTAAAGGCTATTGATATAATGGTTACCATTCGTAGGATCAATGTGATGTTTGCATGGTAAAACACAAAATGTGCCTTGGACCTTATTAAGGGTCTAGATCAATGGATTGTGCTATCTAGGTGTCCGAATGCAATCAGGAGCATGAAAACATATAGTGCTCTTAGAGCACTGGAACATTTCTTACATAGGATTTAGGAAGGTGGAGTCATAGTCACATGAAATGATATCCGCTGGTTTTCACTGTTACATCGATGATAGTCCTTTTTTGCAGCCTTAGCTTTTCTCTTTTCATAAGATTTGGTTGGCGGAGACTGAGATTGAGACGGACCAGATGCCAGTGAATCTACGGCTGGAGATGAAGATGGAGTGATGAGATCAACCCAATACAAATGTTCTTTTTTTCTTTTGGCCCCACAGCCCATTTGCAATTCATAATCTTCTTAACTACGCCCACCTACAAAAAGGTGACAGTGACAGCCTCCCAATTCCAGCGCCAATTCATGGGAGCGATTTCCTCTCCCTCTAGAGGGATGGGTATTAGCCTACACGTGGCACATATGTATGATGAACCAGATCATCGATCTCATGAGCTCCTCGATTGATGCCTACTATTTTAAAAAATCATTGTTTGAATGATCCTAACTATTCAATCAGTGAATTTGGTCATTGAATGTCAACCGTTGCTAATTTTAGTCACACCAATTAAAAGGTCAGGATCATTGATTAGCTTGACTTTCATATATGCCTGTCCGTGGTAGGATTCTGTGATTGAATGGTATGGATCTTGTACACATGCCTGGGGTGTACACTGAGTGGAGCTGGCCTCAGCTTGACTCAACTCGGCCACTAGCTGACTCCAGCTCGAACTTGGCTCAGCTCGGTCCTTTATCTTGACTGGCCAACTCAGCTCGGTTTGCTTAATAGCTCAGGCCAGTTTGATCCAAGTTCGAGCTAATATCAAGTTTCTGTGGCATTTTCACAAACACATGCAGTGCACTTTTGATTTCTCACTATATGTAAAACAAGTGCAAGTATTTCATCAAACACCTTATATGCAACATCGAAATGAAGGAAAAATGGTATTTGTTTCATATACATACCTTCCTTGCCACTAGCCGACACTTTGTTGAGTCGTTTCATCAAACACTCGGTGAGCAACATCAATATCAAAGTAACTGAGTCACTGAACAAGTTCGATTCGAGTTCAATTCAAGTTGGGGTTTGATTTGAGTCGAGTCTCGGACAAGCTCAAACTTGGTTTGAAAATTTTTGGAGCTAAAAGAATCTGACTTGGCTCGAACTGAGCTTTGAATTGAGTCGAATCGAGCTTTTTCGAGTTGAGTCGAGTGAGCTAACCGAGCTAACTCGGTTCGTGTACACCCCTACACATGCCTCATGCATGGGAATGATATTAGATGGTAATATGTGCTGTTTAGATACCACCAAATAAGTTACTTTTTCTACCAACAACAGTAGATAAGTAACTTATTTTGGATAAGCAAGTTTGATATATAATTAGTTAAAAGTACTTACGACTTCAATTAATTTTTTAAAGCTTTTCTACTTTTTATAAGTTCTGAAGAAAGCCACATGAGAGACAAAATAGAAGAGAATTTGTTAAGTAGCATGTTTACCAAACATACTTATCTTCTTAACAAGTAGAAACTAAGTTAAGTTACTTGTGACATAAGTAATTTATTTTAAGCAACTTATGATCCAAAAGAGCCCTAGTTGTCTTTAACAAATGATTATAGGAATGTTCTCTAGTCTAATGAAGCATCATGTGCACACATTGAAGATGAAGTCTGTGATAAAAACTAAAAATTCTTTTAGTTAAATCATATTTTAGCCATTTTCAATGTAGTCCTACATCTATCATTAGCACATGATGCTTTTTCATTAGACCATATTAGGGGTTATAAAAATTCTATAAAATGCAACTAGCATAAACATATGGACTGTTCGTTGCACGGCAACTCGGCTCAAATTGAGATTGAATTGTTCTCTTCGTTGGTCATTGAGCAGCCTATAATCATGCCACTCAAAGGCCTAGATTTTCAACACATTATATGTTGATTATCATTGTTGACCCTAAAGGATTATGATCGTGATTAGACGAAGGGTGAGCCGCCAATATTGTGCACCCACGTGAAGAGTCCACTAACTAAGACTCTAAACCCTATATAGTTTAAGAAGATAAATTTCTCCTAATTTTTAGTTATTTAGATCTGCTTCAAATCTTCGTTAATATTTTCATCACTAATCTTGCAGTCCAATTTTGAGGCATCAAATAATGTTTAATTTTTTTGAAATTAGTCCTAATTCATGTAATTCCAATACTATTTGGTTACAATCCATTTATCAAGGCATGTATCATTATAACAAGATCAAGGAATGCTTTTGGCATTTTGATATTTTTAGCGAACTGAAGAGGGTTAGGATTAGAAATAAAGGTTGGATAGGATTCCACCGGGCTTCTTTTGCTTTCACAAAGTTATAAACATATGTATAATTTCATAACTTTTTAATGGTTGAATTTAATTTTTAGATGAAATGTTGAATTCATCCTAAATTTCTACCAAGGGTGGGCCAGTGGCAGATTCTAATGCTTGATTATCTCCACATTGGTTCTAGTTGATTCTTCCAATTCTACATTCTTTTACCACCAATCACTTTTACAAATGGGCTTGCAACGTTTAGTATCATAGAATGGTTATCCCGAGTATGGCCGATTGAAGTATTCTTTTCTATCCTTCTACTTTCCTCCTTCCCATGAATACCAGCTCATCACTATCCAATCATCCATGCATCTACATGGCCCCATGAGCCTTAAGGCTATATTGAGGTACTAAAAATACATCATACATTGAGCAAGAAGACTTTTTTTTTTTTTTGCCCATTAAGGTTTGCAATTGCATTTAGATAATTATCCACAATGAAGTTAAACCCCTCCTTCGTTTTTCCTCTAACCCACCCGCCCTATCTAACTCCAGGAGAGAGGCTCGACACCTCGCTTGATGCTACACACCCTATCATATCATAACTTTTTTTTTTTGGACAAAATGTATTTCATTCACAAACTCCCAAGACTGTACATCTTAGCACAAAATTCGGGCCAGGCCAACAACAAAAGGAGAAGACCCGCCTATCGTGAAGAAAAGAAAAACAAGGAACATAGAACAACACCTAAGCGGGCCGGCCCTCTCTCAGATAAGGCAAGCCCGCTCTATCCAGAACAAGAAAACCCCTGATGGTAGGAAAGCTGAGACTTTGAAATGACACATCAAATGATTCGAAGTTCTATTACTTTACGACTAACCACAAATTTGAAAGTAGATCGACCTTAGGCAAAGATTAAGACATGCATTGAGCTGATATTCGAGGAAGCCAAACCATTGAGTATCAAGATCTTGATAGAGATCTGATCTATAATGAAGAAGAGCCTAATGAGTATGTCAAAAATGTAAGAACTTTGTTTAGTGGGCCTCACTGATCAACGGTTTGGATTGTCATACAGTTGGACTGGATGATTGAGTAGACCAGTGGGCCCCACTTCAGGTGATGCGCTGCGCAGTCTATCTGCGCAGCTCTGCGTACTAGGGCTGGAATGCTATAGCTGTCTTACGCAGACAGCATTTTGAGTTGAACTGGGAGACTACAATGTGGAGCGTGAGAGGGAGAGAGTTGTGATGGGTTTCAAACTCTCTCCACTGTCTCTATAAAAGAGAGCTGGGTCCCCGATCCTACACCACAGCAGAAATTCGAGTCCCATCTAGTGTTTTGCAGAAAGGGTGTGAAGGAAAGGAAGATCCTAGCTTTATCGGTATTCTGGTATTGGTATTCTTATCCGGTTCCCATGGCGTCACAGCTAGGTAAGCTATCCGAACCCTGATCGTCATGTTCCATGCACAGACAGATCCATGGGCCTATTCCGCATATAGATCAAGTCCCACAGTTGGTATCAGAGCATCTGTGCAAAGGCATGGATGATCAGATTCATCTAATTTTCATATTCAGGTTCGTATTTGGGATTTCGGATTCAAAAACCCATATAGATAATCAGGGTTTATTTCTTCCCAAATTCGAAGCTGTATTAATGTTTAGGGATTTAGAATCCCTGTATTCAGCAGTTAAATTAGAGATTTTAGATTCGAACCCCTAAATATAGACATCCGATTGAGATTTTTAATCCAGTAAATTAGGGATTTGAACCCCAAATATAGAATCAAGAGTTAGGGTTTTCGAATCCCCAAATCTAGTTGAGAAATTAGGGTTTTAAAATTCCAGATCCCTAAACATATATTCGGATTAGGGATTTTGATTCAAAACCCTAAATACAGAAATCTAGATTTAGGATTTTGAAAATCCCAAATCTAGTTATTCAATTGGGGATATCCATTCCCGAATTCCCGTTATCCCTAAACCTCTCACCGTGATCTGTTGGACCGGTGGCCACTGTCGAACCTCGTTCGTTTAGACGATGGTGATGAGTCTCCACCTCCCTTTTCTTCCTCTATCCGGAGAAATCGCCAACGCCTCGAGCTTTTGCGTTCGTCTATGGCAGCCGATGCACCTGCCACAGCCGCTGTTTTCGTTGATGATTACAGAGACGTGAGAAACTCCATCTCTTCTCATTGCATAAGGCGGACAGGGAGAACAGCTGAGATTCATCTCTCTTTTTCCCTTTTCCAAGTTGCATGGGTCGAGATCGACCAGCTCCTTCCTTGCCGCAGACATCAGGTCGAAAACGACCTGTGTTTTGGAATTAGGTCGAAAACCGACCTTATATTAAGTCGGGTCTTCAGACCCGATCTGATCCATTCGGGCAAATGGACCCGATGTGAATTCGTACAGACATTTGGACCCGTATTGGGTCCAACTGTGTATTCGGGTCCACTTATATTGGGGCCACTGATGGAAACCTTGTGCAAACCTTGACCCATTCGACCGTGTACTCCATAACACAATTGACCTCATCTGAAGACCATGCTTGTGCATCTTGGTTGCACAACTTTTGGTATGTCTCCATGATCTGGACCGTACATTTAGGTCATAATGAGCAATCTGTTTCATTAGCTGGATAGACGATATTATTATATGGACCATTAGACATGTGGATCTTTAATATTTGGCATGGATTGTCCATATGGACACAAATTTGATGATCTATCAATCCATCTAAATTATTTAGTGATAACCGTCTATTGTGAGAATGTTGAAGACTAGACACATAATGTTTTTTGTTGATGTACAGATCAAATTAGAGTATTGATTCAGCCCTATTATAGGCCCATCACCCATCCTTAAGAGTTGATATGTACCATTGGAATATATAGTGTGAATCCTTTCCGTTAGTTTCACTTTAAGGTTCATATATTTTCCAATGATCAATACCGACCATCTTGTGGGCCGCAACGGACTAATTAAGACATAATCCAAAGAGAGGCAGGATTATAATAGCAATCCTAAAGTCTATATTTGTAGTTTTGGATTTAATTGTGTTAGCCACCATAGTGACCTCAATCGATGAAAACTTTACAAGTACAGACTTGTAACATGGGAATCAGGAGGATTGCATACAGTTGCGTTCACATTTTTCATGTGTACGGTAACGAAAATATAGACGATTACCGTTTGGCAGAGACGTGAACGGGTGAAGTAAATGGTGTTGGTAATGTAAAACTGAAAGACTCATCTCACCCACAGGTGTTGAGTGTCTCAGATTTACATGACTTACATCACTTAGCTTCATGTTCAGGAGGATCACTAACATGTTGTTATTACCACCCACAGGAGGAATGATAATGATGTAATAGATTCTCACCAGGATGAGATGGTTGGGCCCATAATCATCTTGGATGATTCAGTTGATGCCTCCCTTAGCAACTGAATCAGTTATCTTTGCCTGATATTTATTTACATTTACGAAATTGTTTGTGAAATAATGAACTAATGTGAGTACATGTATCTCCTTTATTTTCAGTCTCAATTCCAACCAATCAGACTCAAGTCCCTGCCCTAAACGGATCTAATTATGCTCAATGGAAGAACGCCATTGAAGTTGTACTAGGTTGTCTTCAATTAGATCTGGCCCTGATAACACCTGAACCGCCAGAACCATCTGATGATGCTACTGAAGCTGAATATAATCGATGGGTTGCATGGTTTAGATCAAATGATACGTGCCTGAAAGTAATTAAGTATTCGATTTCTGAATCTATGAAAGGCGCCATGCCTAAAACCGATAATGCCAAAACTTTCCTGACTGAAATGGGAAAAAGGTTCAAAAAATCTGATAAATCTGAAGTGGGCATCCTTCTGAATAAATTGACTCGTTCATCCTACGATGGAAAAGGCAACATCCGTGAATACATTGTAGAGCAGATCGAGGTTGTTTCTAAGATCCGTGCTCTAGGACTTGTACTCACTGATGATCAACTGGTTCATTTGATCATGAATAACCTACCTCCCCAATTCGGCATGTTCCTGGTAAACTACAACACTCTGAAGGACATGTGGACATTGGATGAACTTATCACTCAGTGTGTCCAAGAAGAAGACAGGATCAGGCAGGTGGTCAAAATTCAAAATGTTAATATGGTGACCTCAGGTCATGGGCAAAGGCAAGGGAATAAAGGTAAGAATAAGAGGAAACAAGGTTCTAATAATGGATTCTTTGGTCCTCCATCTGGAAACCATGAGAATCAATCTATAAATGGATCTAAGCGCAAACGGATTAAAGGTAAACCGTGCTTCTTTTGCAATAAGGCGGGTCATTTCAAGAAAGATTGTGAAGGTTTTAAGAATTGGCTCATAAAGAAAGGTAATCATTCTGTTCTTGTCTGTTTTGAATCTTATCTAACTGATGTGTCAGCGGATTCCTGGTGGATAGATTCAGGAACTACTATTCACATATGCACTTCTATGCAGGAATTACTACAGGCCAGGCCACCAACTGATGCGGAGCGCTCAGTATACGTAGGCAATGGTGTCAAGGTAGACGTGGAGGCAATAGGAGTCTATAGGCTTAAGTTAAAGTCAGGTCGATCAATTTTTGGATTTAGTAGATACATTCTGTGTGCCATCTATAAGGCGCAATTTAGTTTCAATTTTCTGTTTGGACAAGTTGGGGTATTCATTCCATTTTGGAAATAAAAGTTTTAGTATTTACTTTAATTCGATTAAAATTGGAACCGGCTCTATAGTAAACAACTTATACCATTTAGACTTGATTGCCTCTCACGTCTATAACATTAATACCTTGCATGGAAATAAAGTGGGATCCAAGCGAAGACTAGATTATGAGAATTCCTCCATGTTGTGGCACAGGCGGCTATGTCATATATCTCGCGAGAGATTAGACAGGCTTGTGCGAGAAGGAATTTTACATTCTCTAGACTTCTCTGACTACAAAGTATGCATTGATTGCATAAAAGGGAAACAGACTAGAACGAGAAAGAAATGTGCAACTAGGAGTGTAGGTCTATTAGAGGTTATACATACAAATATCTGTGGACCATTCCCTATAGCCTCATGGAGTGGCCACAAATATTTTATCACCTTTATAGATGACTATTCTCGCTTCGGGTACCTATACCTTATCAGTGAGAAATCAGATGCCCTTGATGCTTTTAAAATCTATAAGGCCGAAGTTGAAAATCAACTCGATAAGAGAATTAAAGTTGTCAGATCTGACCGTGGTGGTGAATACTATGGTAGATATGACGAATCAGGACGCAATCCAGGGCTATTCGCTAGATACCTGCAGGATTGTGGCATTGTCGCTCAATACACTATGCCTGGCACTCCAGAGCAGAATGGAGTGGCTGAGAGACGCAATCGCAACCTTATGGATATGGTGCGAAGCATGGTCTGCAATTCGACATTGCCAGAATCTTTGTGGGGTGATGCAATCAAAACCGCAGTTCATATACTAAACAGGGTTCCCAGCAAAGCAGTTAACAAAACTCCTTTTGAGTTGTGGAATGGGAGAAAACAAGTCTCCGATATCTACATGTTTGGGGTTGTCCTGCTGAGGCCAAAGTTTATAACCCGCATGAAAAGAAGCTTGATCCTAGAACCGTAAGTTGTTTCTTCATTGGATACCCAGAAAGATCAAAAGGTTATCGATTCTACTGTCCTTCCCACTCAATTAGGATTGTTGAGACTGGGAATGCCAGATTCATTGAGGACACTGAAAATAGTGGGAGCACGAACATAAGAAATTTTGTATTTGAGGAACAAAGGACTGTGACTCCTGTCATAGTCAATCCAGATCACGTGGACATTAATGATGCAGTTGATCCTGCAGTCACTGCAGAGCGCCACGTAGAACCTCATATACAAACCACTGATGAGGAAAATCAAGATCAGACCCAACAAATTGAACCATCGAGAAGATCTGAAAGAGAGAGAAGGCCTGTAAATCGAGACGATTACATCGTATACTTACAGGAGCACAACTTTGACATAGGGGTGGTAAAAGATCCTGAATCCTTTACACAAGTCAAACAAAGTGCTGATCCTTCTCGTTGGTTTAATGCCATGAAAGATGAGTTGAAATCCATGCAGGATAATAAAGTATGAGATTTTGTAGAGTTACCCACTGGAATAAGGCCGATTGGTTGTAAATGGATATTTAAAACCAAACGGGACTCCAAGGGTAATGTCGAACGATGTAAAGCCCGACTTATTGCCAAGGGTTTCAACCAACGTGAGGGCATTGACTTTAAGGAGACTTTCTCTCCAGTATCTAAGAAAGACTCATTCAGGATCATAATGGCTCTTGTAGCTCATATGGATTTAGAGTTACATCAAATGGATGTAAAGACTGCATTTCTCAATGGGGATCTAAATGAGAATGTATACATGTTGCAGCCCGAAGGTTTTGCAGCTACTGGCTCAGAACACTTGGTTTGCAAACTCAAGAAGTCCATCTATGGGTTGAAACAGGCATCACGACAGTGGTACCTTAAGTTTCATGAAGTAATTTCCTCATATGGCTTTGTAGAAAACACTGCAGATGAATGCATCTACATTAAAACCAGTGGGAGTAAGTTCGTTATGATGATTTTGTATGTTGATGACATTCTGTTGGCTAGCAGTGATATCAGGATGTTGAGCGACACCAAGAAATTCTTATCTCAAAAGTTTGAAATGAAAGACCTTGGTGAAGCTTCTTATGTCATCGGCATTGAGATTCGCCGTGACAGAACACTTGGACTGCTCAGCCTGTCACAGAGGGCGTACATTAGTAGAGTACTCGAAAGGTATGGCATGCAAAATTGTGCTCCAGGAAAGTCGCCTATTGTAAAGGGCGACAAATTTGGCTTATTTCAGTGTCCAAAGAATGATTTAGAAAAGAATCGAATGAAAGAATTTCCGTACGCATCAGTAGTAGGGAGCATCATGTATGCTCAAGTCTGTACGCGTCCGGACATTGCCTTTGTCACTGGAATGTTGGGAAGATATCTATCTAATCCAGGAATGCTACATTGGATAGCTGCAAAGAAAGTGTTACGGTATCTTCAGAGAACAAAAGACTTCGGACTCACATACAGAAGATCTGATCAGTTGGAGTTGATCGGATACTCAGACGCAGACTTCGCAGGCTGCACTGATACTAAGAAGTCTACTTCAGGATACATCTTCATGATGGTGGGAGGAGCTGTGTCGTGGAAAAGCGTGAAACAGTCTACCACAGCTTCATCCACTATGGAAGCTGAATTTATTGCCTGCCATGAGGCATCTAATCAGGCATTATGGTTACAGAGTTTCTTCTCAGGTTTACGAATATTGGAGCATATCCCGAAACCATTGAGAATATTTTGCGATAACTCGGCTGCTATTTCCTTCTCTAGTAACAACAAGCATTCGTCAAGGTCGAGGCACATCGACATCAAGTACCTTGTTGTAAAGGAAAGGGTTCAAAATCATCAAGTGTCCGTGGAATTCATCGGCACCAAGCAGATGATTGCAGATCCGCTCACTAAAGGGCTCCCTATCACGCCATTTCAGGAGCATGTAACATCCATGGGAGTCATTGATCCCATAGATGTTTTCAATTAGTGGGAGTTGAGCGTATTTTGATTTTTCACAGACACTCAGAGATCTCGTTTTATACAGTTTATTTGGATGATTTTGATATAAAGATTTATTTCTACTTCTCTATATATATATATGCGCAAAATTTTGAGTAAGTAGAACTACAGTCGTGTCTCGTTGGAGACATGTAAAAGCTTCATGACCTCTTAAGGATAGACACATATCATCACACTAAAGTGTGTAATCCTTATACCACATTTCCTAGTTCATGATCTATGTCGTTAAGATTGAAAGTATTTGTGATCGCGCTTAGACTCACTTCGCTTAAATTAAATGTTGTGATGACTACCGCGTTTCGATACTGACTGTCTTGATGGACCAGATTGAATAGCATTACTCATATTGTCCAACTATTTTCATTGGTTAACCATTTGGATATTTTCTTGAAAGATCAAAACTTGTTTTCAAAATAATTCTATATGACTATCATTGACGTTGCTCAATGAGGCCCAAGTGGGAGAATGTAAGAACTCTGTTTAGTGGGCCTCACTGATCAACGGTTTGGATTGTCATACAGTTGGACTGGATGATTGAGTAGACCAGTGGGCCCCACTTCAGGTGATGCGCTGCGCAGTCTATCTGCGCAGCTCTGCGTACTAGGGCTGGAATGCTATAGCTGTCTTACGCAGACAACATTTTGAGTTGAACTGGGAGACTACAATGTGGAGCGTGAGAGGGAGAGAGTTGTGATGGGTTTCAAACTCTCTCCAAAGTCTCTATAAAAGAGAGCTGGGTCCCCGATCCTACACCACAGCAGAAATTCGAGTCCCATCTAGTATTTTGTAGAAAGGGTGTGAAGGAAAGGAAGATCCTAGCTTTATCGGTATTCTGGTATTGGTATTCTTATCCGGTTCCCATGGCGTCACAGCTAGGTAAGCTATCCGAACCCTGATCGTCATGTTCCATGCACAGACAGATCCATGGGCCTATTCCGCATATAGATCAAGTCCCACAAAAAATTCATAAGCTTGACAAAGGCCTAACTCTTTATGAAGACCTAAGAAATTTTTGCACCAATCAATGAAAATGTTCACATGAACATGAACAATGACGTATCTGAATTTTTCATAAAGGATTATTCACTTTATTATGACTGAATTTGTGCTAGTATGTATTAGGAATTGTGCCCAAGAAAATTCCGGCAATGATCACGCACTTCATCCGTTAAATGATATGAAGGTTGGCCCACCTCTTGTGAGAGAAGTCCCAAGTCATGCAATAAAGTTTCAACACGAATGCAATTGTCCATAGGGAAGATTCATGTGGCATATATTTTGTTTTGAGCCTTCCTTGCAACAAAACTCGCAACTAGGGGATTTTGATGCACCCCACATTACGGTTAAATTGTTCTCTACCATTGATCATGGACAAGCATCTACTTGTGTAAAGAGTGGGTCATTATCGTGCGGCCTAAGAAAAGTATCTAGTTGAGACTTCTAGCAAACATTGTCTCTTAGGGCCCATTTGGATACCACCAAATAAATTACTTTTTCCACTTACCGCAGTAGATAAGTGACTTATTTCAGATAAGTAAGTTTGGTTTATGATCAGTTATAAGTAACTATTTTACTCAAAAGTACTTAATCACTTCAAATATATATATATATATATATATATATATATATATATATATATATATTTCTACTTTTTATAAGTGTTGTTAACATATGTCTTAAATCTGCAAAGTTCGACTAGTCCAGGGAAAGTTTAACTCGAAGTCCAGTAAGGAATTCCTGGGTCTTCGACCAGTCGAAGGTTACGCAAACTGCTTGCGGATTGCGTAAATTTGAGGCAGTTTCCGGACTATTCTAAAGTCGGTGCGTAAGTGGAGTTTCCTAGACTATAAATAGGAGTCCTTAGGGCTATTCTAAACTATTTCTAAGACATTCTAAAGGTATTCCATGGGTTTCTAAAAGGGTTTTTAGAGTTTGCAAAGGGTGTAGCAAGGGTGAGATTCGAGATTGTTTGAATCGGGTAAGTCTTTTGTCTGTATAATTTATGCTTTCATAGTGGATTTTTGTTGCTTTGTGTCGTCGTTTTTTCCCGAAAGGGTTTTCCACGTTAAACCTTTGTGTTCTCTGGTGTTTACTTGGTGCTCTTGGATTGCTATCCTAGATCCATATCTGTGTGATTCCGTAAACCAAATCCCAATAGGTGGTATCAGAGCTATCGTTGGGGCACAGATCTGAATCTGCAAGATTAACATCAATAGGAAGCACTATGTATGATATTGAGAAGTACTCAGGAAAAAATAATATTGAGTTATGAAAGATCAAGATAATCAGTTCCTTAACTAAGCAAGGTGAGGATGGTGCTCTTGAGCCGAAAAAGTCTACTATGACTGATGATGAATGGAATACCTTTGATAAGAAGGCTTTATCCTCAATCCGTTTATGTCTCATGGATGAAATTCTCTATAATGTTTTGAGGGAGAAAACTGCAGCTAGTTTATGGGTGAAGTTAGAGGATATCTATGCGAAAAAATCCTCTGAAAATTGCCTACACTTGAAGTGACAGTGGTATAACTTCAAGATGACAGAGGGTGGAGATCTAGAGGCCCACATCAGTAACATTAATAAATTAGTTTTCAAATTACTAGATATGGAGGAATTGATCAAAGATGAAGAACAAGCATGTATGTTGCTGAATTCTCTTTCGGCATCGTATGAGTCATTCAAGGACACAATGTGCACCATAAATAAAATCCTAAGTGTCGACGTTGTTATCTCAGCTCTTCAAGGGAAGGCCATGAGAAAGCTAAACGACGACATGGGGACATCTTTCAATGCATTGATTACAAGAGACAGAAATTTTGAGCGAGGTATAAAATCTTCAAGACCTAGATCCAAATCTAAGGGTAAGGGCAAAGGAAAACTAAAGTACTAGAACTGAGGATGTCTAAATACATGAAGAAGGATTGTACCAATCCTAAAGCGAAGAAAGAAAATTCAGCGGCTTCTTCTAAGGAGGCCAATGTTATTATATTAATGAAGAGATAAGTAGTGGTGATGTATTGTCTGTGTCCATGATCAGACACTTGTACGACAATCATGGAGATGAGTGGATCCCGACACAAGAGCGTCATATAACATGACTCTTCATCAGAGTTGGTTCGCCAGTTACAGAGAATGCAACGGTGGACAGGTCTTTATGGGCAATAACAATGCCTGTAATATTGTGGCTATTGGTATGGTGAGCATCAAGATATTTGATGGGATGGACCGTACTTTGACTGATGTCAGGCACATTCCTGATATGAAGAAAAGTCTAATTTCTCTCGGTGCACTCGAGACTATAAGGTGCAAGTTCACTGATATTAATGGTGTCCTTAAAGTTTCAAAAGGGGCACTTGTGGTTATGAGAGCACAAAGACACAAAAACCTTTATAAGTTGATCGGAAGTACTTCAGAGGGTGGAGCGGCAGCGAATGTTGTAGATTCTACGTCTGCACGTATGTGGCATGCCTGTTTGGGCCACATGAGCGAATGAGGCATGAAGGTACTTTTTGACCGATGTTTAATTCCAGCTTTTAAGAATTTTGATTTACATATATGCGAGCATTGTATATATGGTAATTGTCTTTTAAATTTGGAAAATATGTATGTAAGAGAGTGCTTGATTATGTGCACTCTGACGTATGGGGACCATCGCCAGAGATTTCCGTTGGAGGGCTGTCATGTTTTATTTCATTCATTGACGACTACTCCAGGAAAGTTTAGGTTTACTTAATGAAACGTAAATCTGAAGTTTTCACCATATTCAAACAATAGAAGACAATGGTGGAAAAACAGTCAGGGCGAAAAATAAAGGTTTTAAAGACCGATAATAGTGGAGGATTTACTTCTACCGAATTTAATGAATATTGTAAAGATGAAGGGATCATTAGGCGCAACACGATGCGTCACATGTCCGAACAAAATGGTGTGGCTAAGCGAATGAATCAGACTCTCTTGGATAGGGATCGATGCATGTTAAGTAATGCTGTGTTGGGTAAGGACTTATGGACTGAGGCCATTAACAAGGCTTGCTATTTGGTGAATCGATCTCCTTCAACGGTAATTGAATGTAAAATTTCAGACGAAGTATGGAGTGGTCATAAGATCGACTACTCATATTTGCGCATATTTGGTTGCGAGGCTTACTCTCATGTACCGTCAGTTGGGAGGGATAAGCTAGACCATAGAGCCAAAAAGTATATTTTTGTTAGCTATGGTATTGGTGTGAAAAGTTACAGATTATTCGACAAGGTCATATGCAAGGTCATCACTAGCCGTGATGTCAGTTCGATGAAAGCTCCTTATTCCGCAAGAATGATCAAGAGGAGTAAGAGAAACAGAAAGGTTGATCATAGACGTCCAGATGGATACAGATGATACTCAGGCAGACACAGATGTGCAGATAGAGGTACAAGATCAAGTGAAGAAGCCACCTGTGAGAAGAAGCCCACCGCGTAATCGCAGGTTACTGGCAAGATACATGAATGACTCTAATATTGCATATATATGTCCTCGTTACAGATGAGGGGGACCCGTTTACTATTCAGGAGGCTCTCAGTGAGCTTGATGTAGAAAAGTGGAAGACGGCTATGGATGATAAGATGGACTCGTTGCACAAAAATCACATATGAGAGCTGATGGAGCTTCCAGTGCAAGTGGTTATTCAAAAGAAAACATGATAGATACAAAGCTAGATTGGTAGAAAAGGATTATGCTCAGAGAGAAGGAATTAACTTCACAAAGATATTTGTGTCGGTGGTTAAGCATGTGTTTATCAGATTCGTGTTGGCGCTGGTTGTCCAATACGATCTCGAGCTGGAATAAATGGATGTCAAGACTGCATTCCTACACGGGGAGTTGGAAGAGTAGATCTACATGAAACAACCAGAGGGTTATAAAATTAGAGGGGTAGAGAAAAAAGTTTATAAGTTAATGAGGTCGTTATATGGCTTGAAATAGTTGTGTAGGCAGTGGTATAAAAAATTTAATTTTTTCATGGTAAGTCAGAAATTTACTCGGAGTGAATATGATCACTGTGTCTATTACAAGACACTGAGTGATGTCAAATTCATCATTTTAGTATTATATGTTGATGATATATTTGAAATTAATATACTGAAGACTCAATTATTAGGGACATTCGAGATGAAAGATCTAGGGGTTGCAAAGAGGGTTCTCGGCATAGATATTCATAAAGACATGAAGAGGAGCAGACTTTGGTTATCATAGGAAGAATACCTTGAAAATATATTGATCAAGTATGGGATGGATCAGGCAAAGCCGATGAGCGTTCCCCACGGGGCTCACTTCAAGCTTTCCTCAGAATAATGTCCTAAATCAAATGAGAAAAAACAGGTTATGTCTCATTTGACTTATTTGAATGCGGTTGACAGTTTAATGTATGTCATGGTCTGTACAAGACTAGATATTTCACAGATAGTCGGTGTTGTGAGCAGATACATGTCAAACTTCGGCATGCAACATTGGGAAGTAGTGAAATGGCTACTTCGATACATTCGAGGTACAAAAGACTACGTCTTAAATTTTAAGAAGACAGGGGCAAAGTTGGTAGGGTATGTGGATTCAGACTACGCAGGAAGTGTAGATTCCAGGAAGTCTACTTCGAGATACTTATTTATACTAGCGGGTGGAGCAACTAGTTGGATGTCGTAGCTTCAGTCTGTGGTGGCTCTTTACACAACCGAAGTAGAATATATGTAAGTGACGGAAGCGTTAATTAAAGAAGATGTTTGTTAAGAGGTATGCATAATAAATCAGTTGAGACTTCAGTAGGAGGTCGTGCCATTAATTGTGATATCAAGAGCGTTATCAATTTGGCTAAAAATTCTATTTATTACTTACGTACTAAACACATTGATGTTCGTCACTACTTTATCCGACAAATGCTTGAGGAAGGAGGCGTAACACTGGAGAAAATTCACACCAGAGTGAAACCGGCGGACATGCTCACCAAGGTCTTTCCTACAAAGAAGTTCAAGTTTTGTGCAACTTCTCTAGGCATGGTGATGGCATAAAAGAAGGACGAAGTGTGTACGAAAAGCGTTGATTGAAGCTATGATGCAATGTAGAGATAAGAGAAGAGATCAAGAAGCTACACGTTTGAAGATTGAAGACATGGTAGAGATTGTTGTTAACATATGTCTTAAATCTGTAAAGTTTGACTAGTCCAGGGAAAGTTCAACTCGAAGTCCAGCAAGAAATGCCCGGGTCTTCGACCAGTCCAAGGACAGGTTCGACCAGTCGAAGGTTACGCAGACTGCGTAAATTTGAGGTGGTTTCCGGACTATTCCAAAGTTGGTGTGTAAGTGGAGTTTCCTAAACTATAAATAGGAGTCCTTAGGGCTATTCTAAATTATTTCTAAGACATTTTAAAGGTATTCCAAATGTTTCTAAAAGAGTTTTTAGAGTTTGCAAAGGGTGTAGCAAGGGTGAGATTCGAGGTTGTTCGAATCGGGTAAGTCTTTTCTCTTTGTAATTTATGCTTTCATAGTGGATTTCTGTTGCTTTGTGGCATGGTTTTTTTTCCGAAAGGGTTTTTCACATTAAACATTTATGTTCTCTTGTGTTTGCTTGGTGCTCTTGAATTGCTATCCTAGATCCATATCTGTGTGATTCTGCAGACCAAATCCCAATAATAAATTGATGAAGAGAGACATCAAGAGAGACAAAAGAGAGGAGAAGCTGATAAGTATGTTGTTTACCAAACATACTTATCTTTTTAATAAGTAGAAACTAATATAACCTACTTATGATATAAGTAGCTTATCTTAAGCAACTTAAGATCCAAACGGCACCTTAAAGAGATTTTATTTGACTTTTTAGTTATTTAGATAGAGTTAAAGTTTCGAGTAGTATTTTTATCGCTCAGCTTCTGGTCATCAAATGATGTCAGAATAACTTGAAATTAGTCCCATTTAATATTGAGGTAGTTTTGCAATGAGCATGATATAATTCGGATACCGTTTGAGTGATTTACGATCAGATTACCATAGCTAGGCATGTGTAGTTATGACAAGATTAAGATACACTTTTGTCATTTTAATGTTTTAGTGAATGGATGGTTAGAGTTAAAAATAACGAATTGTTAAGATTCTATTAGGGTTTTTTTGCTTTATGAAAATATAATACACGTAATTGATTTTTTTACAATGTGTAGTTGATTGACGAATGGTTGAATTTTCTCTCTAAATTTTCAGCATAGTCGGTCCGCTTTGTTGAAGGTCTCCACTTAATCATACGAGCCCCTCACAAATCTGTGCCAAACCGAATTTTCATCCATTTGTTGCTCAGCCCCTGATAGGATTCTGAAGCCTCTTTATCTCGACGTGGAGTTCTACTTTCACAATCTTTGCAGCCAACCATTTCGATAAACAAGCCAATATTATATTTCTTGTTATACCGAACAATTCTGAAATTTACCTTCGAAACGAGTACTATCTTCTAAGAGAAGCGGTTCTTGGGGACCATAACAATATGAGATGAATCCCACCAAGTGAATTATTCAGAGTAATGATTATAGCTTTCTACAAACAATTTTCGGTGCCTGTTTCTTAGGGCTTTGATCAGATGTTTAGGATCATTCCTCTCAGGGCCATATTTTGTGTGGTGGACCATAAAGATCTAGCCATATATATAAATATATGTACAAAGGAAAAATTATATATATATATATATATTATTAGGACATTCGTTATGGGTGACTATGTAATGTCCACATGATATCTCCTTTTCTTATTTTCATTTGGTTTGTAAGAGAAATTGATGTAGAATCTTACTGGGGCGTTGTTAGCAATCAAGCCATCTTGTTATTAATAGATTCATGGAAAATGATATGGCACATCGTGTCCTATTGTAATAAGGTAAGCCACCAATCTTCCTCCGTAGAAGAGGAGCGGCCATCTGCTATTTTCTGTCATCTGAAGTGTGGGAAGAGGTGACGAATGGGCCTATCAGCTTTGAGTCCCTAATTTGTGTCTCCTTGGCTATTGGGGAGCGGATTGGGTGCAGTCCTGGCCTCCCCGAAAATGGTGCATCCCTTGCTGTGGGGCTCACCTTTTTGGATTTATTCTATATCCATGCGAGGCATGAGCCCAAAAATGAAATAGTTCCAAATCTCATGTGGACCATATCATTAGAAACAGCGGTATTTGACTACTAAAATTTTATTGCCGGCCATAAAAGTTTTGGATCAAATTGATATTTGTTTTTTCCCTTCATCCGGGTTTTTATAACCTTATCAACAGGTTGGATATCAAATAAACATTAGGGTGAGCCCTTGGAGTCTTTAATTGTGGGGTGTTTAATCACTACCGTTTCCTACCAGTATAGTCCACTTGAGATTGGATCTGCATCATTTTTTTACTCATGCCCTAAAATTATCTGGTAAAACAGATCGATAGCATGGATATAGAATAGATACATCAAGATGGGCCCCACAATAAGGGCCTCACCATCTTGGGTGAGGCTGGGGCTCACCCAATCCGCTTCCTGGCTATCCTCAAATTCCCATGAGATAAGCTTCATTACTTCCCGGTGGCTCAAGTTGATTGTGTTCATATTTGCTTGTCTGTGTTTATTTAAGGGTTCTCTGCTATTATCTTCTCGGAAGAGTTTCTTTCTTTTTTAATTAAGCTTGATCTTGTATATGCTTGGGTTGGATAAGTTCTGGCCCTCTAGCCAGTTGTAAATTTTAATATCATAAAAAAAAAAAAAAAATTAAAAAAAGAAGAAGAAGAAGAAGAAGAAGAAGAAGAAGCCACCAATCACAACATGACATGTGATATCTTAAAAGCCTAAAAGGAGAAAAAAAAAAAGAAGAGAAATTTGAATCTTACATGCCAAAAGTGCCCCTTACTGATGGGAGGCTTACCCTATTATAAAATACATGATGCTGTATTATATATATAATTTCCGTAGACCATCTGCTACAAAATCACCATTGTCTAAATGTCATGGCTTTCCAATAAGTTTGCGAATTCTACATACCTGAAGGAGCCCTGCACATCCAAATGCAGGCACAAGTGCAAATATGGAAGGTATGATATGAGCTTTTCATCAGATGGGCCACGTTGTTTACATCTTCTGACTTGAAAATCAAACTTGCACACATCGGGTGAGTATAATTACATAAACTGCGGCCCCAACCGAGGAGAGGAGCGATGTGGCCTGATTTTTATTGCAGAAGTTCTAACCATTATTTTGAACAAGATGGACAGCTCAGACCTGACACGAGTGTTCTGTTTTATCATTACTTGCGCCTGCATGTGGACAGGCAAAGCTACACACGCGTCTGAGTTTGCAAATCTCATGGTTTGAATATAATTTTAATGATACTAATCATTAGAAACCCACCAAACAAATCTAGTGTGAACTCACTTAAGAGGTGCGTATACTTTAATAGTTTGTACCAAAGACGTTTCACCTACTAAAGCTCTCAATGCATTGTAGAAGAAAGAAAAGAGGTATATGCTCAAATCCATTGGGAATGACAACTTTAAAATATTTGATGGATTCGTATGAGATATGCTCAAAGTACAGCCAGTTGTTTGCCCGACTCGTGTGTGAGACCCACCATGGTGTTTGTCATTCAACCTGTTTAGCAAGGTAGTCCTACCATGAGATATTCCAAAAATCAAATCGATTCAACTATTAGATGGGCCACACCCAATTGAACAATGAATAACCACCCAAAAAACTTTAATATTCATGTGGGTCTCTTCTAATGGTTGGGTCGACCTGATTTTTAAGGCATTCCATTTTCATTGGGAGTACCATAGTGGATGGGTGCAATGACATATCGACACAAGGATGGGTCCCATGCACCAACTAGTTGGATGTACAATTAGTTGTGTGTGAACATTCTTCTCCTCTCTCACACATACAACTAGTTGGCATGTGGAGCCACTATAATGTTTGTATAACCTATCACCCATCCAACATTTGTATCATGAAAATTGTATGCCTCAAAGATCAGGTCAATCCAACCATTAGATGCTCCCCACATGCATGCAGAGTTGTTGTTGTTGTTATTATTATTATTTTTTCATGGTGTGCCTTACTAGATAGTTGGATCCACCGGACTTTTGGGGTGTCCTGTTTAATGGTTGGACAACCTTGTGGATGCATGGGTGAGATGTCATACAAACACCATGATGGCCCCACAAGCAACTAGTTGCCATATATATACGCGCGTTGAAATCGTATTAGACTGTTACTAAACTATTTCTTATCATATTTAAAGATATGCAATAGTGATGTACACGTCACATACTATAATACTAATGATTCTTTAGACCAGGAGTAGACTCAATGAAAGAAGGCATGAACATGGGCTGAGGTTGGCGTTGCAAGTTGTGACTGAGATCTCACTTAGTTAGGGTTAGGGTTAGAGACCTTTGGGTTTATCATATGAACTAGTAACAAGGGTCAAACAGCAGGTGTTTGGGTTTTGATTTTATTTCCTTCCTTTTTCTTTTGGTGGGGCATATAGTTTTTGATTTAAAAGAAAGTAGACTTGCACTGTCTTTAGTTTCTTTTGGAGAGATCGCTTGCCAGTCCAGCCACTATATGCAACTTGCTTCTTTAAAGGTGAAAATACACAGAATTTTTTTCTTCTTCTAGAAAGTGGGCTGGACCAAGTCAAAGCCTCCCTCCCTCCCTCCCACACATTGAGAAATGCTACTAGAAACACTTGTATATCAAAACGATTGATTACGTGGGCTACCAAAATCAAGGTGATCGATTGGTTAATCATCTGAACAATTATCTGCAAATCAATGGCTGACACAAATCTGAACAAAAATACTTCAGATTCAACAAAAAAAAAAAAAAAAAAGAAAACTCATACTAAATCACTGCTACTTTCATCTCATGACCCATCCATATTGTAGCCCACCAGATCAACAGTCCTGATCCCCATACACATTCACAACATGTACGAGTAACACACATCCTGGAACTTCCACAACGAACCACTTATCACCACATTTTTTTTCTCCATTATTTTTGCGATGGACATCAAACCACGCCCATTTGAAATCTACAAAGATGAATGGGTCTCAACTGAACTTGACTTAGGTGAGCAGACTTGGGTATGCAGGCATGGGATTGGTCAACTTGTCCAATATAAAAACATTATATGATTCCATCAGCTTTTTGTCCACGAAATATTTCTTTTTTAAAGTAGAAGAATTCTTAAACTATGAGTGGATTAGCTACAATTATTTTAAAAGAAAAGCTTAGATTTAATACATTGTTTTGGTGGTCAGTAGAAGTACAAACCGTTTTAGACCATGGTTCATCTGACCAACTTAAATCCTTTCACATTAGAGGCTATGTATGGGTTTTTGTGTTTTATATGTGCTGGTGGATGCCCTAGAAGATGAAATTTATAAAGTTTTTACCGTTCGTTTGTGCCACGGCCTCCCTCCTGACTCCGGGATGGATGTGATGAGCTCGAGAACCGTCTTCCTTGAGGATAAATACTCCAAATCCATGAAGTTCTCTAGACTCCTTACAAAGATTCCTCGAATACACAAGGAGAGATAAAAAATAAAAATAAATTCTAAATAAATTGATTGATAATTTTAAAAAAAATGAGTTTACAATCCCTTAAATAGTGATAATCCCTAAAGTGGTTTTCGGTTAAAAATAATAACCTAACCACTTTGTTCTCCTAAGTTTTCTAAGCACTTTTCATGTTGGACACAACTCCTAAAACTTAATGGAACAAAAGTTATGATCGAACTAAATGGATTTTTGACCGTTAATATGATGGAATCTCACAAATTTGGCGTGGGCAACCCAATATAGTGGGGTTGGTTGGCTAAAGTAGTTTCTCCTGCCCAAAATCATATATGTACATTAAATAACTCATTTTGATCTGCGAGATATGCCCATTTTAAGGTTTTGACGGTCCGGATCACTTCCGCCTTCGATCGGACCTTCTCGGGTTCATCTTTGCCTTGAAATTCTCTGCAATCCACTCTACATCACCTTCTTACCTTTGTTCCTCAGTCTGATATGGACACAAACACAAGAACAAACACACTTGGACAAGAAGATCAGATGAACGCACCATATCGGTGCATAGTGTCTTCAAGTTTAATTTATAATTTGTATAGGCGGGGTCCACGTTTAGTCATCGAGGCAGCTGATCTGATGGCCCCAATGTAGATGGGCCATCACTCAAAAATCGACCTGATTGGATAATCATAACCTTCTGATCTAAGCATAAATGTGGATGGTTATGAAAAAAAGTGCAAAAATGGTCCAGATTCAACATATAAAAGGCCAAACACTCGGCTTAGGATTTTTCAAGTCAGTTGAATTTTGGGTCCTGGTGTATCAAGGTTAAGGCCCACCATCAAATCAAGGGTCTGGATGATGAAAACCATGGGACCTACGTGTACAAACCATGGGTTGAGAATCATATCTCCTCACTATATCCGTGCTTATTATATAGCTGCATGCAATTACAAATTTGTCGGCAAGCGAATCACACGTATCGGGAGGCTAATGGGGCTGCCGATATTCTGCCCAAATCTACGGCTAGTTCTTATAAAGATTTGTGGCACGTGCCACGCGAATGTATTGTAAATATTCTTTTTTCAGAACTCTTCAACCCACGTGTTTTCCCACGGATTGCGCAGTGACACTGTCACCAGGTACCTCCGTGGTGACCGAAATCTGTGGGGCCCACCACGATGTAAAAAGTATTAACAGGTTGGATGGCCCTAGAAGGTTTTCAACGGCCGGTGGATCTCATTATCTTTGCTGTTTCCTGTGGTGGCATGGTCACCATGCAAACGACGTGGTATTTACCGGCCCGCCGGAGGTGGGTGGATACCTGACTATGAGGCCCACCGTGATATATTTTCATTACATCCACGCCGTCCATCTGTTTCGACAGCTTATTTAGGGTATGATCCAAAAGCATTAATTCAGGAAAGTTTACAAAAAAATACTTACTTATTATGGAATTAACATTCCGGTGACTTTTTCGGTATTTTAAAAGGTGCTTTCAATTAGCTACTACGTTAATTTAACTAATTATCGTTAAGATCTCTTAGCGCTGTTTTAAGTATGTGGTGCCGAAAAAGGGAAAGCAGCTCGGGTGGGCTCCATGGTGATGTTTATGTAAAATCCACCCCAACCACTGGGTGCGTCACCCTATAATAGTCCATGCTAAAAAAATTCAGCCCCGTCTATGTTTAGTTGCAACGCATTCAGCCCCGTCTATGTTTAGGTGCAACGCTCATCCTCTAAATTATTTTCCTTGATATGGTTCATCTTAATTACAGGTGAGTTTGATTTTAATTTACATGTCTAAATTTTGGTATGACATATAATGTTTAGAATGAATTTTATATAATGATCACGGCGGGCCCTATAAAAATAAAAGGTAGATGCTCTTTCTCAACTTTTCCTTTAGTGCAGCCGACATGAATTAAGCTTAACCTGATATCTTTTAGACTAACATGGAAATTACACATTTAATGGTTGGAGTGAATAAAACCCGTAAAAGATCTAGGGTGAGAAACATAAAATGCATAGTACCCACTCGTCGGACAAAAAGTAATGATGCACCCAGATGATCAGTTCCAACTTATTAAGCACATGTGAAATCTAGACTTTCAACAGGTTGGTGACACTTGAGTATCTAGTGCAAAATTAGAGCTGCCGACTAATCAAGTGGAACACACCGTATAAAACAATGACTAGCCATTGATTAATAGAAATCCAAATGTGGTACACTCAATGATTTTTGTTGCTGAATTTTTCAGCAGGTGATCATGAGCGTGATGGGGCCACCTATTGGACGGGTTAGATGTGGTACATACATGAAAATTTGGAAGTTATCAGCTGGTTAATTTCTAGCTTATACCTGGTGTACTTGAGAACTCTATATTTTTTTAATATATTCTGTAAATGTCTGTCTGCTTTTGGGAACAGGTTTGGAGTGGGATGCCGATGTTTTGATGGGACCCACTGTGATGTGTATGGGAGATCCACTCCGACATTTGATGTGTTATACTGTGTTATGAATGGAGCTAATAAATTAGGGCAACCTTTGATTCAAGTGGGCCACACCAAAAGAAACAATTGGAAGGAAGACATCCACCCTTGATTTTTATAGGGCCCACCTGAGATTTAGCTCTGCTGCATGTTTGGGCTCATGTCCTAAAATGATTTAGGAAAACATTTGAACATGGGTATAAGACACATACATCACGATGGGCCCCACGGTAAAGGATCCACCAAAGCCGCGTTGGAACACAAGGCTCTCTAATCATGATTAGTTGAATTAATCCGATGGTTTATTGAAAACCTTTTTGAAAAAAGGTACCCAAATATACTTTTTATATTAAATAGTTAGTTTTTGTAAAATTCCTTTACATTATCAGAAAAAATAAAATAAAATCTACACGTCCGTATGTGTCATATGGTCATGATAAGAATGTTTCAGCGGTTCTCACTGAATCCTTAGTGTTTCCTCTCCCACTTGAGTCTTGGATCCACCTCATTTTTTGTTGCTTGTCATAAAATTAGCTTGCAAAATGGATGAACGGAATATATTTCCCAAAAACATGGTGGTGGGCCCCACCTAGCATTGATGTTTGTGAGAAATCAAAGCTGTCCATCCAATTTTTCAACATCATTTTAAGACATTCTACCAAAAATGAGTAGGATCCAATAGTCAAGTGGCATAGGTGATTAAACCGCGGGGAAAGAAATGCCCACCGTTGAAACCTTCCTCAGCTCTACCTTGTTGTTTATATGCCATCTAAACCGTTCATAAGGTCATTTTCACTTAGATAAGGTGAAAAAACTAAAAAAAAATAAATTATATAGTCAAAAACTTTTATGGACATATAAATATTTCAACGGTGGTCACTAAATCTCCACTATTTCCTCTCGTGTGGCCCATTTGAGTTTTTGATTCTCCTCGATTTTGGTCCCACGTCATAAAATGAGCTTAAAAAACAGATACAAGGTTAGATTTCACACAAACAACTAAGTAGGATCCACACTGAATCTTGTCTTTCGCAGAAAATCCGCGTCCCTCTATGTCATCTCATCTCCACATGTAGATGTATGAACGACCATACATGTTCACACATGTGTACACGTGTCTTTAATTTGAGCCATCCATATTTACTGACATCCGTCTATGTCGGTAAGATTCCTCCCACATGCATAGACCTAACAAGAAACCTGCCCCCTTGAGTGATAGGACGAGCGGCAGGCCAATATACCAGACTTATGAGACAAGCACCCATCAGGGTCAACAATCTCATGCTTTCTCTTTCTTTAATCTCCTCCATCCAAAAGTCGTAGCACTTAAGCAACCGCCCACCTCAACAACACGAGATTCGATACCGTCATCCCTTCAAATCATATATTGGTTTTCATTTGCTGTTCTAGATCTCTTTTTTTCCTACTTTTTTCTATTTTAATCATGTTATCAAGAGAGATGCCAGTACGCTGCAATGCCTTTTAAGGTTGAGCTTATTCTACAAAACGTATTCTGTGGGGCCCACCATGATGTGTGCATGAAATCCAATCCATCAGTCATGTTGGGCCCTTCATTTCTCATCTGAAGCCAAAAAATTAGGCCGATCTGAAATACAGGTGGGCCTATAAAATCACATGGTATAGCTCGCCTGAGTTCGTGACTGGCTTGATTTTTGTGATGACCGTTCAGCCTTGTGGGTCACATGGCTTGGGTGGATTATTTAAAAAATAAGGTGGGCCCCACATATCTGAAAGGTTTTAATAGTGGTCGTCTCCATCTCAACTCAGCTACTTTTAGTTGAGGCTGACTTTAGGACGCGGAGTGAACTTCAAGGCACACACCTTATTAATTAGATGGATTAATATTGGATGTGGTCGTTACATCACTTTTCGCACCACCTTGTAGAGTAAGCTTATTCTGCAGATGTTTTAGGTCTGATCTCTATCAAACATTTATTGGTTACAGGCATACAGGTAACCTTTCTGATCCATGAAAAAAAAATCACACATTTTTGGGGTACCCTGAAAAAATCATACCGTTTGGATGATCTGATGATCCATCTATTATTTCATGCCTTGTTTTTTTTTTTTTCTTTTAAATAAATTATTATTATTATTATTATTATTTTTAGCCATCATGACTACTTTTCCAAGCCATCTGGGTGATGGTTAGGATTAGTTGATAAAAATAATTCTTTAGAATCATAAATGGTGATATGGTGGGCTCCAACGAATAGATAGCTCAACTTATTGATTAGCCCTTAGTCTGTATGAATGATCCTGACCGTCCATTTTAATAGCCTATTGATTAAACTGTTAAAATCATCCGATGAGAGTGATTTTGCCCCCTAGATCATGAAATCTGTGTTGGGCCTTATGGAAAGTTCAGATCCATCAACGGGATTGTTCAAGTGTCCAAATGCAACTCGGAGCACTAGTTATATATATAGTGCTATGAGGCAGTTTCTCTATTTATTTTAATCATGGAGTGCATTTTATTTAACATGTGTCAACATTCATAAGCTCATCTATTTCTTTATGTGCCTTTTGGACCCTTTCCTAGCTTAGACATGCCACCCATGTTGTGTGGACATGGTTTTAAGTGGGAAAAAGGGCCATGTTATAAAATTCTAATCTATTCAAAATTGTATCACAAGGTTATGAGATTGGCCCTTGACCCGGTCATGGCCCGCATTCCCTCTCAAAATAGTCTAGCATTGTGTAAGATATTAAAATTGGGAATGATTACATGCGTTTTCACACATGGTGCCGCCCAGCCCATCCATCAGATGTCGCCCCCAAATGTTAGGACTAGATCCCAGAATCGTTCTCGATCTATGTCCCATATGAACTTTTGAAAGTGATGATTCTTGGGATGTAGGTTGCCCATAAGGAGTCACACCAGATGTATGGTTTGGATTCTACATATACGGCAGACTCCAACATAGCCTTGAATGCATATGATCTTCCCCATGGCGTCTGTGAATGTGCATGTCACTGAAATATTTGATTTCGCCGCCACCAGTATGTCCACATAAGTGAACGCAGACATTGAGTTATATCATGACACATTTACAGGAGGAATCTTCGGGTCATGATGGATTAAGATGTGAATACTGTGTTAATGCACACACTCATCCAATGGAGTTCAATGATCTAGTCCATTGAATTGGTAAGTCTTAATGCTGATGAAGGATGTCCCAAAATCTTCCACACATTGGATGTTCCTAGCCACTGAGCGTTCGATATTTTTCACAAAACTGCTACAAAATTTCCCCGCTTGGAAAGGAAAGATGTTCATCCCCATTATCGTCATTCCTCTTGAGAATCAATCAGAATAGGTTGGTGCGATCTATACAGATCTGCATGGTGTATATTCGAAGATTTAAAGTGATGTACGAAGAAGATTTCTTGGTATTAATACAGTTGAAACACATCAAATAGTGCCAAGTCATTGTTCAAACGGCTGATGGAAAAACAATCGTGTAAAAGCGATTACAGGACATATGACAGAAGAAGAAACAAAGAAAGTCAAGTAGTGATGAACAGTTGTGGCAACCGTGAAAGCTAAGTAGTGGTGAACGGTTATGACAATCGTCATAACATGTGATGAATCTATATGGCTAGGGTATAGTTATAAATAGTAAAGAAAATTAGCACAAATATTTCATCTCATACCAACCAAATCAAACCAAATATTGCCTTTTAATTATCAGTCAATTTATATTTCATAGTGTAATCCTTTACTTTTCCTAGCAAGCAAATTACATTTCTTAATGTTTTTTTTCTTTTTTTTTTTTTTTTCTTTTTACTTTCAGCCTATTGTTTACATTTAACAGTGTAATCTGTAGCATTAACTAAATAGTTGGTAATTTTAGCTATAATTTGAGTCAATGCTTGCACGTTGGATTCAATTCTTTACTCGAAAATGCGTTTTGCATGCTTCTCGCGATCGACTGTAAGGATCCCTTTCTCGTTTCATTTTATATGTATTGAAAAGTCCTTTTGTACGGAAGACAAATGTGTAACCCATCATCAGATGACGAACATCATCTTCTGAATATCGCCTAATCTTGTTTACACATTAAGCTAGCGGCTGAATAGGTGACCGATCTCATTAGATCTTGGTCATACACTACGTGTTTGCCTATCTTAGCACTGGGGATCATCGTTGTTCGGTTTGAATTGAGCCACAATTTCAATTCTGACACGCCCGCACACATATAGCCGAAAATAGAACTACGCAACAAAAGGAAAGTAAAAATTATTTCCCATTAAATTCAATTTCAATTGTGCGACAAGCCTTTTCGTATGAAAAATTTTGGAAAATACTATTTTTTCACTTTTCATCGTTTTTGAAAAATAAATAAATTTATATTCCTACATTTACTCCTTAAATTTTTTTGGAAATACCATTAAATGTAAGAAATGCATTTTCTCGGTCTAAAGAAACTGGATTTCTTAATGGATAATCCCAAATGCGCCACTATCCATGCTCAATTGCCTCGCATGTGCCAATGTACTGTTGCGCAGCACGCCAACAACACAGTGAGCAACAACGTAGTGAGCCTAGATCCAATCTCAGGCCTCACCCACAAGTGATAAACAGGAAGAAATATAAACTAGAAACAGATCAAAGCAATCCAAAATAAACCACAAGACAAGATATACGTGGAAAAACCCCAATCTAGGGTAAAAAACCGCGGATGCAAACTTTCACTATGAAGAACGAAGATTACAAGGCAATATACTAACCTCTCCCTTGGAAGTACAGAGAAAAATCCCTTGCCCACACCTTAGAAATATTTCTCAATATTCACCTTAACCCTAAAATAGCCCTAGGGACCCCAATTTATAGTTTTGACAACTTCCCTTTCCGCATCCCAGTTGCGAAAGGACTTGCGACACGAAATTCGCGAAACTCCTTTTCGCATCCCAGTTGCGAAAGGACTTGCGACACGAAATCTGTGAAACTCCTTTCAGCATCCCAGTTGAGAAAGGACTTGTGACACGAAATCCGCGCATGCGGCTCCACTTCTCAACAATCTCCCACTTGGAGACACATCGCCATAAATATTTGTCTTCTTCATCCGGAGTGCACCACCTCCCCGTCTTCAAGCCTGAAGACCAATCAAAGCTGAACAGAGCTTCAGCTTCTCTTGTGTGACCGCCTTGGTCAACATATCCGCAGGATTCTCACTTGTATGAATCTTCTCCAGAGCAATCGATTCATCTTCCAGTAACGAACGTATGAAGTGATATCTGATGGCAATATGCTTGGTCCTTGAATGAAAGACTGAATTCTTGGCCAAGTGTATTACACTCTGACTGTTACTGTACAGTTTGCAATCTTCTTGCTTCTTACCCAACTCTTCTATGAAACCTTGCATCCACACCATCTCCTTGCGAACATATTCTGCTTCTGTCGTACTGATAGATACCATCTTCTGTAACTGAGAGACCCAACTGACTGCAGCACTACTCAGAGTAAAGACATAACCTGTAGTGCTTCTCCTACTGTCAATATCTCCTGCCAAATCTGAATCCACGTAGCCTTGTAGCTTGATTTCCGATCCACCATAGCACAACCTTACATCCTTAGTACCTACCAAATATCTAAGTATCCACTTCACAGCTTTCCAATGTTCCTTCCCGGGGTTGTTCATGAACCTGCTAACAACTCCCACTGCTTGAGCAATGTCTGTCCTCATGCTCACCATAACATACATGAGACTCCCAATAGCTGACGCGTATGGAACTTTAGCTATGTAGTCCCGTTCCTCCTGCGTCTTTGCCCCTTGCTCCTTAGATAGCTTGAAGTGGTTGGCTAATTGAGTGCTAACCGGCTTAGCACTTCCTATATTGAATCGGTCAAGTACCTTGGCTATGTACTCTGCCTGTGACAAAACTAGTTTCTTGTTTTCCCTGTCATGCTTTATCCTCATGCATAGGATTTGTTTTGCAGCTCCTAAATCCTTCATGGCAAATTCTCTAGACAGTTGTCTTTTGAGATCTGAGATGTCCTTCATGCTTGAACCGGCCACAAGCATATTATCAACGTACAGAAGAAGAATGATGTATGACGTATCAAACTTCTTCAAGTAACAACACTGGTCTGCATGACATCTCCTAAAGCCGTTTCCCGACATGAAACTGTCGAACTTCTTGTACCACTACCTCGGGGCCTGCTTCAGGCCATATAAACTCTTCTTCAGTCTTCACACCTTGTTCTCCTTTCCTGGTGCCATGTATCCTGTCGGCTGATGCATATATCTCTTCTTCAAGGTCTCCATGAAGAAAGGTTGTCTTAACATCTAGCTATTCTAGATGTAAGTCCTCTGTAGCCACTATACTCAAGACCATACGAATCGTAGACATTTTCACCACAGGTGAAAATATTTCAGTGAAATCAATACCTGCCTTTTGTTGAAACCCTTTCACAACCAGTTTAGCCTTGTATCGTTTCGAACCATCGTGCTCCTTCTTCAATCTGTAAACCCACTTGTTATGAAGAGCTTTCTTACCCTTAGGTAGAGTGACTAGCTTCCATGTACGATTAGACTCAAGAGAGTCCATCTCCTCATCCATGGCCTGCTCCCACTTAACCCGTGTATCTGACTGTAATGCCTCTTCAAAACACTTTGGCTCACCATTATCTGTCAGCAGTAGATAATATAAGGAGGGTGAATATCGGACCGTGGGTCTCCTCTGCCGAGTAGACCTCCTCACAACCAGTGTATGTGGCTTTGCCTCATAATGTTCTTGTACATGATCATCCTGTGACGTTGTAACACCCATGTCCGGTAACTCTTCCAACTCTACGAATTCCTTTTCTTCGGCCTTATTTTCTTGCACACTGTCCTTATGCATCACTTTTTCATTGAAGACTACGTCCTTACTTCTGATAATTTTTCTGTTTTCTGCATCCCCAAACCTGTAGCCAAAATCATGCTGCTCGTAGCCTATAAACGTGCACCTCCTGGACTTCGCATCCAGCTTGTTTCTGTGCTCTGCATCAATGTGAACATATGAAGTGCAACCGAACACTCTGAGATGTGCAAGGTTCACTTCTTTCCCAGTCCACACTTCTTCTGGTAGCCCACCATCCAATGGTGTTGAGGGACTTCTATTGATGAGATATGCGGCGGTATTCACAGCATCTGCCCAAAATATCTTGGGCAACCCTGCATGTAATCTCATGCTCTTGGCGCGCTCAAGGATGGTCCTGTTAACGCGCTCAGCCACACCATTCTGCTGCGGTGTACCTGGAATCATTTTTTGATGTTTGATTCCACTTGCTGCACAATACTCCTCAAACCTCTTGTCACAATACTCTCTCCCATTATCAGATTTGAGACATTTTACTGTTTTACCTGTCCCATTTTCTACCATAACTTTTCACTTCTTAAATACATCAAATACATTAGATTTGTGCTTTAAGAAATAAATCCACAGTTTTCTACTAGCATCATCAATAAAAGAAACAAAATAGCGTGAGCCACCAAGAGATGATAGCTGTGCCAGTCCCCACACATCAGTGTGTACAAGCTCCAACAGATGCGTCTTTTGAGCGCGTCCCGTCTTCTTGAAACTTATCCTCTTCTGCTTGCCATACACGCAGTCCTCGCAGAATTTCAAGTTAATAGACTTCAGCCCTGGTAGTTTCCCTTTTGACAATAGCACTTTCATCCCTTTCTCACTCATATGTCCCAACCTCTGATGTCATAACTGCCCATTCACTCCAATTGATGCGACTGCGAGTGAACTATACGATCCTAAAGTCACGTACAAAGTACCTTCTTTCTTGCCTCGAGATATCACCAAGACACATTTTGTGATTTTTTAGGAATCACTGGTGAATGTCGTCACATAACCGGTATCGGCCAACTGCCCTACTGAGATCAGATTCCTTCTCAAACTCGGTACATGTCTAACATCCTTCAATTTCAACGTTGTTCTGTCTTTCTGAATTATATTAACGTCTCCCTTTCCAACAATACTGCATGGCTCATCATCACACAGGTAGACTCTCCCGAAGTCACTTGATACATAGTTACACAGAACTTCCTTACACGAAGTGGCATGAAACGAAGCACCTGAGTCTATAACCCAAGACTCATTCCTCGCATCAAGAGACAAGATCAACGCCTCTGTGTCACTCTCTTCAGATAGATTCACTGAATCCTTTCCGCCTTGAGAGCTTCCTTCTTGTTTCTTGAGTGCCTTGCAATCACGTTTCATGTGCCCCTTCTTGCCGCAATGCCAACACCCATCTTTGTCTTTCGGTCCCTTGGACTTCTTCCTCAACATAGAACACCCGTGTTTATTGCCTCATTTGTTCAACGATCTTCTTCTTCCTTCAACGTTTAGAGCATTCCCTGAATCCCCTGAAACTCCTGATGCCTTTCTTCTAGATTCTTCGCTGAGAATTGAGTGGCCACATCATCAAATTTCAGCTTTGTCGATCCTGAAGAATTGTTCACAGCAATCACCAAACCATCTCAACTGTCTGGCAAACTGGATAAGATCAATAATGCCCTGACCTCATCCTAAAAAACAATGCCAATAGATTCCAACTGGCTCGTGACTGTATTGAACTCGTTTAAATGTTCAGCCACGCTCCTACCATAAGACATCTTCATGTTGAATAGCTGTTTCATAAGATGAACCTTGTTGGACGCTGAGGGTTTTTCATACATGGTGCTAGAGCTTCCATTAATTCTTTTGTAGTTTTCACCTTGGATATATTGAAGGAGACGCTCTTAGACAAAGAGAGTCGGATCGTTCCTAAAGCCTTCCTATCCAATAAAAACCATTCATCATTTGTCATCTTTTCTGGTTTCTTCTCTTTTCCTCCTAGAGGAATATAGAGGTCCTTCTGATACAGATAATCTTCCATCTGCATCTTCTAGAAGGCAAAGTTTAAACCATCAAACTTCTCAATTCTAGTTTTCCCATCTTCTACCATCGCTCCCAATAGAACTAAACCAATAGCTTTGATATCAATTGTTGCGCAGCACGCCAACAACGCAGTGAGCCTAGATCCAATTTCAAGCCTCACCCACAAACGATAAACAGGAAGAAATATAAACTAGAAACAGATCAAAGCAATCCAAAATAAACCACAAGACAAGATATACGTGGAAAAACCCCAATCTAGGGTAAAAAACCACGGATGCAAACTTCCACTATGAAGAACGAAGATTATAAGGCAATATACTAACCTCTCCCTTGGAAGTACAGAGAAAAATTCCTTGCCCATACCTTAGAAATATTTCTTAATATTCACCTTAACCCTAGAATAGCCCTAGGGACCCCAATTTATAGTTTTGGCAACTTCTCTTTCCGCATCCCAGTTGCGAAAGGACTTGCGACACGAAATTCGCAAAACTCCTTTCCGCATCCCAGTTGCAAAAGGACTTGCGACATGAAATCTGTGAAACTCCTTTCAACATCCCAGTTGTGAAAGGACTTGCGACACGAAATCCACGCATGTGGCTCCACTTCTCAACATGTACTACCCACACATGCTACTATATGTAACACATGTGCCACCATCCATCTTCTCATGTGTTCCACATGTGTGAAGGGCCCCATATATGCTAATGCGACACACCCACATGTGTCACCATCTATCTTCTTTTGCATCCCATATGTGCCAATGTGCCACATGTGTCACCATTTATTTCTCATGTGTCTCACATATACTATTGTACCACATGTACCATCATTCATCTTATCTTGTGCCCCACATGTGCAAAGCGCCCCAGATGCATGTTCCACATGTGCCATTGTTCATCCTCAATCCTCCAAATATGTCACATGTGCTAATGGTGCCAATGTACACAAGTGCCATCATTTAACTTCAATGCCCACATTTCAAATGTGCCAGTATGTGTCTTGTGTTGCCATGGTATTGAAATTGCGTCAGTTATCTAATACGACATTACGTTATGTAGAAGCTTATGGAGTTTAGAATTATAGCTAGGTCCTATAGGGGATGAATAGGACTGCTTAAAATTTTTTGCTTAATTAATTAATTTACCAATTCAAATAATAAGACACATTTCAACCGGTGTCTGTGGCTCCCGTTGAGACTTAATTGGTTTTCTATCGGCTAACCAATAACCTTGATCATGATCCTAAGACTTACATGCACTCCCACTAGAGGCAGTGCTACACAAGGACCCACACGTTTACACTTGTGTAAGTGTCCTACGTATGCACCTGTATCTGTAGGGATACAATCCTACAAAAGGATCTATATAAATTTGGGTTACAAACTCTATAATCATTCATACACAAGAAAAGAGTATGCTGACTTTATAATAACAACATGCTTGTTGGATTGAGACCCATTGATGCGCCTTCTTGAACTACATTTTCTCTTCTTAAATCCGCTTCTCTCCCAATCTTTTTTACATATGCTTCAACTCCTATGATCAGCTACCTTGTATATGATGTACTTATTGAGATGCTAAGGTAATGAGAGAAAGGTTGAATCTGCTACAATTATGGGATAGTTGGTTCCAATTGGGGATTCGCCTAGATTGGTATTTTGGAGGATGATAAACATTATGATTTACCTATGGAATTGATATCTACTCTACAGAGAATATAAGATATCATGTTCTTCTTCAAATGAAGCTTAGGATGTTCTTCAGAGTGATGAATCATAAGGAGGAAGACATGGATCTCTTTGGGTAGTAGCATAGAAGTGTTAGGAAAGCTTGTAATGCATTAGGGCTTTTAAATCACCTAAAATAATTATTTTTGTAAACATCCGATTGCTAGATTTTTAAAGAAAAGCTCCAACAGATCTCTAATAGTTAGTCCATCAATCGATCGATCGAACTAATTTGTGATTTATCAGTAAAGATCGCTGGACACTTTTAGTCATTTTCGATCGATTGAGTTCGATCAATGGACTGTCGATTCGATCGAGAATCGATTAACGGTTCAAAGAAACGTGTTGATTTGGGTTTCTAATTCACAATAACTTTGCACATCTTTTAAGCCTATCTAAATATGTTCATTTAATGTTTAAGGCATGGGTGAGATGAATCAAATGTTTACCTATCGAATGAGATTTCTATATGTAGGTTGTTTTGGAACTTAAGTGGTCTAAAGCTAGGTTTACCAAGATACCTCATGTTTACTTGTTGTCTTCAGGCCTTGATGATTCAAGCCTTTGAGCTGTCTTTGGTCTTTAATGTCTTCTAATAGAAGCTCAACCGATTCAAGACACCCTAGCTTACATTATTAATAAACTGAGGCACTAATAGGTACAACTTCAAGCACCTCACATATACCACGCATGCCACAAATCCAAACCTTACCCGAACCTGAAATCCCAATCTAAACCATCAGAATCTCCCAAACCCAACCCAAAGTCCCAAACCCATAAACCATTCAAGCTAAGTCAACCCAGAAACACACCAGGACGAGCCAAAAAATCAAAAAAAGAGAGACCATCGGGCGAATCAGCACATCAAGCAAACCCACATGCTCAAGCCCGGCCCGAGCGCGGCCTGGGCGGTAGTTGGACTACCGCCGGCGATACTCCAATTACCACTGCTCGCGGCTCGCGTGTGGACAGCTGTCCCAACATCTAAAAGTCAACTTTCTCAAGAAATTATCCCTCCAACCTTCACTATTTACCATTTTACCATCACCAAGAGCCAATGAGAGAGCGCCATGTGGCATTCTCCTCTCTTCAACAAACCATAACTTGCCACCTCATCTTTTACCCCTCCTAAACCATACAATTACCATAAGACCATTGGAGAAGGCTATAAATAGCCCTCTCTTCTTCACATTTCCATAATCCACTTCTCATTTGAAAAGCGAAGTGAGAGAGAGGGCGGGAGAGAGGGAGAGGAAGAGAGTGAGAGTGAGAGTGAGGAAGAGCTCTGAAGCCTCCAAAATCCAGATTTTTTCAGCTATCCCCTTAGTCTACTCCCTACCTTCTCAACCATCCATAATCTCTAAGACTAGCCCAGATTGATCATGACCCAGTCCATGTCTTAGCCTACTCAAGATCAAGCCAAAGATCCATTCATTTTACATACAAGCATTCATCATGACATCTATTCCCTTCTTAACTCCCTTGCTTATCTAGATCTCTAGTGAACGTATGCTCTGTGACTTGCCGTACATCGGATCCTGTTACATCAAAAACTCCTAGCAATCTAGTACATTTTATTTTTTAGCATAAGCATCATTACATCCACCTTCTAGACACATTCCCGGACGTATGCTCTGTAACTTGTCGAAACCTCAGATCTTGGCACATCAGAAATCCGCGTGTGTGCTTAGTCCCATCTCGACCACAGCATCCATCATCCCTTGAGATTATTTTATCACACTACGCAGAGACCGTACATTTGTACGAGCAGAGAGGGTGCCTAACCCCTTCCCTCTTTGTAACCGAGGTCCCTTACCCGGAATCCCAGATCGCAGACCAGGAGTCAATTTAAAGTAGGAGAGTCTTCGAATTTCTCCAACCTTACATATTCCGCGGGTTCTAGTCGACTGTGGAATTTTGATATTAATTGGCTAGTAGCGACTCTAACATCCATAAATCAGTCTAATCACCCCCACCACAAAAAAATATAACATACAAATCAGCGTGGGCGTCGATTTTCAGTGTCTACAGAATGACGACTCCACTGGGGACTTGCTAGCTCGTACTAGTTGAGACCTGACTCGATATAGTGTGGTAATATAATCTTAGGGGATATTCTACATTTGCATTCATACCTTGCATTAAAAAATAATAAATGAGGATCGATCTTTGGCTTGCACCTATTCAAGGCTTTCACTCACCCCATGCCTATCCTATCCAAAGTTGCCATGACAAACCAAAAAGAAAAAACCATTACGCCTAAAAGACACCCTCGGATGACCTGAATTCATGACTGATAATACTGCATTCACCTAAACCATGGACGAAATAACCCAAAATTTTAAGGCTTTACAGGCCCTTCTTGCCCAATGTATTAAAAAAGAGACTGTCCAAACTATGTAAGTATCATCACCTAATACCTCAGTCATCTCAACTTTCCAGCATCCTCCCCATAATGGGAGTCACCTTCAAGGCCAATTTTCCGCAACTGAGAATCCTTTCCAACAACCTCTCACTGATGAGAACCGCTATCAAATACAATCTCCCACAGTCAGGAATCCCAGCCAGTTCTAACATCTTCCTCCTAATAGGAGATCCAATCAATTCTTGGGGGCAAAACCTCCCTCGACCGGTCTCTTCGAAATCGAAGAGCTCCGGGAGCAATTGCGAGAGGTGCAGAGGAAACTATAAAGGCAGCAAGGAGGGGATCATCCATCCACCAAATTTAGGGACTTATGTTCCTTTCCCGATGATAGGGTACCTCAAAATTTTGAGGTACCAAAATTCAAGAGATATGATGGTACGAGGTGTCCTATAGACCATTTAAGAGCATTCTGTGGAGAGCTTAATACTATGGCAGGTAATGACGAAGCGTTGATCCGTTTGTTTCAAAAATCCTTGAAAGGTGATGCGTTCGATTGGTACACGTCATTAAACTACCATTGAATTAAGACTTAGGAACAACTTTCCCAAGCTTTCATTGATTGTTTTGTGTACAATCTTAACGTAGCACCCAAAAGGGCGGACCTTGCTGCCTTAAGACAGAGGAATGATGAGTCATTTTCAGCTTATGTTGGACGGTGGCGGGCCATGGCCGCCAGAATGAAAACACTCATTGATGACGAGGAGCAAATCTACATGATCATCCACTCGGCAAACCCGAGTATCTCCGGATACCTCGTATCGTATCCATATGCCAACTTCACCCAACTCATTCGTGCTGGGAACGAGTCGAAGCCGGAATAAGGGCTGGGACAATCTCCTCCCGGTGGCCTCATCAGGCCTCTCCAGTACAATGGGTATGGAAGGAAGGCTTACTGGATACTAGAATTGTAACAGAAGTGTTCCTGACCTCCATTCAACATAAGAAGACAATCTTGTCGCCTCTACCCAAAGTGCTCAATTCGCTCCTCAAGAAGGACAATGATAACAACAAAAGCAAAGGGAGATTCCTCAATACCCCAGTCATGGTCGGCAGATGAGGATGACCTGGGAACCTAGGCAGTTTACACTGATAGCCCAAACTTACAGTGAGATACTAGCCATGCTAATCTAAAGACAAATACTTACACCGCTACTGCCTAGGCTCCCACCAAACCCTCTGTCACCAAATTATAATGAGAATGAGTACTGTGCATACCACCAATCCTGAGGCCACACAACGGACCGTTGTTTCACCCTGAAACATGCAGTCCAAGATCTGATTGATAACCAAAGGATTGTGGTTACTTTTCCTGTTGTCACCACCACCAGCTACATCCTCCAGAATTCCCTGCCACCTTATTAAGTATGCCCCGGCTCATCAGGAACCCGTACCAACGATATCATTCAGGGGGAATCACTTTGCCATCTAGTTTAATCCATTCATGCAATCGCCACCAACTCGACACCAATACTTCCAAATATGCAAGGGGCATGCCCAATCAATCTAATCTCTGCACCCTTAAATATGCAAGGGGCATCTCCAGCCAGTCCAATCTTCGTGCCCTCAGAGCCACCTCCAATCAATTCAATCCATACATCCTCTGTCTCGCAAGGGGCACCATCTGCCTACCCGACCCTTGCTCTAATTGTCATGCTCCAAGAGAAATTTCCTTTCTCGATCAACATACCGCGTGTCCTAACAAAATCAGGGCCCAGCTTTAATCATGCGGTGACTTTCCAGGAAGGACATTCTGCTACTCAAAGGGATTTGCCTAGCTCTACTCAGTCTTTAATCCTTCAAGAGAAGAGTCTAGGGCGAGTGGTTCCCACCTCTAGGAGAAAGGTCGAGGAAGAGATTAACGTTGAGATCTTGATTAGCCCCAAAGTATCAACCATCACTTTTTAGGTCTTTGACATCACAGCTTCATTTCATCTCCTCCCCAATCGGTCTTGGATCCATAGAGTCAAGGCTCTCTCTTCGACTTTTCACCAAAAGGCCAAGTACATGTTCAGAGACAAGGCGCTCGCCATTCTGGATGATCCCGAACAAACCTTTCTAATAAAAGCAGCCAACCGTCAAGAGCTAGATATCCCGATCATAGACATACAATGCTTCGATGAGGATATCTCATACCATAGTCTCAAATTCGAGACTGTAAATTGCATGCCTCTTGCATGTCCCATCGGATCAAACTATGTCTTCCCTTCACTCGAGCACCAACATTTTTATTATCAACTCGAATATCAAGAAAATGCAGGCATGACCGGACTGGAATATCTACCTCCTATGGGTGAGATAGCAAAGCACAAATGCATCGGAGGAGAGCAAACTCGGCAAGAGGAGGATGATCCCTTCATCCACGCATCAATCAGATCCTTCAAAGAGGGGATCATCTATTCGGTAGGCAGGCCAAGATCCACCGTGGAGGATCAAATGAACAAAATGAGCCCAATTGGGCTATTTGAAAATGACTTGGGCAAGGGGCAAGAATTTTCCCTGATTGACTGGACCACAGCCTGGGTCCCACCTGAGCAGGAAGAATCCAAAGACTAACAATGCATCGGGGATGAGCTAAGGAAAGTGACATCCAACACTAACTCAGAGCCCAGTACCAAACTCATCATGACATTTGGGCACGACAATGAGGGCCCACCTACTGATTCGTCTGGCCTTGCCTCCTGAGGGGAGGGATGCAGGACAATAGCTAGTTCGCAATCCCCAAGACGGCACAATAATGTTTGGCTCCTTAAGTCGAATCAAGCAATCCCTGATTCACATCATCGTCTTTCTAAAAAAAAAAATCAAAAATTTCTCAAAAAGCCAAAAACACTGGATATTTTCGAAACACAAAAAAAAAAAATCATATACTTGTCAAAATCTTTTTTTAAAAAAAAAAACAAAAATTTCAAAAAGCCAAAAACATTAGATATTTTTGAAATGCCAAAAAAAATCAGATACTTGTCAAAATCCAAAAACAATAGAAATTTCTTTAAAAAAAAAGAAAAGAAGAAAATCTTTCAAAACTCACAAGCAATAATGTATCAAATGCGTCTGTTACAACACCCGAGTTTAAAGTTGACTCATTGATTTCGATATAGAGTTAGACTTTAAACTCATGGGTTTGGACGAAGCCCGAGATGGGGAAAATGATGATCCGACTCTCGAGTTAGAGGATTCCCTCCGAAAGTTCGAAGCAAAGGCCAATGTCGTCACAGATGATTTTGAAATTGTGAACTTGGGATCCCTTAAGCTCCCTATAACAGTACGCATTAAGAGATCCTCGCCTCTTGAATACAAGCAGACAATGACAGAATTCCTAAGACCCGGGGCTATCTAACTTTGGGTTCTCCTATGAAGCCTTACTCAGACCAAATGAAGAACCAATCATACATCATTTATTATGAAGCCTGAAGTCAAAGCCCATCAAGCAAAGTTGTCAAGATCATGCCTGAAGTCTACGATGGAGTCCTACTGATAAACGATGAAGATAAGTTATTGTAGCATGTCAGGAAGTGCTTCAAGTATTCAAAGCTTGCATAACGGATCCATGTGCATGCTTCGAGTCTTTATAACCTAACAACACTCTAGCCCTTGTTCATTATGGGGTGCGGACATCATTGAAAGAATGAACCCAAAGGCATCTAATGGTCATGAGTACATTCTCGTGGCAGACAAAAGCGGGCGCCAACAACATCCTACATCATCAGTACAAATGAAGAAAGAAGTCATGGAAAATGATTGGTGGAAAGTTCGATTCAACCAACTACATCTTGCAGACATAAAGTGCATGACGATCGTTAGAACCAACGACAAGCAAGTCTAAAAGAAAGGTTAGCAGCATGGTAATCATGCACATCTTATCATTGCGCCTACTAGATCCAGGGAGCAAGTCCAAGCCATCCTAAGATGATCCGTTGATCGTTCGCGAAGTTCTTCCGAGAAATTCCCTTCGTCTCACCATCATTAGGGGCAAAGATCTTCCAGAGACCACCAACGCCGACAACGTGAACATCTATCACGGGTAAGCCTACTTGACTATGTTAACAACCACAATCGTGAAGCTAAAGTCAAACGATAAAAGGTTAGCATCCTGAGGTACATTCCATCATCATTCCTTCCCTCCAATAAGTGTTCTAAAAAATAAAGGGTTTAAAAAAAAGATAAAGAAATAAGAAAAAAATGGACGAATAAAGCGCACAGTCTAAAAAAAGGAAAAAAGAAAAAGAAAAGAAGTGTTGAACCCAATGAATGAGAACGCAAGTCACCAACCCATTTCCCCTCAGGATAGTTTAACTCAATGTCAATAGCTTCACGATCGTGATTAAAGACAAAGTCAGGGAGCTCACCAGTCGGCCGGCAATGAATGAAGTTTAGCCTTGCCTCTGTACAAGAAAAGGAGAAATCAAAAGAAAAGTAGCGTGCTTAAGCAAAACGGGCAAGGTGAAAATCCGAAAGTGTGCCTCAAATAAAAAAAAGCGGGTATGTAGCGGACTTGGTGAAAACCCGAAAAGGCACCAAGGGTAAAAAAAAAAAAAAAAGCACAGTAACCAAGAGGCAGGCAAAAGCAAAATCTCGGGACATGGTGAAAATCGGAAAGGACACTATGGGCAAAAATGATGAGAAAGCCAGTCGTGGTGAAAACCTGAAAAGGCGCTGCGGGCAAAAATGGATAGAAAAGAAAAGAAAAAAAAAAAAAAAAACAAAAAGTGCAGGAACAAGAGAAGCCAATGTAACAAGCAAAGTGAAGAAGCACAAGGAAAAGATAAGTCCTGGATCAGAAGTCTGTCAGACTCTACCCAAATACAAGGGGCATGACCCTAGTATGCGTTACTCTCAGGGAATCAGGATCCCTAGTAAACAACTCAGAATAGCGGATTCGACGTGGGCTAAGTTCAATATTCTGATTCCACCATCCAGTCACAAGCTCAAACGCAAGTAAACACTAAAAAATTTGGTACAAAAAATTTCTTTAAAACATCTTTTTTACAAGTACATTGTTTTCCTTCATTTACAAGAACAAAAATAAAAACAAACATGCATATACAGGACAAGCAGCCAACAAACTCGGGGATCCACAAAGTCAAAGTTCAAAGCCCCAAAGATCCACATTTCAAAGCTCACAAGGCTCACGCTATGGGCAAAAATGACGAGAAAACCAGTCGTGGTGAAAACCTGAAAAGGCGCTACGGGCAAAAATGGATAGAAAAGAAAAAGAAAAAAAAAACAAAAAGTGCAGGAACAAGAAAAGCCAAGGTAACAAGCAAAGTGAAGAAGCACAAGGAAAAGATAAGTCCTGGATCAGAATTCTGTCAGACTCTACCCAAATCCAAGGGGCATGACCCTAGTATGCGTTACTCTCAGGGAATCAGGATCCCTAGTAAACAACTCAGAATACCGGATTTGACGTGGGCTAAGTTTAATATTCTGATTCCACCATCCAGTCACAAGCTTAAACGCAAGTAAACACTGAAAAATTTGGTACAAAAAATTCCTTTAAAACATCTTTTTTACAAGTACATTGTTTTCCTTCATTTACAAGAACAAAAATAAAACATACACGCATATACAGGACAAGCAGCCAACAATGTCGGGGATCCACAAAGTCAAAGTTCAAAGCCCCAAAGATCCATATTTCAAAGCTCACAAGGCCCACAAGTTCAAAACCTCAGAGGCCCACAAGTTCAAAGCCCCAGAGGCCCACATCTCAAAGCCCACAAGGCCCACATTTCAAAGCCCCAGAGGTCCACATCTCAAAGCCCATAAGGCCCACAAGTTAAAAGCCCAAGGGGCCCACATTTCAAAGCCCCTAGAGGCTCACATTTCAATGCCCTAGAGGCCCATAAGTTCAAAGCCCCAAAGGCCCACAAGTTCAAAACCCACAAGGCCCACAAGTTCAAAGCCCCAAAGGCCCACATTTCAAAACCTACAAGGCCTACAAGTTCAAAGTCCACAAGGCCCACATGTCAAAAGCCCACCAAGCCCATTGTTTAAAGGCCCATGGTTCAAAGCCCATATTTTAAAGCCCATTTCCCAGGCCCACATATCCAAAGTAAGACCCACTACACAAACCCGATTTCAAGGCCCAAGGTCCTAGGCCCAAATGTCCAAATCAGGCCCATGTTCCCCAATTGCCCCATTAATTCATTAGTGGAGGCCATCTGACTACTTGATCCAGACCGTACAATAAAAACCGGACGATCTCGACCAACCATGAGATCGGACGGATCTTTCAAAATCCAAAAAATATATTTTCAAACCATGAGTCCCATTAATTTATTAGTGGAGGCCATCTGTCAATTTATTACAATAAAAACGGACGATCTCGACCACCCATGAGATCGGATGGATCTTTCAAAAATCCAAAAAACTTATTTTAAACCATGAGTCCCATTAATTTATTAGTGGAGGCCATCTGATCTTTTTACAATAAAAACCGGACGGTCTCAACCATCTGTGAGATCGGATGGATCTTTTCAAAAATCCAAAAAAATATTTCAAATAGATAGCCCTATTAATTTATGAAAGCTATTTGACTTTCCACAAAAATAAAAATAAAAATAAAAATAAATAAATAAATAAATAAATACTGAACGATGATGCCCACCCACAAAATCGAACGGATATTTTTCAAAAAATCCAAACAATATATTTCAAATAAAATCACCAAGGAGTCTAGTTCCAAAGGGAATAGCTTTCAAACAAAATTTCAAAAAATGCACGCGACACGCAGTACACTGAGGAATTCCATATTCCCCAGTTGCCGTCAGTGCAAACAGCTAATAAGATTCGGTCTCCCCTGGTTTCCCTGGAGGATAATTAAATCCGTATATGATACATGTACGATTGGCCCGATCTCTATATCTGGACAGTCATACGAATGCTAGTAGAAATGAGTGGATCCATCTCTGGAAAGAATAATCAAACTTAAAGTGATAACAATTCATTATAACCAAATTATCAGAATCAGCAGATTGCATGGCAAAGGATTACCTGCACATACTTAGTACGGGATGTTCACAAAATTTGATCGAGTCCAAGTCGGCGTAGTGAGTTCCCCGTAAGGCTGCACCAACGCATAGGGCAGCTAACCACTTTGATGATCAAATGGATCGAATACTCCTAGGGCGATTACGTAGCAAAGGAATGATAGACCAAACAGTACGGGAACTCTCGTAAAGCCGCACCAACGCGTAGAGGCCCTACTCTCAGATTTACTCCAATGCTATCAAATCTGATGTGAAAGGGTTGTGATTGGTGACCCGTAAAGCCGCGACAAATGCGCAGGAGACAATCACAACATTTTTCTCAACCCTCGTGATATGTGCAAGTCATCTTTTTTTCGAACAGTCAACTGACAATGATACAATGGTAGGTAACATATTCGAATCACTATCCTTTCTGACCAGAAGGGTGGGGTG